>OU795044.1:6093869-6445386 GCA_917208275.1 Patella pellucida
GCATATAGATAGACTCGTGATGTCATTTTAAATGAGAAATAATCTAAGGAATAGGACCAGACTTTATCTTGGATCTTACTGCATGGTACCTTCCAAATACAAGGTTAAAGTGAACTCCCACAATTCAACCCTTGAAGTCATGAATCAATAATTTCTGCCAACACTTCACCTAATTCCAACTGTTAAGGAATCTTTCCATCCAAATGACTCGACAGACCGTCCAGGCTGCACCACAGACAAGAGAAAGCTATGATGAAAAATCTCCAGAAAGCTATGATGAAAAATCTCTAGCTACTTTCTTGTCTGATGTCGGATTGAACGCAGCACCCCCTGAAGAGTGAGCCAGGACTTTACTCACTGAGCTACTGTGACTCTTGGTAATTTCTTTAAATGGAAACTCTGGTTTCCTTCCACTTCTAAAGCCCCTTACGTGCAAGTGAATTATATAAAGACAATCTAAACCAATTATGTAAGTCCTGGAATGACCTTGTTTGTGTCGAGCGGTCGTTTAAACCCATTTATCTCTCTCTTTTTAAATGGAAACCATATATCATATACACACTTACCTGCTTTTACTGGCTATTACACATTGTTCTGCCAAGTCTGAGAGACAGAATGTCCTAGCTGACACATCCTCCAGGGAATCTAGAGATCGTTGTAAATTAGTTTTATCTTTATTGATTACTACAGTACTATCATTGGTCTTCAATAACTTCTGAAGAAGGGAGGCAACTCCTGGATTACTTAATTCTTCACTCTGAATGATAAAAATTAGCAATAAGTGAATATTTCAGTTACTGACTGATATGTACCTTCTGTGCAATTACAGCAAAGCATCACGAAAAATTGTAAATATCGAAACATCTTACTTAATTGCCCTTCACTGTAGTGTTTCAGGTTACTTTTTTTTTTCAATTTCCAACCGTTAAATTTACAGTACCGGAACACACCACAAATGATCGGTGAACTTGACGCAGCTATAACAGCAAAAATTCAGGGAAATCCCTAAAGTTGATGTGTTCGAGTAATTTACAATTTTGAGCGACATATGCAAGTTAACAGAGGGCATTTGGAGCATATTTTAGAAAGAATATGACTTTTTGCAAAGCGACCGAGATAACAAACTTTAGGGAAAAATCGTACACAGACTAAAGTAGGATTAAATGAAATTTTTATGGGTTTTGTTTTATTTTTGGATCACCATGTTTGTACAGCTATAGGGGCCTACCACATCCAACACTCAAAAACAGCTACACAATATATAGCCAGGGGCCTAGAAAGAGTGACGTGAATTCAACGTAATTCTATTAAAAAAAACAACCCACCTGATAATATTCTGGTCCCTCTAAAGATATTTTCAATAACTCCGCTCCAATGGCTTCAACTACATCTCGATCATTCATGCTCGTACAATGATCGGAATAGACCTGACTGATCATTTTAGACGATTTGATTGGATCACAGTTCTTCGAGTACAGAGGTTTAAATAAATCGGCTGCTGCAGACAAGTCAGCTAAATCCCAATTATGGTAATTATTGAAAGCATGGTCGCCATAGTAACTTTGATGGATCAACAGAGCATGGAACAATGCAAGGGGCATAATTCTACGGAAGCGTTCATCAGTCTGAAATAAAAACATGAGAAATTTATGTCAGATAGCTATTTAAGTACCGGTATGCCGATATAGCAAACTTTATACCTGACAGCGTTTTTACTGGGTTCTATTATTTCAGAACTAATTAAGATATGGTATATGCCTTTTTTAACAATTTGCTTAAGTGATGGGGTCTCTAAATTGGACAAGCATGACCAAGAGTGGATTTTAACATTAACCCAGCACAAACTAGGTTATTTTGAGACTAAACTGGGCTAATGAAGACAGGCATAGGCCATACAGTCTACTCTTATATACAATTCCAACTATCAAGGGATCTTTTTACGTGCACGCCAACGTGTACACAGGACCTCTGTTTTACGTCCCATCCAAACGATTTGATAGCTTTCCTTGTCAGGCCCTCCGTCCTGCATCACAGGTTGGACAGGTGACCCTACTCCTTGTCACATACAACCAGGGATTCGAAAGCACGCTAGGAGAAAACCCACGAGGTAAAGCAGGCAATAAAATGAAACACCAATCCACTATCACTGATTAGTTTACTTCCGACATTAATACTTTGAATTGCGACCAAATTTTGTTATGTTTTACCTGAGCAGCTGATATTGCGCGTGAACTGTTCAACAAGAACGCTGAAGATCGGAATGATTTCTGTAAAGTTGTTTTAAAATTGATGGTCTTTTCACAAGTTACTCGTAATCCATGCTGCATCAAAATACCTGAAACAGGAATTATAAAAGTTTAAATTTTCTGCAAATTGAAAAATATTAAAAATACTCATTTATCATCATCCCACATTTTGGTGAGCAATACAGCTCCGTTAAACACCATTTCATTCAATATCCAACACTCCTATTGCATCAAAAAAAAACCCTGATAAATTTCAAATTAGCAAAACAGCAAAACTATAATATGTTGAATAAAATTGAATCTCGAAAAAGATCCAGGAAGGGTCGATAAGTCCATTTTAATATAGCTACCGGGTGTATCTTTATCCTACCTGGAAGAACTCTACTACCCTTGATGCGACTTGTAAACCATAACCTAGGATGTAACTTACCTGGTAGAACTCGACTACCCTTGTAAACCATAGCCTAGGATGTAACTTACCTGGTAGAACTCGACTACCATCGATGCGACTTGTAAACCATAACCTAGGGTGTAACTTACCTGGTAGAACTCGACTACCATCGATGCGACTTGTAAACCATAACCTAGGGTGTAACTTACCTGGTAGAACTTGACTACCATCGATGCGACTTGTAAACCATAACCTAGGGTGTAACTTACCTGGTAGAACTCGACTACCATCAATGCGACTTGTAAACCATAACCTGAACATTGGGTGTATCTTTAACTTGTTCCTAGAACTAGAATGATGGGATCTCGTCACTAAACTTCGACCTTCCTCAGTCTCATCCAATCTTCTGTCTTTCTTCTGCTCTTCCAGGAATTTACTGTACACAATATCCTACAATAAATATAGCGAGAGAAATGGGGTTTAACGTCCACTTGGCACAAACCAGGTCATTTCGGGACCAACATATGCTTCAATTTTATTTCAATAATTCGCTTGCGTGTAGGAGCCTTTAGCAGTGGGAGGAAACCAGAGTGCCACATACGCTCACACCAGGGCTCGAAACCACAGCTGTAAGCCAGAGGTGGCCGGCCAGCAAGAGGTCGAAGTGCGGCACTCTAGAAAACTAGGCCATCCCAACCCGCCACAATATCCATCAAGAATTAATGTTAGTTGTTATTTATTAAAGATTTAACGTCCAATACATTATATATGATATTATGGACAGGTTGAATTAATTAAATTATTTACACTTTATGGGTTGAAAGTTGGTAAAAACATACAATTCAAATGGACATTTATATCTAGAGTCTCCTTAAAATTGATTCATAAACGGACATCTGAATTGTTTGTTTTTACCAACTTCAAACTGGATGATAACTTGTACTTATCACACAAACCTTAAGTAAATTAAGAAACTCTTCTTCTAATTGGTCAGCTAAATGATAATTCTGTAAGATCAACCAATAACCATGCTCGATAGAATGAACCATGGCTGATTGAACTTCACTCAATTGAGATTCAACTCCAAAATTGATAATTCTCACTTTGCCTTCCATACCTATGGCCTTGGCTAAACGTTTCACTTCATGTACCGGGCTAATATACGGATGGCCTGAAACAATTAATATTAAAACAAAGTTTTTCAGTAATGTTTATTTAAAATACAGACTTGGGTTTAATGTTTTGTCAACAATATATAATACTCTGATAATTCCATATTCCATGTCACAATCGCCTTTAAGTCTGTAACATGGATAATCGCTTTCAAAAATAACATTAAATTTAGGTAAGAAATATATTGTGCCTCATCTCTACCATATTAAATTGAGGTTATTGTGCCTCATCTCTACCATATTAAATTGAGGTTATTGTGCCTCATCTCTATCATATTTAATTGAGGTTATTGTGCCTCATCTCTATCATATTAAATGGAGGTTATTGTGCCCCATCTCTATCATATTTAATTGAGGTTATTGTGCCTCATGTCTATCATATTTAATTGAGGTTCGGTATTGTGCCTAATCTCTATCATATTAAATTGAGGTTATTGTGTCTCATCTCTATCATATTTAATTGAGGTTATTGTGCCTCATCTCTATCATATTTAATTGAGGTTATTGTGCCTCATGTCTATCATATTTAATTGAGGTTCGGTATTGTGCCTAATCTCTATCATATTAAATTGAGGTTATTGTGTCTCATCTCTATCATATTTAATTGAGGTTATTGTGCCTCATCTCTATCATATTTAATTGAGGTTATTGTGCCTCATCTCTATCATATTTAAGTGAGGTTCGGTATTGTGCCTCATCTCTAACATATTTTAAACTGGGGTTAGGTATTGTGCCTCATCTCTAACATATTTTAAATTGAGGTTAGGAAATATTGTGCCTCATCTCTAACATATTTTAAACTGGGGTTAGGTATTGTGCCTCATCTCTAACATATTTTAAATTGAGGTTAGGAAATATTGTGCCTCATCTCTAACATATTTTAATATACATCATAACAACTTATAATTACTGAGTACTGCAACACAAAGTATGTCATTTTGGGACTAACACATGGTTCAATTTTATTTGAATAACTTGCTTGCAGGTACAGGAGGGACGAAACCAGAGGAACCAGAGAAAAGCCACATTAAGATTGAACGGGCGACCTTACTCCTTGTCATGTACCAACATGGAATCAAAACCACGCCACTTGCCTCAATGACAGACCTTATGATATAAAGAGCAAGCCACCCAACCCTATAGCTACTCCTTATCATGTACCAACATGGAATCAAAACCACGCCACTTGACTCAATAACAGACCTTATGATATAAAAGGCACACCCAACCCTATTCTAGAAAGAGTATATAGGGATCTGGTATCCTTTAACTTGGTTGTTTTCCTTTTTAATTAATATAATAGCCTTTAATTTCAAAACATCCTTTTATAATTGATAATAACCCTTTAAATTTCAAAAATTGAGCCATAGTACTAATTAAACCATTTTTGAAATTTAAAGGGTTATTATCAATTATAAAAGGATGTTTTGAAATTAAAGGCTAATATATTAATTAAACTGCAAAACGACCAAGTTAAAGGATACCAGATCCCTAGTGATATATCGCTATGTTAATTACCTGATATACCAAGATGTGAATGTTCTTGTAAAGGACTAGGTAGTAGGAATACTGTGGGTGTAAATTGGCTGGTGTAGTGATACACATCGTTGATATTATAGTGATCAGGTGGTGTAACGTTACTACCCAATTCACACATCACCATTAATTTACCTAATTCGGTCAACTGAAAATAACAATAAACAGAATAATTTAAATATCATCAGAAAGATTATATTTTAAAGGAGCTCAATCGCTAACATTTGGGACCTAGAAATTGACAAAAGTGGGTTGCAATGTGTCTAGCCTCGTTCTTCAAGTCTCTTATTACAACTGAGGCTGAATGGCATTATGGTATCTTAAATATCGTATATGATCATAAGCTCATCTTTTTTCTGGTACTTTTACATCATCAATGCTGATTTAAAATAAATTGACAATAATTCGCGTTTTCGATGTCGAAGAGCTTGGACTAAGGTCCTTTTAAATCCATGTGTTACGGCAGTAAAGGGAATTACGCTGCTGAATCCAACCTGAATATTATTGCGTGCAGTGATATTTTTTTTCTAGTCACATGAGCTCGCACTCCTCTGTCAGCTGCCAAATTTTAGTCCTTCCGTTTGCCCCTTTGTGATGTTTATTTTACTCCTTCGTTTCTCTAATATTTGGATCAAACACAATGCAAGATCAGGTGTAACTGTTGATATATTTGATCCTTAAAAATTATGTTTTAATAACTCATGTACAGTCTGTTTAACACTGCAATTAAAAAACAACCTCGGTAAGCCGATGTATGCCACATACTGTCATATACTCCTTTGCCAAACCCACTTATTCATATTATTATTAAGGAATAGTGGTCTGAAGCCTTCCTGAGGTCTATGTATGCCACATACTGTCATATACTCCTTTGCCAAACCCACTTATTCATATTATTATTAAGGAATAGTGGTCTGAAGCCTTCCTGAGGTCTATGTGTTAATAGAGTTACTTCCCTTGATTAATAAAAGGCTTTGATCCTAGATGGAATTCTGGGATGGAGTTAAATGTAGGATGGCTGTTTTTAATTAGCCCTTCTGATTGTCATAAAGAATCCAGGCCATTTTGTGGCCTATACACCCAATACCATAATACTTACTCTTTGAGGCTGAGCAAATTTCCACAGCAGACATTTTTGGAAGAATGTTAATTCCTGTAAGGTTATTCCTGGTACTGAGTTCACCAGAGTTATCGGTAACTGAAATTAAAACAATCATTACATTCATAACATTTATCACATTTTTGAAAATTATGTAGCCCGGGGGTATAACTCCAATACCAGAAGTCGTAGGCCATCACTACCAGGCATATATATGTTACTCACTGGTGCCTGCCTACCCTCAACAGACTAACAAAAGAGAGAGAGAAATGGGGTTAAACGTCCACTCGATACAAACTAGGTCATTTCGGGACTAGCATATGGTTTAATTTTATTTTAATAATTCGCTTGCACCTAGGGGTCTTTAGCAGTGGGAGGAAACAGGAGGACCTGGAGAAAACCCACAAGGTTAGAAAGGCGACTCTACTCTTTGCCAGGTACAACCAGGGAGTTGAGAACAGACTAACAAACAAACAATACTTTTCTACAATACTTTTCTGAGCATTTTTAGATTTCTCTAATTTGTCAATGTTTAAATCAATATAAAATAAATGTTTGCCGGTACAACTAATTAAAATACGTATATATAACATGTACTTGAAGTCATTAGGATAAATATTTATATTAGTAAATATTTTCTAAAGATGAAAAATTTATCAAATTCAATAAGTTTTAATTGAAACAATTAGATGAGATGTTGAAGTATAAGATATAGAGGTCATCTGTTAATTCTCAGCGATGCAGAGAGTGAGAGAGTAACAGGAGGGCCCAGTGCCCGGCCCACGCCAGTTGACTCAACAAGAGGCTTTATGATACAGCGCGTGCACACTAACCATTCAACCATCCAAACACCCCCAGTAATGTAGATTTAGTAGGTGACTAATAAAATAATGTAAAATATATTAACTAACCTGGAAATATTCAAACCATTCTGTAGAGAAATCTCTCAGGGAATCACATAAACCACGGAAACCTTGATGTAATGATTCTAATATATTCACATCTACCCATACCTGTTTAAAATACAAACAATAAAACCTTGAAAACATCCTCGATGTACTTAATGGTTCTACTATATTCAGATCTACCTAAACGTTTTGAATATAAACTGTTTTACATAAATCTATATTTACATCTGAAAACAAAACCTGAAGACATCCATTTGGCAGTTTATATCAGATAGGAATGAAAGAGAGAGAGAGAGAAATGGGGTTCATTGCCCACTTAACACAACTAGGCCATTTGGGGACTGACATATGGTTTAATTTTATTTCGTTAATTCGCTTGCGCGTAGTGGTCTTTAGCGGTGGGAGGAAACCGGAGAACACAGAGAAAATCAATGAGGTTGGGCAGGCGACCCTACTCCTTGTCACATACAAACAGGGAATCGAAATCACAGCAGTTGACTCAATGTCAGATCTTATAATACAACGAGCTAACCATTCAGCCGTTTACCCCCTACGAATAAAAGGTTAACATCAAACAGTTAATATACACAGAACATGTTATAGTAGAATATGGTTTGGCGGTTAAATTCAGGAATGGCAATATAAAATAAAAAATAACACTAACTAACAAAAAGATTTCAAATGTTATAATAAAATATCAAGGCGATGCACTAAATTCATAAATGAAAAAAATCAAACCTTCTCTGTCATCCAGTCAGGCTTTTTATCCATCAAGCTATCTTCATCCAGTCCTTCTTTCTCAAATCCATTTATAAATAGACTTGTTTCTTTATTCGATGCCTTTCTTATCATCAACATCTGCTCTATAGCAACCAACAACGCAAATAAATTATAATGTTCCTCAAACATCATCATGGCTGCATATTTAAAGATGGCGGCCGTTGTTGCGTCTGACAGTTCTTGAGCTCTAGCTGGGGTCGCTCCTGAAAAAAAAATGACAATATTACATAATCAAGTGTCTTAGAGGCTAACAAGAAAAGTGGATATGTGTCTACCGATCAGTTGAAAATGCTGCAGTCAAAGCTAACTTCAACTCCCTGGCATTGCACATGTGACCATATAACGTGATCTCCAGGAAATTATACAAAAAAACTCTCAAAAAGGTTAAAGAAGTAAGATAGAGAATCTTGGCCTATGATGGGTTATTGTTGAAGAACTTTTTGAATACAACAGAAATCTAAATTGTACAAGCCAACAATTGTAACTTATAGTCAGACAGGTTTCAGAAGTCAACGTTTCTACCCATTTTCATTTAGCATACTAAACTTGATCTCAAATACGAAAACCTATTGAAAAAGTTATGTTTTTTACAAAAGAGCTTAAACTTTTGTAAGATCAGATCTGATGAGGAAAATGTCACACGGAAATATATTAAAACATAATTGACCATATCTGTTACAACTTTTTTATGCCGTAATAAAATTACGCAATAGAGTTGATAAATTTAAGAAAGTTTAACGTTCAGTCTACACAAACTAGGTCATTTCCGGATTAACATATGGTTTAATTTTTTCTTTATTTAAATAATTCGCTTGCGCATAGGGGTCTTTAGCAGTGGGAGGAAACTGGAAGACCTGAAGAAAACCCATGAGGTTGGACAGACGACCCTACTCATTGTCATGTACAACCGAGAAACCTTGCTTGAAGCATGTCATTAC
Source organism: Patella pellucida (assembly GCA_917208275.1). Classification (NCBI taxonomy): domain Eukaryota; kingdom Metazoa; phylum Mollusca; class Gastropoda; family Patellidae; genus Patella; species Patella pellucida. The sequence goes on from OU795044.1 coordinate 6,102,940, forward strand.
TAAAAAAGAATACTCACCAACAGCTCCCTTGCCTCGATCTCGACTAATTATAACTTCAGAAAACATTTCGATATATTTATAGAACGGCATGTAATAACATGGGTGTAATACAGTCATTTTCTTCAGTACGTTATACAACATGGTCGCCTTCATCATCATCGGAACATAGTACGCAAACTTCTCCTCAAGATGACTGCCCATATATCGTGTTTCTTCAAGAATCATTCGGTTTTTCTGCACGTTATTTTGACAAGCTATTAACGAATCTAACATGGTTCTATCGTCCAGTAGAGGTATATCTAAATGTAGCGTCTTTTCTCGAATAACTTCCTGCAATTTCAATAATAAATCAAAACGAATATAGAAACAAAATTAAAATCATCTGTTCATCAAGAGACGACCACTGTCAAGATTGGTAGCATTATTTTTGTTACGTCTTTTTTGTAAATCATTTTAGTGAAGCCTGTACCACAACAGGCCGGGGACTGTACAGCGCAGTGGCCCCCGGATCCATTCACTTGATTTGATAATTGTTTATTTTTTGCAATGTCTATTTTCTGTCTTGTCCGCAGGTTTATCTTGTATATTTTTGTTTTCCGTGTAGTGCAGTCCTCCTGCACTTACTATTAAAGGGTTGTAAATGGATCAGGCTGATGACCATAAACAGAGAAGACAATTACACCTGTGCTTCACATATATATATAGAGAGAGAAATGGGGTTTAACGGCCACTCAACACAAACAAGGTCATTTCAGGACTAACATATGGTTCAATTTTATTCCATTAACCTGCTTACACATAGCGGTCTTTAGGAGTGTGAGGGAACCAGAGGACCCGGAGAAAACTCACAAGGTTGGACAGGCGACCCATTTTCCTGGTCTTTTAAAACCGGGGAATCAAAACCCGGCCATTGGCTCAATGCTAGACCTTATGAATAAACGTCAAGCCTGTCTTTATACAGTTGATGTTTAGGGATATTTAAATATTGATCATTCTCCGTGGGTTTAATCATTTGATCCAGCTGCCACACCGATCTACCGACCAGTCCAGTCTCTACTACTCATTTAAGGGAGTCTTGCTGCCCCTCCCCCTCTATATCTGTTAAACTTACGTGTTCTTTAGCTAACATTTGTCGATGTAGAATTATATCATTTTCATTTGATCGTTTCTGGCCTTCAAATTCTTTTCGTTCTATTTTCATGGTTTCAAATAGAAGTCTGTTGATGATAGCCTCGTCACTGATTGCCATGTTGATGATACACAGTCGATGGAGAGGGAAATGATGTAAACCATCACCTGTAGTTCACACAAACAGAAATATATCAAATAGAATCTCAATCATTAACAAACTCTATGGGCGTACTCGATTGAATGTTCCGGAATTAAATTCTCTCAATCCCATAAAATAGTGACAATTGAGTGAAAAGGGGTATTTCGCAATACAACGCATGCGTTGACTGAATAAGAAAATATCTCAACCAATCATGTAGCGGAAACCTATTTGTTGTGTTAAATTACGTCACAATTCTACTCACACCACCTCTGTCTAGGGACTGAAAGAACTGTGACAGGACTGAGCTCAGCGTCACTCGATTGCAATTCTGTTAATTTGGGACGTTTTGGACTGTGAATCGAGCATCCTATATAAATATCTGGGTTTTTTTATATTTTCGCAACTTTTTGTGACAAGGTTAATAACTTTGACAACATTCCTAATTTCATTCTGGTGGGCCTCAGTTCTGAAAGCAGTCTGTCTTGTCATTGGCTAAAAAAGCCTAAAATCTGTACTAAGATTGTATCTTTCAGCCTTTGTCTCAAGTCCTACGTATGTTTTACTGGTCTAACAAATCATGTGATTAAACGGCATATGAGTCTATTCTTTGGAACCCTTAAAGTAGTTAAGTTAAAGGCCCAATTACACTCTTGACTTGTTGCAACTGAATAATATGTCCCAATCTTTATTCTGCTCAACAAATTGTACTATTTTTTTTACAATATTTACCCTCCCCACCCCACCCTAAATCGACGACCATGCATATCCCATTTTAAAAAAATAGTTTTTCAAGGTGTTTTCACACATTAAAACTATAAATAGAACTGTATTTGAAAGAGACAAACCTTTGAGGAAAACAGGAAGTGTTGAACTCAAATAAAGACAGAAATCAGGATGATATCTAAACTCCATTCCAGCTACACGGACAATACGGTGGCCATCTTTATCTACGTAAAACTGTTTTAATAATAAACCTCTAAATAACGAATCTAGAGGTTTACGTTCTAGATGTGTGACTAGCACGGTTACACCTGAAAAAAAATATGGAAAATGAAAATCAAAGGGATTTCAACTTTTAGTTGTTTAAACTCTATTATCCAAATTCGAAACAGTGTGTTTAATGGAGTGAGACTCTTAAATGTTGTGCTTTGACCATGCGTATATGGATGAATTGTTAAGCGCATTATAAATATACATTATTATTATTACATCAACTGAGCTAATGATGACTGTACTTTAAGATAAATTTTGTTCCCATAACAGCGGCTGCACCCGCTCTTCATTATTTCCAACTGACCAGGGTTGTTTAACATGCACATCAATGAGTTCACAGATGTACCTAGGGTTTTCACACCCTTAGAAAGACTAGACACTGTTCCTTACCAAGTCATCTCCTTCTGCACCAGAGAGAGAGAGAGAGGGAGGGAGGGAGGGGTTTAACGTCCACTCAACACAAACCAGGTTATTTCGGGAATAACAAATGGTTTAATTTTATTTCAATAATTCACTTGCACATACGAGTCATTATTTAACAGTGGGAGGAAACCTGAGGGCCCAGAGAAAACCCATGAGGTTAGACAGGTGACCCTACTCCTTGTCATGTACAACTGGGGAATCAAAACCATGCCAGTTGACTCAATGACAGACCTTATGATACAGCGCACACGCGTTAACCATCTGGCCACCCACCTCCCTAACAAGCCATCCAACTCCCTTGCATGACAGACAAGACTGGAAAAGTCTAAGGAAATGAATGTTGCGAACTAATCTGGAATTAAACACAGAACCTTCTGGTTAGTTACGAAATGAAATGAAATGGGGGTTAAACGTCCTACTGTTATGCATCTAACCTGGGCTAATGGAAGACAGGAGGTTAGTTACAAAGAACCATAGTGCTCCAAATCACAACTTATACTTGAAAAAAAAATATTTAATAAAACTCACCATGTACAATAGCGTTAATCAGTCGGCTGTTCAACTGTGGATCATCAGCTTCAATAATCCATAGATTATGTTCGGGATAATCGATAGCACTGTCAGCACGAAGACTGTAATTCTCGTAGCTATTGGTTACAGAGGTCACAGGTCGGAGTTCATCGCTGTTGGTTGATTCACCAGAACCCATTCCTCTACTGAAAACAGATTAGTATATTCAATATTATTTAATTGAAGAAGCTCAATGTTAATAACCCTTTTCGACAAAAAATGTATTTTTAGGTAATATAAAAAGAATTCTAAAGAAAGAAAATTACAAAAATTTAAACATTCATAAAGATTATCTCAAAGTAATCTCTTCACTCTGGATCCTGGTACATTTCTGTTTTTCATCTGAAATTTGAGATCGAGAATAAACAAACTGGGCCCCGTTTCATGAAATCATAACTTAAATTAAAATCCAATTTTGATTGGCTAAGCACTAAAATCAATCTATTAATATCCAATCAAATTACTAAAATTTGGATTTTTATCTTAGTTAAAATATTGTGAAACAAGCCCCTGTCTCACTCTGGCTAAAAATCATGTCCTCATCTATTCGCTCTGGTTTTGCAGGACTTTTCCACACACAGTCCATTTGTTTTGCTTTGCTTTCAGTTACATGTGCAAAGGGAGAGGGAGAATTTTAAAAGAGAGAGAGAAATAGGGTTTAACGTCCACTCCACAAAAACTAGATCATTTTGTGACTAACATATGGTTCAATTTTATTTCAATGTGCACTGCAGTGGGAGGAAATTGGAGGACACGCTGAAAACCTGCGAGGTTGGACAGACGATCATACTCCTTGTCATGTACAAGTATGGAGTTGAAACCAGGCCACTTGACTCCATGACAGACCTTATGATACAACATACACGCCTTAACTATTCGGCCACCCAACATCCCTCATATTAAAAGAAAGCTGGTCTTGAAGAGAGAGAGAGAAATGGGGTTTAACCTCCACTGAGTCCACTCTACACAAACTAGGTCATTTCGAGACTAACATATGGTTTAAATTTTAATTCAATAATTTGCTTGCACGTAGATGTCTTTAGCAGTGAGAGGAAACCAGAGGACCCAGAGAAAACCCCACGAGATTGGACAGGCAACCCAACTCCTTGCCACGTACACGAGCAAGCTAACCACTCAGCCATCCAACCCCCTGTAGTCTTGAAGAGATATAACAACTCAGTTAATACAGGAGAATTGCATAATAAAACACAGACAGAACAAAAGAGAAGGGAACAGCACAATTAAAAATGATACATGCTTGTATAATATTTACCTTGTTTCCGTGACAACAGTACAGGTATCATTAATGGAGTATTCTGTGACATCCGAGAATGTTAGAACGGTTCCACGACTGGGTGGTGGTGGTTCATGAAAACTAGTATCTGAACTATCGTTTGCAGCCATTGTTTCTGGTAACGGTATACCTATACACAATTATATTGATCAAATATTACCATGGTGACTGATATCAATACTAATGTCCAAAAGAAAGAATAAACACTCAAATATGTCTAAGTTTTGCTTAGATTAAAAACAATGGATAAAACATTACTGAGCTTGTCTCTTGCGTCCAAACTCAACATTTCTAAGCAACAAAAGATGAAACAAATTGAAATTGCAACCAAATATTGCATAGAATGGAAAAACAACTTTGGTTTATGTAGCACAAAATGCATAGCGTATTCTTTCTTTTGGACATTAGTATATATTAGAATTGATTGATTTTAATTGCATATTCAGGTTTTCATTAGAAGCATATGGAATGTTTAGGCTTAATTAGTAATGAATGAATGAAATGGGGTTTAACGTCCTACTGTTAGGCTTAATTAGGAGTTAGCTAGAAGGAGACTTTGGGCACATTAAGTCGCGTCACAAAAAAAAAATGAAATAAAATTTAACGTCCTACTGCTCTGCTCTGAACTGGGCTAATGAAGACGGCATACACCATACAGTGTGCTATGAGGAAAATTTGGCCCCGACAGCAGCACTCTGGCCTACTCTTATATCGAATTCCAAATGCCAAGGGATCTTTTACGTGTACGCCAATGTGAACACGGGAGTCGGGTCACAACCCCCTGGTCTATGACAATTTTTCGGGGAACAAGGTTTGTTGATGGTTTCTGATAGAAGGGACTCTAGTGAAGATATTTGTAGTTTGCTACCTCTGAAATCTACAGGCTAACTCCAGGAGAGCCCAAAATCAAAGATGGTGGCCAAAAATGGTATGAAATTGACCTTGACAAACATTGTTGGCGAAGATAAAGCCCCTCCTTCCCCAATCTTGAATAACATTCCTGTCATTCCTAGAGATATCCCCATTAAATCAGATGTTCTAAGTTTGCTAAACGAATCCACCATAATACTCACCTTCGACAAAATCTTCTGGATTATCCAGTACATCTCTTTCAGTGAATATATTAGAACTTTTCTGAATGATTTTAACCCACATTTCAGTCTGGTTGTCTGGGTCTATAAGTAGAGGCCAACAATGTTTGCGATTAAAACAACTGACTCGCATTAACAGAGCGTTCTGTACAGAATGAAGATCGGTTGGCAAATTACTCATACGCCATTCGCTCAATTCATCAAAATCACTTAAAATATCTTGTAACGTGTACCCAGATCGGACACAGAGGGGAGATAACTCTTCTTCATCTTCTTCATCATCCACGTCAATATTCGGAATGACACTTTCCATCGTGTCTTGGCGTTTTAGTTCTGATTTGTAATATTTGCGACTGTCATACACAGCAGGAATATATTTAAAGGTTTTAACTTGTGGATGTTGGGTAAAGGATGAGTTAGTTTCACTTTCTGTAGTTTCCCGAGCTGTTGTTTCCCGAGCAGGACTCTCTGTGTCTTGAGATACGTTTTCCAGCAATATGTTCAATTTTGATGTGATCGAATATGGGTCGCGATCAAGCAGAACACTGGCATCAAAACGTCCTTGGCGACAACGATCTATCCAATCAGCTAACAGCTCAGATCGGAATTTGTCTTCTAAAGGTCCATGGTAACAGACGCAAGCTGCTGTTATGAGAGCGTCCCCTGGTGCTGATCTGATGTGACGTCTGGCTTTCTTCAGTTCTGATCGCCACAAGAAATGCTGCATGGACATATTTCCCATTAAATTACTGGCTTTAGCTATTTTCTTCTCCACAGTCTAAAACAAACAATGTTTTATTTTATTTTTCACTGTAGATAAGAGAAAGAGAGAGAGATGGGGTTTAACGTCCACTCGACACAAACTAGGACATTTTGGGACTAACATATGGTCCAATTTTATTTCAATAATTCGCTTGCCCGTAGGGTTCTTTAGCAGTGGGGAGAAACTGGACAACTCTGAGAAAACCAGGGCCTATTTTAACGTGAAAACTGAGACCCCCCCCCTCAAATAATCCTTAAAATTGGCCTCGGAGAAAACCCATGAGCTTGAACAGGCGACCCTACAACCTGATATTCGAAACCACGCCAGTTGACTCAATGACAGGCTTTTTGATACAGCATGCATGTGCTAACCATTCTGCCACACAAACCCCCTACTGTAGATAAATGTAGAAGGAACAACGATTGAAATAAATACCACTATAATACACCTCATTTTTTATCTCAAGATACGAATATCATAATCCAAAATTTATCCATATTAATCGCTTCTATATGTGACCATCATTTGTAGCCTACATTATAATTAGTATTCATGCATTTTATTATCCTCTCTATGCCTCATGTTTCATTCAATTTGTTTTGGAAAATCCTGAAATCTTTTCCATTATTTATACTACTCTTGATTTCCATGTTTGTAATAACCATCCTGTATGTACTCCAATATGTTATTATTTTATCAAATTAGATAATTCAAGATGACAACCTTTAAATTTTCAACATCTATCATACCTGTATTTTCTTTTCTATGGCTTTAGCTTCTTTCATGGCCTCTTTATGAGCTGTTATTTCTCTTTCTAATGATGATTTAATGTGGTTAGCCGAGATTCTCAGTTGACCCAGTCTGGCTTGAGCCTGTATAGAAAGATATAGTTACCAATTTAATTTCATAAAATTATTAAATGCAGCATGTAAATATATAACACACTCCATCAGAAATGGTAATCAAAACGCAAAATTTCTCACCAATGCAACCTTTGAATTACAAACTTATTGTGTAAACTGTCCTTACTAACAGGGTTTACTAGTGTTAAACATAAACTGGACACACTAACAGGTTTTACTGTTAGACATACTTCTGTAAACTGGCCATGTGATACAGGCAGGTTTTACTGTAAAGTAGAATTACATACCTTTGTAAACTGGTCTTGCGCCAACGAGAGATTTTTAAGATGTGGCTTCATCTTACGGTGTATTTCTGTATATCTATATATGGCATGGATCCACAGACACAAGGAAGCGATGGCATTACTATTAGCTTTTAGGACATCTACTCGAAATATTGGATTATGGACATATTTTTGTAATTCTTTGAAGGTAGAGGGAGTTATGTTATCCTTATCATAGAATATCATCTCCTGAATAAAGTTATCCTTTAATAAAAGTAGTTTTCCTTCTTCCCATCTGAAAGAAAACAGATGAAAAATAATTAAACACAAATTCTAAACAGTGGCATACAGAAGGGCCAACTTCCCAGGGCATTAATTTCACGGCAGCATCCAATAAAGAGTGAAAAGATTCAACATTGAAATTATCACTGTCGTGCTTTCAAATGCTGCTGTGTACTAGGTCCTATACTGGAGTTTTAGAGGATACAACCAAGCGGTTGGCCCCTCTGGCACGCAACTGATTCTAAAAAATACATAGAAACAGAAAAAACAGTTGACTTAAAACCACTGATTTAATAGATTTTGAGAGACAAATCTCTGAATATCTAAATCTCTAAAAGAAATAATCAATGTCTTTGCCTAAAGCTCAATTCAATTATATATTTTACCTTGATATTCCTTTCAATTATATATTTGACCATGATATTCAATTCAATTATATATTTGACCATGATATTCCTTTCAATTATATATTTGACCTTGATAATCCTTTCAATTGTATATTTGACCTTGATATTCCTTTCAATTATATATTTGACCATGATATTCAATTCAATTATATATTTGACCTTGATATTTCTTTTAAATATATTTTATTTTGGCACTTTAATCATATAATTATGGCTCTACTTTCAATTTCATCTGCTACTTTTAATCTTAAAATTGAAACCCGCTTTAAATGAGGCCTTGTTCTGAGCTAGAATCCCGTTTGGTGGATGTAGGAAGTTCGATCCAAGGCTAGTATTTCTTGTGGGATCTAGCATTGTCAAGCCCAAACCCAACGCTATCCCCCATAACCCTAAAATGCAGATATGAAAGTAAAACTCACTCTTGGGGTTTATTAAATAGAACACAGAGTGCTTTGACAACAAACTTAACAGCATCTGGTGGCCGACAGTAACTCTTTACTTCATCTATATCACCTTTATTCAAAGCTTTTAAAACTTCTTGTGCTGCTTCATAGGTTGGATTCACCTGTATATACAAATATATGATTAGCTAGAGAGAGAGAGAAAGAGAGAGAGAGAGAGAGTGAGAAAAATGGGGTTTATCATCCACTCGACACAAACTAGGCTATTTCGTGACTAACATGGGTTTTTAAATTTTATTTCAATAATTCGCTTGCACGTAGGAGTCTTTAGCAGTGGGAGGAAACCAGAGGACACGGAGAAAACCCACGAGGTTGGACAGGCGATGCTACTCCTTGCCACATACAACAGGGGATTCGAAACCACGCCCGTTGACTTAATGACAGGCTTTATGATACAGCGTGCACACGCTAACCATTCAGCCATCCAACCCCCCTGATAAGAGAGTGAAATCAGGTTAAGGTCATTTCAGGATTAAATATGGTACAATCTTATTTGAATAATTTTCTTGCAAATTGTATAGTTGTCTTTACTTGTGGGAGGAAACAGAGTGACCTGGAGAAAGCCAGCGAGGTTGAACTGACAACTTCTTGTCACATACAAGCAAGAAATCGATATCTTGGATTGACTATTAGTCTCCAAATTACATGATGAGGCTCCTGGATAACTTTGTATATACACCTTTTGAAGTAGTGGTTGTATAATAAACGATCATCGCAATTATAAAATCATTGATTAAATGAACAATGAAATTCATCAAATAAGTAACATAGCACTTTGTTTTATTACCACATCAAACCCCAATTGATTTACTCTATCACCTAATCAAACTCTAATTGAGTTGTTCAATCACCTTATCAAACTCTTTTAATTGACTTGTTCTAGTACCTAATCAAACTCTAATTGGGTTATTCTATTACCTCATCAAACACTTATTGACTTGTTCTATTACATAATCAAACTCTAATTGAGTTGTTCAATCACCTTATCAAACTCTAATTGACTTGTTCTATTACCTTATCAAACTCCAATTGACTTGTTCTTTCACCAAATCGAACACTAATTGACTTGTTCTATTACCTTATCAAACTCCAATTGACTTGTTCTATCAACAAATCGAACACTAATTGACTTGTTCTATTACCTTATCAAACTCTAATTGAGTTGTTCTCTTCAACTGTTCTAAAGGACTCTGTATTTCTGCTATCTTTTCTTCCTGTGATTTGCATTTCTCTAATGCCTGTAAAAACAAACAAAACAGCTTCTTTAATTAACCCTTTAAACCTATGGGACCAATTCATTGGTCTATGTATTTTAATAGAACTGATTAAACTCCTGTTCAATTAACATATTTTACAAAAACCAGCAAGAAATAAAAATAGCCAATACTTCATTTCATATTTTTAAATTCTATCATTTAAACAGGCATTATGCAAGAGCTAAGGCCTGTCTATTGCAGGTCTCTCTTTAGGCCTTAAATGTTATATAAACTACTAAATTGACATTTATTAACATAAAAAAGACCAGAGAGAGAGAGAGAGAGAAATGGGGTTTAACGTCCACTCGACACAAACTAGGTCATTTCGGGACTAACATATGGTTTAATTTTATTTCAATAATTTGCTTGCGCTTAGGGGTCTTTAGCAGTGGGAAGAAACCGGAGGACCGATAGTGAAAACCCAGGAGAATGGACAGGCAAACCTTATCCTCATCACATACAACCGGGACCCGGAGAAAACCCATGAGGTTGGAACTGGACGATAAACAAGTCTCGGTGCCATCAGATAGGTCTGATTGTAAGTAGATTACAACGGTTCAGACACTTAATGATGTAGGGGCCGCGGAGCGAAATAAAATGTCGCCAAAAGCTTAAAAAAGTGAAAAATGGTTATGAGGGGGGCATGGGAGTGGTGCTTCGTGGGGGCAGCCCCATTGCGTGAGTTTTTGTCAGTACCCCCCCCCCCCCCGAAATCGGGACCGCTCCGCGGCCCCTGTGATGTAATCTAAAAATGGAAAGTCTCAAACAACCAGGACAGTGGTTACAATCAGTGCAGTCACACAGGAAAATGTCTTCACTCAGAATGAAGTAATATATTCATTTTGCATATTCTAGTGTTGAACTATTACAGCAAGAAGGACAAGCTCTTTATCTAAATCTCTGCCAAAGTATCTTTTTTTCAAATCTAGATACAAATTTCCTTAAAAAAGTTCTGAAAGTTATTGTCACCAATTATACCTGTATATATTCTTGTTTTTGTGATTCAACTTTTTCGACCAGGTAATGTATGGTATCTATGGAGTTTTTATGTTTTGGTGCCAAACAAGACACCTCCTTCCTGTAATGTGCGATACTTCCAAACGCTTCATCAATTTTACACAATGCTGCTTCATATTTCTTCCTTTTAATCTGTACAGAAAAAAAATAAAATAAAAAATTCATTTAAAGGAGCTAAATAGTTAACATTTGGGACCTAGAAATTCACAAGAGTGGGTCGCAACGCATACAATACTGTAATATTAATGTATATAAACTGATTTACATCCAATGGTTTCTGTTTTTAATCCAATTTCAAATCAGTTATGTTCGGCGAAATAAGCCAGCAATCTCAACCGAGTGCAAAAATCGAGCGTCTAGTTATTCCAGTCTACATAACTTTGTTTGACTTGGTACAATGTGTCTAGCCTCGTCCGTCGAACCTTTCATTAAAACTGGGGCTGAAGCGCATTATGGTACACGATTCGTGTACCAATGTTACAAAAATTATTTTAACTTAAATGTTGGATATCAGAAGCTCATCTTTTACCAGTAAGTTTACATCATCGTGGTAGATTTAAATTGACCAATAATTCGTGTTTTCGATGTCAAAGATTTGGGAGGATTTTGAGTTACGGACTTAGGTCCTTTAAACTGCAAAGTTGGATGTATTTAATGGACAGTTAAAATGAAGGAATGTTTCTCTCGTGAACAGATAAAAACATGTTTTTGTCTACTTATTACATACCATTGGCCTAGACAGCAGCGGTTGATAATGTGGAACTACCTAGTGATTAGATTCCATATTGACATATAAGACAACTTAAGCCTATAATTTTATTTTCCGCATTCCTTAGAAATAAATTTTTAAAAAAGTTGAATAGGTAGATATTCTCACACAACCTTATTTTTCCACATGCATTAAAAATTATATGGGTCAAATATTTGATCTTGATATCCACACATGAATATTTCATTAAAGTTTTAAATACAGAAAATTATATCTACCTTCTCAACTTTGACTGTAAAAGCAGTGATAACTTTAAATATATGTACAAACTCCATAAATGTGAGAGGTGTATAAAATCGTAGAGGTTCATCTTGATGACAATACTGTCTTTCTATAACGGCCTTGGCTGACATATGAACGTATGCCATAGCTTTACTTGCTAGAGTTATCTGCTCCTCTTGTTGAGATATATTCCATGGTATGGTAATCTGTAATGTAAACAGAATAAAACATGAAATAATGCTTCAAATGAAATGAAATGAAATAAAACATCTTATATTTCAGCACCAATTGGGTTAAGGAAGACCGGCACACAGCATGCAGATTGTGGATTCCATTTTACCCAGACAGCAGGACTTTGACATATATATATATTGGAGCAATCTTTAATATGCTGTCTATGGTATATAGTATAAACACATGACCTCAGTTTAAAATCTCCCATTTGATGAGACAATGTTTTCGGCAAACACCAGATTCGAATCAGAACCTACAGGTTTGTTAGTCGAAACCATTCTTAATGAGCCACAGAGGCTACTACTATAAGGCATCATTCGAAGTTCGATTCCCTGGACCTAAGGCAGAGTTCATGATTTCTCTCAATAGTTATTTAACCTTGTCAGGTCCGCTGATCATATTCCAACACACATCCTGATTGGAACTGAACAGATTGACTACATTAATGGGTCAATCTCAATAATTTTTTCGAGAATAAAACTCTTTAATTTTGTGTTAAAATCCATTAAGATCCCCTACCTTAGGGCCGGGCAACTAACTCAATATATGTGATATGTTTTCAAACAACTTAAACCTACAGTCTTCATCTTGAAATGGAGTCCGGTGTCCCAAACTGTATTATGCGGTGATTTGATAAAACCAGAGTTTTATTTTATAAAAATAATGTGAGTCAGAGTATATACACCATCACAAGTCTTCTATATATTGGCGTTTAAATTTCATACATACTCAGACTTTTATTTTTGAGGCTCTGTTCTATTTGGGACAGTCCTTTAACCCCCATTTATTTACCTTAGAATAAGGATCTTCGAGCCAGCCTCGAGCAATATACGTAAAATCATCAAAACTCCACGGTTTATATAAATCCATACCAAAACAATGTTTTGTTAATTCAGGGTACTGGGTAATCTTACACCGAAGTGACTGGAAGTCAGAGGAAAAACTATTTCCTGAGAAAAAAGAACAGATGTATTATAAGATAATGTCGATCGTGGAGAATATACAATACAAACACATTAATATTTGAACCATAAAAAATGAAACGGCACCTTGATTGAAATAAATGCTCCCAAAAGATCCTCGAACAGCAGGAGTCAGCAGAATAGCAGGGTACTAGTTCTGTTATTCGAGTGGTTTGAGACCAGGCCCAAGTTCACAAAGTATTCTCAGACTGGGGTTTAACATACACTCAACACAATTTCGAGACTAACATATTTTACAAATTTATTTCAATCATGCGCTTGCGTATTAGGGTTTCTAACTATGGGAGGAAACCAGAAGAACAGACAGGTGCCCCTACTTCTTGGCATGTACAATAAACATCTGCCCTTGGTTTAATGAAGTATACATTTTGAACAGTTTTTGAAAAGTGAGCTACAAAAATCACCAAAATAATCCATAATTTTGAATCTATTACAGGGAGAGAGAGAGAGAAATGGGGTTTAACATCCACTCAACACAAACTAGGTCATTTAAGGACTAACATAATATGTGGTTTATTTTTATTTCAATAACTTGCTTGCCACAGGGGTCTTTAGCAGTGGGAGGAAATCGGAGGACCCAGAGAAAACCCATGAGTCTGGACAGGCGACCCTACTCCTTGCCACGTACAACCGGGGATTTGAAACCACACCAGTTTACTCCATGACAGGCTTTATAATACAGCTCGCACATGCTAACCATTCGGACATCCAATTGTGATAATTGGTCAATATTCATAATAAAATATTACCGGTACCTTTATAATTGAGGCAGACTAAGATGTGTAAATTCTGTCGAATACGTTGAACGTATCTATCTAAAGCTTGTTCTATCTTATCAACACGTTTGGTCTGTACACCACCTGGCATCATGTGACTAACTATATTGTTGATTTCTGCTTCGCTGTACAGACCAGGAACTTTACCTAAAAATACAAGTTTTAATGGGTACTATAAGCTAACTTGAACAGCAATACATATAAAAATAAGAGAACACTGTTAAAATAGAAAGAGAGAGAGGAATGGGGTAGAACGTCCACTCAACACAACTAGGTCATTTTGGGACTAACATATGGTTTAATTTTATTTCAATAATTCACTTGCGCTTAGGGGTCTTTAGCAGTGGGAGGAAACCGGAGTGCCCAGAGGAAACCCATAAGGTTGAGAAGGAGCCCCTATCTCCATGTCACATACGCTCACACCAGGGCTCAAAACCACAGCCGCAAGCCAGAGGTGACCGGCCAGCAAGAGTTCGAAGTGCGGCACTCTAGACCACTAGGCCATCCCAACCCCCCTTGTTGAAATAGCACGCCATACTAATAACAAACTAGTGATTCTAAACGGTGTTTGTATTTTTGGACCAGGAACTGGTTACTAACTGCTACTTGTTGTTCTTCTTGCTGGGGAGACTCTCTTTGAAAAAGCCTATGGCTCTGCCCATCCAGGTCTGATCAACACAAAAATTGGCATCCTTGTTTTCTGAAAACAATTTTGCATCGACTTGGTGAATTAGATTTTTAATTTCATCCAACAACATGGTCAGTTCCTCCGTCAATAATAGGACCGTACATGTTAGTGTGCTAAATGCTAATAATAGATTATAAGGATAATCTTTTGATTTGAAAAATCGTAACACACAAAAAATCATCCAACATCAATAATTTGAAATAGATTGGATAATCTATTGATTTGAAAAATCGTAACACACAAAAAATCATCCAACATCGATAATTTGAAATAGATTGAAAATTGAGAAAAAGAGAGAAATTAGTACTAATGTCCACAAAACAAAACTAGGTCATTTTGGGAACAACATATGATACAAATTGAGTTCAGGTAGGGGTCTTAGGCTGTGGATGCAGCTTTGGGTAAATATTAATATTTCAATAATAATGTCAGCATTTCTTGTGACCACACATGTTTTAATTACCCAAGTGCTTGAGTCTTACCTTCAGCCATCAGAGAACTGATGAGTTGTAAACAATCAGTGCCTAATGCCTCATGTATTAATAAAACAGTAGATTTTCCTACAACACCAGCATGGTGACAACTTCTCTTTATATGTTCTTTAACCGTTGCTAGGTTCCTATCTTTCTCCCATACAGCTTTAGGTTCAAATATCTAGAAATAACAAGCAAATTCCTCGATTATCCACAGACTGTGTCAGAATTGTTAAACAATCCTCTTATCGATGGTGAAAGGGGAGATAAATTGAGTTTAATGTCCACTCATAATTAACAAGTTAATTTTGGGACTACTATGATAATTTTAATAATTGACTTGTAGGCTACTCAAGCATCATAGTACCAGGAGTAGAAGCAGAGTGCTGAGAGTTCCAGTATGGGTTCAAGGAAACAAATGAAATTGGGGTTTAATGATGCATCAATACACACATAGTAATATTTTTATGTCAATAATTTGCTTGCACTCAAGGGTTTTGATACTTTGAGAAAATTAGAGTGCCGATAAGAAAACCCATGATGTTTGGAATAGGTTTGAAATTCATATAAAAACAATAGACCACTCCCACACCTCACTCTCAATAAAACAGGGCTTAATCTTTTATCCACACAATATTTCAACCATTTTGGGACAAACTTATATTATATTTATTTCTATGCTGAAGAGAGAGAGAGCGAGAAATGGGGTTTAACATCCACTCAACATAACTAGGTCATTTCAGGACTAACATATGGTTTAATTTTATTTCAATAATTCGCTTGCGCGTAGGGGTCTTTGGCAGTGGGAGGAAACCGGAGTGCCCGGAGAAAATCCACGAGGTTGAGAAGGCGCCCCTATCTCCATGCCATATTTGCTCACACCAGGGCTCGGAACCACAGCTGCAAGCCAGATTTGGCCGGTCAGCTAGAGGTCTAAGTGCAGCACTCTAGACCACTAGGCCATCGCAACCCCCCTTATGCTGAAGAAAGAGAGAGATGGAGTTTAACATAATTTCAGGAGTAACATATGGTACAATTCTATTTCAGTAATTCACTTCAACACAGGGGTCTTTAGCACCGCATGTGAACCTAATCCTTGTCTAGTACAAGCTTGACTCAAAAACAGAATTCATGATCTAAAGAGAATGCGTTACACCATACTGCGACCAAATTAATCTTCTATGTCCCATACATACCTTACAGTTGGCTGTATAAGCAGCTAATCTGGCTAATGTAGCTCTACCTGTACAATAACTTATACCCAATAACAACGCATGTCCACCAGGAAACGCCTACAAATATTTAAACATAAGAATTTAATTACATATATATAATGAAATGGGATTTTAACACTTTATTTTCTGCACAAGTAGGACAAAAGAAGACATATGCCATGAAGTGTGCTATGATGAAAATCTTGTCCAAGCTGGGGCGCTAAACCCTACTTTTGTTTAGATTTCAAACTGTTAGGAGATCTTTAACAAGTTACCAATGGTATGCACGGGACCTCAGGTTGGTGTTTTTTACACCATCTGAACGACTAGACACTTGCCAGACGCCAGTCACTCTGTCCTGCAAAGCTGAGAAAGGGGAAGCCAAACTAGAAAACCTGATTAACTTTTTTGGACAATAACAAGATTGAACCAGGATCTCCTGGTTGGTAAGCAGGATCCCAGAATGACAAATCATAAGATCATGAAATGGCAGATCATCCAATGAGATAGTGAGATCCCAGAATGGCAGATCATGGAATGGCAGATCATGGAATGGCAGATCATAAGATCACATAATGACAGATTATGATATCCCAGAATGAGAGATCATGGAATGACAGATAATGAGATCCCAGATAATGAGATCATAGATAATGAGATCACAGAATGAGAGATCAGGAGATCCCAGAATGACAGATCCTGGAATGCCAGATCCCGAGACCTAAGAATGACAATGACAGATCCTGGAATGACAGATCCTGGGATCCCGGAAAAAGAAATCATGAGATCCTGGAAAAAGAGATCATGAGATAACAGAATGAAGGATCACAAGATTATGGAATCAATGTTAAAATATATTTACCAGAACTCGACTGAGTCTAGCTGCATGGCGTATGGACTCCTTAAAGAATATGAGATCTAATTGTTGATATGTTTTCTTGTTATAAACATTTAGACAAGTCTTTAACGCTTCTAATAAACCTTCGTCATTAGTCTCCAGATAACCTGGTAAATAAAACAAGAAAGTTGAATAACATCACAATAAAGAAGTCACCAAAGATTTTAACAGTTTAATATAACAACATTTCAGGTCATGGTTGCCCAATAAAACTTGATTATTTCAATTCTTTGAATGATCTAAAGATCCACCACCAAACATTATGTTTTTTGTTAATAAAGGGAAGAATTTCCCACTAAACAAGTTGTATATAGAACAATTTTGAATCAAATTGTAATACACAGGAGCAGGCTTTGGCTCTCCTAGATAGTGTCTATCGGTTATCACTTTTGTGGAAGCAGAAGTTTATTGATCAAGGTACTAGCTCTTTAAATGACATCTAGAGGCAGGCCTTAAACATTCACAACAAGGTATATCCAGATATACACTCGTAACTGAGTTTCTGTTATTTCATAATGACGTTTTGTAACACTTTGGACTTAAAGGTCATGCTTTCAATTTAAGATAAATGTACATTAAAGTCAGTCTTAGTGCATGGTTTTGTTACGTGCAGTTTATACTGTGGTTTAGTCATCAAATATTGAGCTGCCTCAAGGTTTAATTGGGCTAACTGATAAAAGGCTGTAGTATCAATATTAGTTATATCACCTACCTTTTTCAGTGGGTAAACCAATGTTTTCTGTATGACATGTCATATAAAATTTACTGAACATAAAATCTGTTAAACTACTGCTGGATCCTTTTAACTGTGAAATAAATGTAAAAAAAACCATTTTGAGTACTAGTTTTAAACATTTTTTTTAAAATGGTAACTCAAACAACTATGAATAAACATTCTGGACAAAAGATTAGAAAATTACTTGGAGAATTTTGATTTCCTGTCAAAAAAATAACAGAAGAATAAAATTCTTAACAAAAATAATCCCTCAATAAGAATGAACTGCAAAGTAAACTCAGCAGAGTTAGATTATTTTGGGACTAACATACAGTAATTTTTTTATAAATTAGGTGAAAAGTGTGAAAATATTAACCTCCTCAGCTGACATCAGTGGACCATAATATGCTTCATGTTCTCTGTCAGCTAATAATCCTGCTTTAAACGTAACACCACGTTTGGTTTTTGATGCACGTCTTTTAGGACCCACAGTTTTACTTTGTAATGCTGTGGCACTTGTAACTTGAGAAATACAAACAATTATTAATTACACACGATTGAATGATAACATATAGCGGTATATAAAATTTTGATTTAAAATGTATTTATTCAGAGTTCTTATATACAACGATGAATGGAATAATATGATAAATTGGATACAGTAACAAGCAACTTAATGTTTATATAAAACTGCTTCCAGAATAGGGTGATATGAATATAAATTTTAAAAGAAAATTTTAATTATAATTTTTTGAAAAAAAAACCCCCACAATAAATGTAAATCATCAACATTTTATAATCAAAATAAAATTGGATGTCATTTTCCATCAGATTATTTGTAAGAAGAAATAAAACGGAACAAATTATTAGTATGATTATACTGGATGTTACATTGAGTATAATTAATTTCATCTAGTACCATCCTCAGTATCAATGCCCAGTACTATCGTTTCGTTCTATCCAAGGATTAGTGGAGTAGAATGGAAAAATACCACTGGGGATAGCGAGGATGATCGAGTATGTACTGCATGTAAAACAGAAGCTTCAATCTGCATGATATAACAAGGCCTAGATATAATCATTTGAGGTGCACTGTACCCGATATTTTTATATTTCTGTTCAACATGCATTAAAAATATCAATAAAAACACAGAAAAACTGTACCTGGCAGCATATGAGTACCTGACAAAACATAAATTTGAGCTCACAATTAACTTGTTGTGGACTAAATCTGGATAAATAAATAACTATTCACTACCTCTACATGTGCTCACCTTCAGTGGATTTCGAGGACGAATCTTTAGAAGCTTTAGAATTGCTTGTCTGCTGTGATACGTTTGAGGATGGGTTAGACACAGCTTTAAAAACAGGCATAGAAGTTAGCAAAACATACACAGGGTGAAATACATTAGCACAACATACACAGGGTGAAAGTTAGAAATAAACAAAGGATTGTGGAGTTAACAAAACAAAAAAATAATCATTACATGTTAAATAAGTTAGCAAAACAAACATAAACATAAGTGATACATTTCAACAAAAAAAAATACAGTGGCAAACAGGTAGGATTAATACATACAGTGCTATACTATAGTGCAAAAACGTCATTAAACACCTTATGGGGAAAATTCTAAGTAAACTGCATTTTGTTTCCTGCAAGATGTGCCATGATATCATCACCAAAGCACATATAAGTTAGGTTTTATTGTTTATTTATAAAAGAACTTACAGAGAGATGTCTGACTAAATCTAACACCAGGTGTATTTATTCTTCCTCTGATACTATCACCTTTGTCTAACAACGAAATACATTTTTTATCAATTTTAAATACTGTAGCATATCAGGAATAAATAGAATCGAGTTTAACGTCTTATTATCCTGCACCAATCTAGCTAATAAAGATGGTCATACACCATACAATGAGGAAAATCTTGTCCAGATGGCAACTGAATTCCAACTGATAGAGGTTCTTTCATGCACACAGGATCTCAATTTTTAGTCCTATCCAACAACTAGACTCGTCACCAACAAATCAATAAACAGAAAGAAGGAAATAAAACATGTACTCTGTCAGACATGATACTTTGCCAATTCAAATGGCTATAAGATTTATAGCAGAACATTGACAAGCTTTGACAGGCATAAATATAAAAACATATACCAATACAGAAAGCAGGATAAAAAACATTTATTAAAGCATTGCTGAAATATATGGAGTGCATAATAAGTTTACACATAAAGCAAGAGAAGTAAGCTAAACTAAACCCTACCCGAAGTAGAACCAGTGGTACTGAGTGTATAAGCTTACACATAAAGCAAGGGAAGTATAATATGTTAAACCAAACCTTACCCGAAGGAGAACCAGTGGTAGTTTCATCAGTAGAATCACTATCTTCGTCATCTTCGTCACTATCTTCTGAAGCTTCTGTTTCAAAAGCAGCTTTTTCTGCTTTATTATCAATTTCATTTTCTTCCTCTGTCCCAACTTCTAAATTACCTGCAACTTAATATGTTTAACCATTTTATTAGATTTGGCTGTTTAATCTTACACAATGAAACGAAATCAGGTTCTATGTCTCATGAAAACAATACTTAAGTAGTTTTTGAGACCAACATCTTTAAATATTTAATTCAATGGTTACATGTGGAATGCAAGTTTGTGCCAATAAAAACAAGGGTGCGGAACTTGGTTCTTCAATCCATCCAAACTATGCCGGGAATAAAACCTGAGAAATTCAAGTTAAGAGGCCTGCTTTCTCTTGATCTGCCACCACAACCCTTAAAATGCAGGACTATGCAAGTTTTTTATCGTCTGTAAAACTATTTATAGTTTTAAGAATATTGATGAGCATGTGTGAACATTTTGTATTATACATGTACCAATGTTGGTTTCTATCTCCTAAATCAAAAGAACTTGATTAATAATTTCAGGAAAAACAATAAAATAGGAAAAACATGAATCCATAAATCTACCTATATCTGCATCTGCTTTGATTGTTGGTGAACTTTTTTCAGAACTAGCCGTTTCTCCTGAAGATGGCTGTGTAACCATATCCTGATTTTCTATCTCCTTGTTCGTCTCAGACGGAGCGTCTATAATGTCTGGAACCGTGTCCAACTCATCATCATCAGTCATGTATTTCTCAACTTCATCAAAGTCAATTGGTGTAGATATAATTGGAGTTGATTGAAATCTGTGAGCTGGAGTTGATCTGCCAATCTGAAACAAGGAAACAACTTCCATTGATATCAATGAAAATGATTCTGCCATTGAAAATATTCTGCCAATGAAAATCATTCAAAAGAGATTGATGTTTATAATTTACTGAGGTGTGTGGATTATAGATATTGAAAAGGTATAGTTTTAAAAAAATAGAACATCCTCACTTAGAAAATATATACATTAGATAATTACAAATTCAAATACAATATAAAAGATGCAGGTCATAATCAGCTTTAAGTCAGTTAATAAAACAGTTTATTGAATTCATTCCAAAGAACAAAAAGAAAACGTACAGGCTCTTCAGTAATTGCAGTCATTTCTAACTTTGGGTCATCTCTGGATAAACAGAATTGTTTCACAGCTACGTCTTCTAAAACTTTAGCAAACCATTCTTTCTCTGTTTTAAACAATAAATAGCAATATAAATAGAGAGAGAGAAATGGGGTTTAACCTGCACTCGACGCAAACTAGATTATTTCGGGACTAACATTTGCTTTTAATTTTATTTCAATAATTTGCTTGCGTGTAGGGGGTTTTAGCAGTAGGAGGAAACCTGAGAACCTGAAGAAAACCCACAAGGTTGGACATCCAGACAGGGGCAAAGACAAAATACCTCCACATAAAAATGTGGGCGCATAAAAAAGCTTCCTATTTGGCTCATGATGATTCCACGCAGCAGCAAACTTGCAGACGTTCCAGACAGCTATACTTGACTTTAGATCATTAAGCTTATTTATTATATTACAATATGATATATTGGGATAAGTGAAAACATTTCAAAAACGGTAATTGATGAAAACAAATTCCAACAAAATATTAGAAGAAAAGTCTTTCATTGGCTTGTTGTAATAATAAATGTTCATAGAAAAAAGAAACTGAAAGAATTCAAAAATTTTATTTTTTTTATTCATAAAAAATGACCAAATAATATTCTCACCTTCACCAGCTATCAATCTGTCAGAAAATGTCCGAGTACATTCATGACACCATAGCTGTGCAATAACTTTCATCATTGGAGCTGCTGATCCCTGTTCCTTACTCCCTATTCCAGTCAGTCGGGAACGTGAACCTAGAGATTCTTCCGATAATTGTCTTCCTACAGACTGTAAACTCTTCACTTCTGAAAACAGATTTAACAAATTATAAGATTGTGTATTATATAAATTAACAATAATATCACATACATCACAAAGAGAAAGAGATCAACACAAACTAGCTCATTTCGGGTCTAACATATGGTTTAATTTGATTTCAATAATTGTTCAGGAAGGTGAAATAAAAGATTTTATTAACTAATCAACAGCATACTCACTTCCATTTGTTTTCTCTGTCTTTTTAGCGTGTTTATTTTTACGAACTCTGGACCTAGGTGACATGAGCAGAACTCCCTGTACAACTTTAGCCAGATCGTGTAGAGAGAAGATATAATGAGCATGAGCTGGAGTGGGTTTTAACTTGTCTCGTACCAGGTTGTATAACTCTAACAACCCAACCACCATTGCCTGGAAAAGAAAAAAAACGAACAACTTCGTTATTGAAAGGAGAGAGAGAGAGAAATGGGGTTTAACGTTCCCTCGAACACAAACTAGATTATTTCGGGACTAACATATTGTGTAACTTAATTTCAATAATTCGCTCTCACGAGGGGTCTTTAGCAGTGGGGGGGAAACCGGAGAAAAACCCACAAGGTTGCACAGGCGACCCTACTCCTTGCCACGTACAACCAGGGATTCTAAACCATGCCAGTTGACTCAATGACAGGCTTTATGATACAGCACGCGCACACGAAAGGTTTGTTTTAAATCTGTTTTAAATCATTATCTAGGATTGGTATATTGATTTTGTTTTCTTAATTATATGCTACATAATCAATCTGAATATACATTAGCGTGGATTGAGCCGTGAAAAATTTGATGTTTAAAGATAAATACCCATCATTTCATATTTCATTTAAAAAACACAACAAAAAGAATTTTACCTGAGCGAATTCTGAATGATGTTCTACGGAGTAAGTAGGGAATTCTTCTAACCATGAATGCAAAGGTTTAGAATAAATCGTGAGAAGAGAGTCGACAGACGGAGAGAACATCGTGAGATTAACAAACAGACGTGATAGTCGAGATGATAATAGATGAGAAGCTCGACCTAAACCAGTACCTGAAATAACAAAAACAAATAATATTGACGATTTTAATCTATCTGTTTACAATCTCCAGTTCCCCCCCACTGCTAAAGATCCCTACGCGCAAGCCAATTTTTGAAATAAAAAATTAAACATTTGTTAGTCCCGTAACGACCTAGTTTGTGTCGAGTGACGTTAAATCCCATTTCTCTCTCTCTCTCTCTCTGTGTTTACAATCCAAACTTAGAAAGAGAGAAATGGGGTTTAACGACGTCATTTCGGGACTAACACATATGGTTCAGTTTTATTTCAATAATTATCAAACTGGCTCACTAACATGGAGGTCCTGGGTTCGGTCCTGATGCTGTCTGAGAAAGTTCTGCAGGATTTTTTCATTAAATTCTAACAGTCGAAGCTTCTTCAGTGTGTAGAAGGGTGATTCTCAGATTTCAGTGCTATCTGGCCCCGGTTTCACAAGACATTCCGAGACTTAAGTCTGAGAACGTATTGTGAAACCAGGGCCTGAATCATTAGGCAACGTTTTCCTTGTCAGTCCCTTAAGTGCTTGCCATAACAAGTGGGAACCGGGATTGAAAAATCTCAAAATTCTTCTCAGCCCGGCGGACCCGCACCAGGATTCAAAAGTGGACATTCTATTCAAGAGTGAACATTCTTTTTGAGTGGAACATTCTATTTGAGTGGAACATTCTATTTGAGTGGAACATTCTATTTGAGTTGAACATTCTATCTGAGTGGAACATTCTATTTGAGTGGAACATTCTTTTTGAGTGGAACATTCTATTTGAGTGGTAAATTCTATTCGAGAGTAGAACATGTTATTCAAGAGTAGGACATGCTATTCAAGAGTAGGACATGCTATTCAAGAGTAGGACATGCTATTTGAGAGTGGAACATTGTATTTCGGCAAGGGACATTCTATTTGAAATTGAGACATTCTATTCAGGGTGAAACATTCTATTTGAGTCGAACATTATATTTGAGAGTAGGACATGCTATTCAAGAGTAGAACATGCTATTCGAGAGTGGGACATTCTATTCAAAGGTGAACCTTTCTATTCGATTGGAACATTCTATTCTTGATTAGGACATTCTATTCATGAGTAGGGCATGCTATTCAAGTGTAGGACATTCTATTCGAGAGTAGTACATGCTATTCGAGAGTGGGACATTGTATTTCTGCAAGGAACATTCTATTTGAAATTGAGAGATTCTATTTGAGAGTGGGACATTCTATTCAAAAGTGGGACATTCTATTTGAAAGTAGGACATGCTATTCGAGAGTGGGACATTCTATTCAAAGGTGGAACCTTTCTATTCGATTGGAACATTCTATTCGTGATTAGGACATTCTATTCAAGAGTGGAACATTCTATTTGAGAGTAGGACATGCTATTCAAGAGTGGGACATTGTATTTCTGCAAGGGACATTCTATTTGAAATTTAGACATTTTATTTGAGAATAGGACATTCTATTCGATAGTGGGACATTCTATTCGAAAGAGGGACATTCTATTCGATTGTTCCACTATTCGAGAGTAGGATATTCTATTTGAGAGTCCAATGCCCTTACAGCTGGACCATAGAATAAATGAGACAGCAGACCAAACTTACCATTAGCTGTAGGATAAGTACAAGCAGCAATAAAACTCAGTTCTGTCATCGATTGTAACTCTAGACGCTCTTTATTGTAAACATCACCTTGGATAAGAATATGACGAAGAAGTTCTAGCGGTGGATGATAACTTCCTGTAGGTGACGTCATGTTCAGATCGTCAATAAAAAACAGATGGTGCTGTTTGCTGTTTGACATCCCTGGAGCGTTGCCAACATTAAAACCACGATTTTTAATCTCCATCACCCGTAACAACAGTTTGTTTTGAAAAAGAGATGCTGTCATAGCAGACGACATTCTCATACTTGTTGATGTGTGTCTATTTGCTAGTGCACTCTGAAAAAAAAATAAGAAGACTTTTTAAATTTATGTTTAAATCATTGAGTGCAGGACGACAGCATACATAACATAATAAAGAAACTCATCATTTGGAATATGTTCCCCCTCATGTAAATATATGAATATTGGTTGGATAGTGTAGGGAAGCTTACTTATATTATGTTAAAATACAACTGATCCACAGAAAATCAGAATCAAAGATGGTGTATGTATTACGCAAAAAAACTGTTGCGCTCCTTGAAGCTGTTGGGTCTCTTTCTAAAAGTTCAGGGGTAAAGGGAGGTAATCAGGCTTTACCTGTACACTTTAGACCGGGATAGTAATTGTGTAGCGCTTTGAGCATAAACTTAGATAATGGATAATAGCACATTATAAATACTCATTATTATTATTATTTTTATCATTATTAAAATTTTGAAAATCTAGTGAAAACATTTACCTGTATCAATGCTGTTTTACCCACACCCGGAGCACCTGTTAATAATACTGGATGATTAGCAGCTAACATTAAATCTATCAAATATTGATATCTCTCCACCTGTAATCAGATCAGATATCAATCAAATTATTGTACAATATCCTTAATAGATAATACAAGAGAACTGTAGCTCCAGTCAAATCCAGTTGGAACAAAAAAAACGTACAGTAGAACTTTAAAACCATACTGCACTCATCATCAAGCTAAATAGTCAGAGCACTGGACTAACATCTACAAATTATCCTAGGTCCGAATTCTGGCGGGAGAGAGAGAAATGGGGTTTAGAGTCCACCCGACACAAACTAGGTCATTTCGAGACTAACATGTGGTTTAATATTATTTCAATAGTTTGCTTGTGTGTAGAGGTCTTTAGCAGTGGGAGGAAACCGGAGACTTTGTTGGATAGGCGACCCTACTCCTTGTCACGTACAACCAGGGATTCGAAGCCATGCTAGTTGACTCAATGACATGATTTATGATACAGAGCGCACACGCTAACCATTCGGTCCATTACTATACACATTGTCTTTGTAAAAGAAACCTAGACAATCAAAATAGAGTAGACTAGAAAAACAGTGCACTCCAGGCAAAATTCTCCTAGAATTTCTGATGTAAACCATAGAAAAATCACTACATACTAGTCTCAAAATAACCAAAGTATTGTTTTAAATATTATTTTCGTTCCTTTTCTTTCACAAAGCATAACATGAATAAATGTCTCACCTCAGGAGTAAAAACAAATCCACCACTGCCACTTCGAACTTTCTCATTCTGTCTTTCACTCCAACGAATAAAACACCCAGAGGTTTCCTCCACAAAATAATCAAACACCTGACCCCACATAGGTAATCTGATTGGATAACGAGCATGGTATAATATCTCATGGGCAAATTTACTAAATCTGTCCTTACACCTAAAACAAGAAGAACAAAATATCTTATGTTACATATAAATGTACAGTCATTAGAATTGAACTGATATGCACAAGTTGTCCTATTTTTACCAAGAGTCACAATTCATTTTTAGTTTTATCAAGAGTCACAATTCATTTTTAGTTTTATCAAGAGTCACCATTTTTTTTTAGTTTTATTAAGAGTCACCAGTTTTTTTTAGTTTTATCAAGAGTCACTAGTTGTTCTAGTTTTATCAAGAGTCACCAGTTGTTCTAGTTTTATCAAGTCACCAGTTGTTCAAGTTCTATCATGAGTCACTAGTTGTTCTAGTTTTATCAAGAGTCACCAGTTGTTCTAGTTTTATCAAGAGTCACTAGTTGTTTTAGTTTTATCAAGAATCACTAATTGTTCAAGTTCTATCATGAGTCACAAGCTGTCCTTGTGCTGTTATTCATGAAAACTTAAACTAAAATGTAGTCTTGTGATGTTTTAAGAGTTAACATCCTAGCACAAATTTTAGCTCTTGAACAATAAAAAGGCTACATTCTTAGTTTAAGGTTTCGTGCATAAGGCTCTTTGGTTTTATCAAAAGTCAACAGATGTCATAGTTTTATTAATATCAAGAGTGTAGATTATGGCCTCTGACAAGATGAATGAGAGAGAGAGAGAGAGAGAGAGAGAGAGAGAGAGAGAGAGAGAGATGGGATCTAACATCCACTCGACACAAACTAGGTCATTTTGAGACCAACATATGGTTTTCGTTTTATTTTAATAATTCGATTGCGCGTAAGGGTCTTTAGCAGTGGGAGGAAACCTGAGGACCCAGAGAAAACCCACCAGGATGGACAGGCAACACTACTTCGTGCTACATACAACTGGGGATTCGAAACCACGCCAGTTGACTCAATGACATGCTTTTTGATACAGCACGCACGTGCTAACCATTCGGTCATCCGACCCTCATCATGATGAATGAATTATGGAGTAAGTATAATAATTACCTATCATGTAAATATCCACCAAATGACCAGATAAAAGAGAATGCAAACATGGCCTGTACGATATCCATATAGTTAGGTAAAATCGTGTCAATCAGAGAACTAGTTGTTAATCTACTCGACATATTCCTTGATGGACTCGAACCACTACTTTTATTACTTAACTCTTTCTCTGAAAACAAAATAAAATATCAAATCCATCACAACAAAACAACTATATTTCATTAACCCGTTAAGGGCATAGGTCATTATATAACGTCCTGGATAACTGGCACTCACTGTGTGTAAGAAGTAATATAACGCCTTGGAGGTATTTTTCCCAACCTATTCTTAGAACATAGTAGTACGGTAAATAGTTATTCGTCACTTTGTCAAATTAATTACACAATAGGGGGTAGTTAACGTTTTAAAAACGTCACGCTTAACCAAGGGGTTCATGCAAACTGTAAATTAAAAACTACCCAATAATTGAAAACAGCAATTAAGAAATAGTGGACATACTGATTGCTGATTTTATTATTTCAATATTTTATCAACTTAAATGATCAACGTTTGCATTGTTATGCTCTTTTTAGAATTCTACAAATTGTGAATCTTTAAAATCAAAATATTTTTCAGTGTAAAGACAGGTCCACTATTTAAACCATTTGATGTCAGGTGTTAGAACGTCAAAGAATTTTAACAATAATGGTGGTAATCCGGAAAGAATGTAGGAAAACGCTAAAATAATAAGTGTAGTATTCAGAGTCATCCATACCTTCCAAAGCTTCTAATCTCATCTTTCTCTCCAGATCCTCTCTGAGAAAAACACGATCCAACATGGCGTTAAAGATTCGGAAAAAGGCTGTTACTTCCTGTATTCCCGTCACAACTTGACTCTTTTTAGCAGCAGATGGGCTAAGATCAGCCAATAAGCCCGACGTACATTCCGTTTTCAGATATTTCAAAGTTGGTTCAAATACATCATCCATAAGATTCTCTAAAACAGTGGAACTGTAAAACAAAACAAGACTAAGCCTTCAACATTCTAACCCCATTACGAACAAAAAGCTATGGCAAATTGGTTCTAAAAAATCTCAAGAGCTTATCCTCTGGCAATACTTTATAAATACTTTAATCAAAGATATATAAATCTATAAAATCTTACAAGAGTGATATATACGCTCACATGATGACCACAAACGTTCAAAATATTTTCATATTAACAGATAGTATACAGTCCTTCACGTTTATAAAATTGTGCGGGAGCCATAAAAAGCTCCCGATACCTTGAAATTTATGCAGTTTAAAAGTAAACAAAAACTGAAAGTAGTTTATTAGTCTCAATATTTAGGAGAACAATCTACCGTAGCTAGTTTGCAGTAGTCTTTAATGACTCCTTCTACGAAAGCTGACATGCGTTAAAAGGAGCAGAAGCGAAAGTTCCCCTTAAACATGAAGGACTGCAGATATAGAAATGTATAAATCTTACCAGTGTGATGTAATAACCCAGCGATGTTGAGCCGTCTGCTTCCAGTGATAGAATAAAGATTTCCAGTGAACGGTTGATTGTGAACAGTGAATAACAGAACATCGAGAGATAGACGATGGGGAAGCATCTTCCAGTGATGTTGTTTCAAATATAAAACTCGTGCTATCTGTGACCGATAAAAAGAGAGAGAGAGAGAAATGGGGTTTAATGTCCACTCACCACAAACTATATGTCATTTCGGGACTAAAATATGAAATATGGTTCAATTTTATTTCAATAATTCACTTGCACATAGGTGCCTTTAGCTGTGGAGGAAACAGGAGGACCTGGAGACACCCCCCCCCCCTGAGGCTGGACACTACACCTTTATGTACATATACAAACAGGGAATTGAAGCCATGCTACTTGACACAATGCTCGATATAAAAATGGAATGTGGTTTTTAATGTCTTGTCAACATCATGCTCAGGTGATCATGACTTTGAGTTAATCATGCAGTAATTTATGTTTCTATGGTTACGTGTGCAAATTGAACTGAGCATCGCCAACATATTATATAGCACATCTATATAAAATAATTTACAGCACTAATATCATGCAAAAAAAACCAACAAAATTTAACCTTTTAATGTAATTATTTCTCCATTGGCTGTTGCTAAGCGATGTTCTTCATCTAAAACTGTTTTAATGCCTTCTGTCCACAGAGGGTCCATTTCACCGTCCATTACAATCCATCGAGACAAAACGGATGGCAAGTCTGTACTAGATTTCAGTTTCTTTTCTCCATTTACGTATGTATTGATATGTGATTGGGTTGCCAAGGCGATAGTGTAGGAATCTCTCACAATTTTAGCCAAAAGTCCACCTTGCCATAAACCATTTTGAAAATATCCCAGAAGCTGAAAGATGGTAGAATGAATGAATAATGATCATACAACCTGTTACATAGAGAGAGAAAAATGGGGTTTAATGTCCACTCAACACAAACGAGGTCATTTCGGGACTAACATATGGTTTCATTTTATTTCAATAATTCACTTGCACGTAGGGGTCTTTAGCAGTGGAAGGAAACCGGAGGACCCAGAGAAAACACGCGAGGTAGGACAACCTTTTACAGTTTTCCCCTACATTAGAATGCTGTCTGTTTGTGTTGTTCTTTCAGTTCATTCTTTATCATGCTGGAAATTCAGTTACATGAACAAACAACCTTGAAATTTCTGAACTCTGTCTAAATATTGTTTGTCGATGCCATCATGCATTTTTATGAACTTTGGTGTACTGGTAGACCTTGTTCTCTAATCTGATACACAAGAATAACCAGATTCCCCAGTCTGGAACCAAGAAAGGAAATGTTCTCCAGTCTGGAACCAAGAAAGGAAATGTTCTCCAGCCTGGAACCAAGAGAGGAAATGTTCTCCAGTCTGGAACCAAGAGAGGAAATGTTCTCCAGCCTGGAACCAAGAGAGGAAATGTTCTCCAGCCTGGAACCAAGAGAGGAAATGTTCTCCAGTCTGGAACCAAGAAAGGAAATGTTCTCCAGCCTGGAACCAAGAGAGGAAATGTTCTCCAGTCTGGAACCAAGAGAGGAAATGTTCTCCAGCCTGGAACCAAGAGAGGAAATGTTCTCCAGCCTGGAACCAAGAGAGGAAATGTTCTCCAGTCTGGAACCAAGAGAGGAAATGTTCTCCAGTCTGGAACCAAGAGAGGAAATGTTCTCCAGTCTGGAGCCCAGAGAGGAAATGTTCTCCAGTCCGTAACCAAGACAGGAAATGTACTTTAGTCTGGAACCAAGAAAGGAAATGTTCGCCAGTCTGAAACCAAGAGGGGAAATGTTCTTCAGTCGGACACACAAGAAGATCCCATTCTCCAAGAAAGATTGTGTCTGGCCTAGACCCAAAAAATTGTGAACAGGCATCCAAACAGTTGTGGTGACCACAAAACACAACCATTGTAAGACAGAGTGTGTAACAGAAAACTACAGAAATAATACGAACGATAATTTTCTGCAATGGAAACATTAAACTGTGCAACTCACTAACACATTCTGTTAAATAAAGTGACATGGAGTTTACCATCCTACATTTTTAGATAATGAGTGAGAGAGAGAGAGAGAGAGAGAGAAATGGGGTTTAACCTAATCTCGACACAAACTAGGCCATTTCAATAATTTTGCTTGCACGTAGGGGTCTTTAGCAGCTGGAGGAAACTGGAGGACACACAGAAAACCCACAAGACTGAACAGGCGACCCTACTCCTTATCACATACAACCGGGGATTTGAAACCACGCCAGTTGACTCAATAACAGGCTTTATGATACAGCGCACGCACATGCTAACCATTCAGTAATCTCCCCCCCCCCCCTTGTGTTAGGATTGAATGAAATGGGGTTTAACATACTAAGCTTCTGCACCTAACCTGGGCTTATTGAAGACGAACATACGACACAGTGTGCTATGAGGCAAATTTTGCCCGGGCAGCAACTGAATTCCAACTGCCAAGGGATCTTTTACGTGCAGACCAATGTGTACACGGGACCTCGTTTTTTGTCCCATCTGAACGACTAGGCAGCTGTCCTTGTTAGGCCCTCCATCTGCAGATATTGTTAGGAGATAAAGTATACCTCTTCTGGCATCATGGCTGTTGGTGTTAATTTAATAATGTCTATTTTAGGATATTCAGCATGATCAGGTGTTTCTGTTTTCTTTAGCTGTTCTTGTACACCATCTATATAAACTTTAGCATGGGATAAATTCTGTCGTAAATCACGTAATTTCTTTATTCCTGTCAACTCCTTCTCTTCAACTTCAACATCATTTAACATCTGACCAAAACAAAATATAAATAAGTTTAAGCTTATATCAAATCTATTCGACGAAATAAAATTTCTCAATGAACTGCAAATAGCATTAAACATAAACTAAATTCTGTGGACGATAAAAGGCAAGTCTGAGCAACAGTAAGTGGACTTTCTAAATTTGGGAAACAAACCAGGAAATGCAAGATCTGTCAAGAAGACTTCATACCAATTTTGGGGTACTTTTATATTGTTCAAGAATGGATGATAAAGGTATGATATTATTAACCAACATTATGAATGGAAAGGAGTTTAACTCTCATCAACAGAATACTTTGATTTTTATTATGAATGGAAAGATGTCAACAGAATATTTTGATTATTTTTATTACTGTAGTTATATGTGTACAAAGTAAGGAGGAAAACTACAAACTTCACGGTAGACAAGTGAGTACAGGGCTTGCATTTACCTTAGATTACCAAGATATTTTTTTCCATGAATATGTTAACTTTTAGTATTATTCAAATTTTGTTTTATATTTTCAACTGTACATAATTTTTTTAAAAGTATTTTTAGGTTAAATTCTTTGAAATTCTAATATTATAGCTGGCCATGTTTGCCAGTCTTGGCTCACAGGAACTTGAAGGGATTAAATTAAACTTCTAACATTACATTACAGACGTCGACGTGTCTGTCAGTTAAGACTGTAGTATACTAGACTAGTGTTTAAGAGACAAGATTGGCAAATAAAAGTGAAACCAGGGCCCTAGTCATACAGTTATGTCAAGATTTATATAATTAATATATACAAATTATTCTAGAAAAGTCGAATCATTTTATATTCTATTCAGCATGAGACAGAAGGCTAGAAAAAAAAGCTGAAACCCACGAAGAGTTCTATGAGAAAAAATATCCACAATAAGATATAGATTACTAACAACAGTAGGTGCTAGGAGAACTATCCAAGCTAAGTTAGATATATTAATAAATGTATGTTCTAGGAGGAGAACTATCCAAACTAAGTTAGATATATTAATGTATGTTCTAGGTGGAAAATTATTCAAGCTAAGATAGATTAATAATAAACAAGGTATGTTCTAGGTGGAAAATTATTCAAGCTAAGATAGATTAGTGTATGTTCTAGGTGGAAAATTATTCAAGCTAAGATAAATTAGTGTATATTCTAGGTGGAAAATTATTCAAGCTAAGATAGATTAGTGTATGTTCTAGGTGGAAAATTATTCAAGCTAAGTAAGATAAATATTAATAAAAACAGTACGCTCTAGGAGGAGAACTAGCCAAGCTACGTAAGATATAGATTAATAAAAACAAGATTCTAGGAGGAGGATTATCCAAGCTAAGATAGATTAATG
The DNA here is from genome assembly GCA_917208275.1 of Patella pellucida. NCBI lineage: Eukaryota > Metazoa > Mollusca > Gastropoda > Patellidae > Patella > Patella pellucida. The sequence continues at coordinate 6,136,195 of OU795044.1, forward strand.
TATGTTCTAGGAGAATAATTATCCAAGCTAAGTAAGATATAGATTAGGTGAAAAATTATCCAAGTTAAGGGTAAGATATAGTATAGATAAATCGAAAGTGTTTATTTCATGTGAAAACTTACTTCTTCTTCTTCATCATTTTTCTGTTAAAATGACAAAATCAAATTATCAATTAAATATTGTAAAAGAGATATGAATTTATATAAGCCCCGGCTTGTTTTCAGATCCCAGATTTATATATTAAATTTATATTATGTAAATATTTACTTAAAAATAATAAAAAAGATTCTTACTTGAAGTTTTTGTTTCATAGCAAAAACTGTATCTCTTTCAGTCGTTAGTTCATCTTTAGAATGATCGGGTGCAAAGAGTTTGTAGTTTAACATGTTGATGGCTTGTGATAGGACTTGACACACTGTAGATTTACCGCTACCCGCATCACCCGTTATTATCACAGGGGATTTTAATTCTAACGCTGAGTGAAGTTGTAGAGTCTGGAAATACAAATATACAATAAAATAATTGTCAATGGAGTGAATATTGAGAAGTTGTATTAGATATTCTAGAAATAATATTATTTATACAAATATACACACAATATAAGAAATTCGCTTGCACATAAGTTTTTTTTTAGAAGTGGGGGGGAAACCAGAGGACCTATATAAAACCCCACGTGATTGGACAAGCAGCCCTACTCTTTGTCAAGTGCAAGCGAGGAATCAAATTATAGACCTTATGATCGAAGGCACATGTTAAACCCCCCAAATCTCAAAATATATAGATAGATAATAATGTATATATAACAAAACTTTTTTTTAGTTTACCCACATTTAAAGAGAGAAAAATGTGTTTTAATGACCCACTTGACACCAACTAGGTCATTGAGGTTGTAAGACGAGCCTATTCCTTGTCACACATCCTTAATTACTACCTATCTGTTTTATCACTGAATAAACGGTCAGGTTGTATTTAATAGGATCTAGGCAATATTCCCCAAACAACAAACTTTGAGACAATTACCTATATATTCTATAATTTTTTATATTTTTGCGGGGGCCCCAACACTATCATTGAGAGCCGATCTTGCCAGCAGAGCTCCTGGATTCTTCCACCCTTCGGCAGTACTTTCAGTGAAGAGTTACTTTGTCCCAGTCTTGTATTTTATTTGTATTTAATTATACAATAAAATTTTTTTAGGAAAGTTTTCATTGGGAATGTACCAAAGGCAGCAGATCTGTTGTTATCCAGGAAAGGAATGATTGAATGAAATGGGGTTTAACGTCCTACTGTTATACACTTAACCTGAGCTAATGGAAGACGGGCATACGTCATACAGTGTGCTATGAGGGAAATTTTGCCCGGGCAGCGGTGCTACGGTCTACTCTAATATCGAATTCCAACTGCCAAGGGATCTTTTACGTGCACTCCAACGTGTACACGGGACCTCGGTTTTTTGTCCCATCTGAACGACTAGGCAGCTGTCCTTGTCAGGCCCACCTTCTGCATCACTGACAAGGGGAAATCACGTCGGAAAATCGAGATGAACTTTCTCGGCCAATGTAGGGATCGAACACCCGGCCTCCAGGCTAGCGAACCAGCGCCTTATCCACTTAGCCACCGTGATCCCTATCCAGGAAAGGAGTGGATGACAAAAAACGACTTGAATAAAGCTGATACTACACAAAAATTAATTTACCTTCAACACCAGTTCCTCATTTTCCTCCAAATGATCATCTTTTAATTGAGCTTGTATAGCAGACACCATTTTGGGATCGTGTGATTGGTAAACTGAGTTCTGTTGGTTGGACATCGTTACTGGGAAGATGTCCTTCAATAAATTCTTGAAGATATTTAAATCTTCGTCATTTTCAAAACTTGATGTCAAGATTTCTTTTAAGGCAAATACGATACTGTGTTCTTCTGCTCGACCGACATCTTCTTCAGCTAATGAAGCTCGCCATTCACCATCTGTAGGAGGAAAACACAAGATTAAAATCAAAGGGGGAAAATTAGAAAAAACGAGTCATATGAGAACAAAAAGTCTATGTCATCAATTTCTTGTGCCGTCCGTCGTACATCAAAAACTAAATCAAATATAATACAAACATTTAAATCTTGAAAAGTTTATGAGATGTGCTCCAGAAACATCATTTTATAACCAAACTGTAAAATCTTTCAGTGCATGGTCCTAAAATTTTCAAATAGATTTTATAGTTGTCATCGTTACCATATTATATTCGATACAGATAGTGGTAAATGCACTGCACAGTACAGAATATACGCCATTCCGCACCCCTGATAGAATACACCATCCTGCACCCATGATAGAATAGAATGAAGTTTAACCCCTGTTCATTGGATTTTTTTGAGAACATAATAATAATAATCTCGTCATTTTACAAGGGTAGCAAATTAGGCCTGAGGCCTGTTTTCGATTTGGCCCTTGGCACAAATCGTTCGAATGATTTCGTTCATTACTGCAGGAAGAAACCGAAGAACTCAGGGGAAACCTGCCTGATCAGGTCATATACATATTCAAGGTTATGTGTGAGGAAAACATTTCAACTGCCATTGGATCATTTACATGTGCAACAATCATGAGTACGGTAATTGGTGGACCTCAGTCTTTCATCCTGTTCAAATGACAAGGAAACTCTGTCCATAGACACTACACATGAATTAAATCAGTGACATTCCAGTCAAGAGGCCAGAATCCTACCGATTTACCAGTGACATTCTAGTCAAGTGGCCAGCACCCTACTGATCTACCAGCACAGCTACCAAACTTTTGGGAAACTGATTAAATTTTCTATACAATAAAACTCACCCACAGATTCTCCTGATACTTCATGTAGAAAACGATCATCTCGAACTTTACTAACGGCAATCTTGAGAATCTTTTTTACTTCTCTCAATCTGAACTGATACGTATTATTTCTAGGTAACTGTTGATAAAAGTTAGTAATTAGAAATAGAAATGAGGTTTACCGTCCTACTTTTCTGAACCAACTGGATTAATATATATATAAACTGTCATTAAAGGTATTATGACTAAATAACCATGAAATGTCACCACTGTACAAATACACAGTAGTTCAATAGCTAAGTTTATGCTATATATTTACACACAAAGAGAGGAATGGGGTTTTATGTCCACTAGAAACAAACTTGGTCATTTCGGAACTAAGATATGGTACAATTTTATTTCAATAAGGGGTCTTTAGCTGTGGGAGAAAACCAAACTGGAGAAAACCCACGATATTGGACAGACAAACCTTACTCCTTGTCATGTACAAATGGGGAATTGAAACCACGCCAGTTAACTCAATGACAGACCTTATGGTAGAGCAATTATTAGAGCTACAGTTGTCAAGGAAAAATAGACCAAATAGAATATACTTACATGTGTTTTTAGAAGTCTGAGGAATAAAGATAGCTTTTGAGACAAGGCTTGTGATTGGCTGTAACTATAGCAATATAGAGTAACTTCTATAACATGTTGTACATCTGGTATCACTAACGCACATGGTCGCATCAATAACTGAAATATATAAAATCAAGTCATTTCGGGACTAACATATGGTTCAATTTTATTTCAATAATTCACTAGCGCGTAGGAGCCTTTAGCAGTTTGAGAAGAAGATTATAAAGACGACCCTACTTTTTGTCTTGTACACGTTCAGACACAAAATAGACCTTATGATCTAAAGCGCACCTCCATTTGGCCACACAACCTCTGTCACAATTATACAGACTCATTTATAACATTCTCATCAGTGGGAGGTTCTTGTCCCAGGTTATCCAATATATATTAGTATAAACTTTTAATCATAATTCTGTATCTATGAAACATGTATTTTAGATTTTTGTTGGTAGGATGATGTAGCTGATGAAACTGAGTATTATATTCAGGTCTAATGTGCCACAAATCATCTTTGTGCCACAGATTTTCTCATAGGAGGACTCCCTCCCCCTCCCCATCAACCAAACATCCAGCGTCCGCCACTGTCAACAATTGATGGGACCTGACACTGATCCAAAATGAGGTTTAAACTTTAAACCCAATTACATCTTGACGATAAAAAGAAAGTATAAATTCTGTACCTTGAAATTTTCTGGCACGTAGGAAGAACTGGGACAATCTGTGGTTAAAGTCATGAAGCAACCATAGTTGGCGCTGGCAGACAGAAATTTACCGTTAAACATAAGATTGCCTAGTCTGGGATGGAAGTAACTTGGTTCCTGTGTTAATTTACTGTAATCAGGTTGGCTTCTCTTCTTCTTCACATATTCTATAATAATAGAGAGAGACTAACACATGGTTCAATTTTATTTGGCAAGAAACCGGAGGAACGGCACAAAACCCCAGAGGTTGGACAGGAGACCCTACTCCTTGTCATGTCATATTCAACACATTATTAGATATTAAAAAACTCCCCCTCAGCAGCAGTGCAAAAACTGACTTGACGTAGATATGATAGGTGGTTTCCAGATAAAAGACCCTTAATCAAATGAATCGACAAATAAATATGAAATGGGTTTTAAAGCCCCAATACCACTCTTGTTGTAACTGAATAATATGTTCCAATCATTATTCTGCTCAACAAATTGTACTTTTTTACAATATTTCAATTACAAAATGATACAAATTTCATCTTAACACACCGAATTTAAAAAATTGGAAAAATTCAACTATATGCCGTAACATGCTTTGAAAAGCTTTACGTAAACACTTTCAAATGCAACTTGGATTTAAACATATTTTCAAACCCTCTAGACAAGTAAGATAGGTTGTAATGGATAATTTACACAGCAGGTAGGACACTTAAACATCTAGTAGTTAAAATAAGGCTAATTATTTTTCTGGATCTGTCAAGCCAGCAAGAGTGTTATTGTCCCTTTAATGTACTTCTCTTTTTGCACAAATCAGACTAATGGACACGTATATACATCAAGCAGTGTCCAACGTGAATAGTAACACTGGTCCAGTCTGTTAGTTACACATTTCTTTGCCTTCGAACAACTCATATTTATGTAAGATCTGTCGTATGACCTGACAAGTACTTCTTCCTCTCAAAACCGTTGACGCTGAACACAACCAGCCAAATTCTAAGGATCTCTCCAGTAGCGTGACCCGAATATGTGCTACCTGTTCCATTTTTTAAAAATATTTTGCCAAAAAAAAAAAAAAAAAAATTTCAGATTGGATTGAAGTATGATTGATCTGTTAACTTGTACAAGTTGGTGACAAGTTTTATTCTCCATGTTGGGGAGGAGCGAGGGAATTGTGTATAATAACCAACCATAGAAGACAGGTAGAGGAGCTGTGGCGGGTGGACTTAGTCATTTTACTGACAGAAGACAGACAAGAGGAGCAGGTTGGGGGTCATCTTCCTGAAGCAACGGCTGCGAGTTTAACAACATCTAACCCTTGCTTCAACACTTGGCTATTTCTAACATTTTACGCTGGTTGTGTTTACACGTGACTAATTAATATTCAAATCATTGTCCAATCAGAGGTCGTGGCACATAACACACTCACATTGTAGCGTGTGACTGTAGTAAACAAATATGGCAGCCTCCACAGAAAAAGAACGAGACAAGTTTACAGCCGTTGAAAGTTTTTTTTTCAATTGAGAAACTCACAGAAAATCAAAAACAGCAATTGAAGCAGTTTTAGGACCTTGACATTAATCGAACCTTGACCTTTGCATCTCGATTGTCACATAGATATTTTATTTAGAAGCGGGAGACTTGATAATCGTGACGATTTTTTTTAAGGAAGAATAAATAAAATAAATTGAAAGTAGTCTTATTTTTATAGTAACTCATTTAACGAAGGAATCTGATTGGATCACGGTTGGGGCCGGTACCCAATCAAATTTAGTGCTGAAAAATGTAGAGTGTTGAGTGAAGGGCTTGATAAGCTGTATGTAGTTAAAGCGAGATCAAGCCTTCTATTGAAGATGGTTGGGGGTGTACTGTATCATACTAACCATAAAAGAGTGGTGGGGGTCGATTAGCTCGATATAGTTCAGATTCTTTTATTTCTATTTCTCTCTCGATCGAATGACGTCGTCTTTCTCTTTCAGCAATCCAGGTATCTTCAAAATATGTCATCAAACCCTTCTCCTGAAATAATCATTAGGAAATATCAATCGGACTTGATCTAAAACATTTCTTTACATTTCTAAAATCTGAATTTTTATAATATAATATATTTATATTATCTAAAATACGGTTTAAGGTCTGTTAGAGATGATTGACACCTAGGTCTTTTTAAAACTAATATATGGAAACCCAAGAGGTTGGACAGGCACAAGTTGGGAATCGAAACGGGCTGGTCGGATAACCTTGGCTATAGAGAGGCGGCTTCTCACCAATGCATTTAGGGTTCAATCCCAGCTCAGGGCAAGAACTTTATCGTTGTAAGTGAGAGGGATATTCGGTCTCCTGTCTGATCAGGCAGGTTCCCCTGAGTTCTTCGGTTTCTTACTGCAGTAATGATCGAAATCATTTGCACGATCTGTGCCAAGGGCCAAATTGAAAACAGGCCTCAGGCCTAATTTGCTACCCTTGCAAAATGACGAGATTATTATTATACACCATTTGAATCAATGACAGATCTTCTCATCCAACGTGCACATGTTAACCATTCATGAAGAGAAACTGATGGGCAGCCCTGATTTAAAAATAAATCTGAAAAACTTTGTCCAATATAAAGATTTCGGTTGCAGGGTCGATAACTCTTCGCGTGTGAATTTCGATTGGGTTCCACCTTTATATTAGGTAGTGACTGACCTTTAGAGTATCAAATAGCTGCATTACTGTGAATTTTGACACTAGCTCTGAAACACTCAAGCCCAACAATCCTATCAAACCTAAAAAAATCTAACCTGACCTTTGACAAAATGACAAACATTAAGGACGGAGGGACAGGGATGACAACTATATATTCCCATGAAGATAGATCACAGAAAATGCGTACTCAATGTTTCACAGGAAAGTTATTTTACTATATTCCCATGAAGATAGGTCACAGAAGATTTCTATTCAATCTTTCACAGGAATGTTATTTACTATATTCCCATGAAGATAGGTCCCAGAAGATTCGTATTCAATGTTTCACAGGAATGTTATTTTACTTACATTGTAGCCATGTGGAACGGTTTTCTGTCGTTCTAATGATGGAGAACTCTCAGCTCGAGGTAATGGATGAAGGGTTGTGAGAGAATTACGACGAATTACTTGTTCCTCGGCTCCGACTTTCTATAGAAATAAAACAGGAATATAAACATTTAAATTTATCCTCATCAACTGAGTTCAATCACAAGAAATTAACGCATGAAAATGATGAGTAAAATCTTTAACACCAGGTATGTTGATTTCATCAGAATAAAATTGAGATTTTAGGATATCATTTGATAAACAACTATAGCAGACGCTTAGGGATCTGGTATCCTTTAACTTGGTTGTTTTGCAGTTTAATTAATATAATAGCCTTTAATTTCAAAACATCCTTTTATAATTGATAATAACCCTTTAAATTTCAAAAATGGTTTAATTAGTACTATGGCTTAATTTAATGGTACACCATTTAATTTCTGCTCAGCTTGTAATTAAAGGCTTTAGATAATTAAATGGGTCATCCATTTCTAAACCCCTCTCTATAAAATTAAATGGTGTGCCATTAAATTAAGCCATAATACTAATTAAACCATTTTTGAAATTTAAAGGGTTATTATCAATTATCAAAGGATGCTTTGAAATTAAAAGGCTAATATATTAATTAAACTGCAAAACAACCAAGTTAAAGGATACCAGATCAATCACATAATGTAAATACGCTATTTGATGCATCCACTGATAATGTAAATACGCTATTTGATGCATCCACTGAAACTTTAAAGGGATAAACTCCCGCCTTGATTTCAGTTAGGTTTTAATTCGATTTGATGTGTTGACTTGCCTTGCAAATTGTATATCTCACTACATTAAACATTTTATTAGAAATATCTTTGATCAAGAAACAGAAAACTTTCCCATAGTTTCTTATTGATTTATAAAGGGCTATATTTAAGTTAAAATTAGGTGATCAATGCTTAACTTAAGTCTGAGAATGTTTTATGAACCGAGCCCGCGGCCAGCTTTTGTTTGAGGTAATTTTGATCTTATTATTTTAAACAAATTACGGTATATACTATATATGTACAAGATAGTTTACGATTATTTATCTTATCCACGAAAAAAACATTTAATTTCTTTAATTTGTAGTGGGTGTTGTGTATCCAAGGTTCTGTTTGTTCTGTACATGTTTCACTAATAGTAAGTGCAGAAAGACCACACTACACGCATTACAAAAATCTACAAGATAAACCTGCAGACAAGACAGAAAATAGACATTGCCAAAAATAAACAATAATCAAATCAAGTGAATGGATCCGGGGGGGGGGGGGCTTTAGGGGGTGCTGGCAAGCCATAAGGGTCCATTGTGCTGTACAGTCCCAGGCCTGTTATGGTACAAAACAAATCACAAAACAGACGGAAAAGAAATAATGGGACCGCAGTCTCCAAAGAGGAAGTTGTTTATCATGTGTTTTTCTGTCTTATGATTGTGGGAACTTGCTGTTTGTTTAGAGATCTCGGCAAATTGATTCAAGAATTGATTTTAAGTAATTTATGAAAAGAAACTGAGAAAGGAAATATACTTATAAAAAAAGCCATGTGCTATTATCCTATGTGTATAGTTTAACTAGCATTTCAAGAACAAAACAAAAAGAATGAAGCACTCATGCAAGAGCTGAGAAAAGTGTTAAACAAAAAGACACTAAAAAAAATATATACTTCAAAAACAGAAAAATAAAGTTCTAAATGTTGTAAATACACTAAACTACTAATACTATGTGTACAATCAGTGTGCATAATTTCTACTTGGCAATAAATTATATTACATACACAAGATTATTAAAACTTTTCATTTGATCTGGCTCGGTCAACGGGTCATCACACACAACATTCACTTTCATTTAGACTCAGAGACTAGACTCGATTCTATTTTTAGAAAAGCATATAATAGCGACTGGGGAACAAGAAACGAAAGGGCACTAATAAGAAGAATGAAAAGTCCAGTGTATGCACAACTACTGCCAATCTGATCCCTAGAGCCCGACAAACCCAACCACACCACACCCTCGCTCCCTATGTTTATTATTGTATAATTGACTATGTGTTTGCTATATAGAATAAAATAATATAAGAATTATAAGCTCAGATATTATATCTAAAATAATAATAATAATAATATACTACATTGAAGCTTTACATTCTGACTAGCACAAAAACACTCAACTATAGAAAACATACCACGGAAAATTTCTGTAATTTAATCAAAATTAATTTTAATTTTATTCATTAAGTAACTTTGGTCTGTTTCATTCAAAAAAAATACTGATTACTGACAGTGTAAGATTATTTATCTCATGCTCCTAGGGTTCTTTTATATTCATACCAAGGTGTACATGTGACAACAGGTTTTTTTTTGTTCTATCTGACCAACTAGACACTGTTCCTAGCTGTTCTCGGTTCTGCATTACGGACAAGTGAAAACCACAGGCGTAAATCCTGAACAACTTTTTCTGTCAAATCTGGGATATCCTTAATTTTTACTTTCACCCTTTGATTGGTTGTCACTTTGAAATGGATGACCGGTGCTCCCAGCTCCCCTTCAAGCTACTGTCTATCAGGTTCAAGTTGTGACAAGCAAGTGACCCAGTCTACATCAGCTTTGTAAAACAGGTCCTTACAATTATCTATATTATATTAACATCTAAACAACATTAATACTATTACCTTCGTATTCCACGATTTATTTACAAATATTTTATATCCATGCTGCATGTGGTAATAGAAAGTTTGTCACACATAATAGTATAGGGACATTTTATAACTAAGGATATAAACAATACAGTTTGTATGCCTCATGTTCCACCACTGATCAATTGGTTGTATTTAATTAAAATTAGTTGATATCAGTTGAATACAATGGAATATAATTTAATTTTGTATACCATCGGAAATATTCAATACACTTATTTAATGAAATCAACTAATATTCACAAGGAAATAGACAGATAAGGGAAAAAATTTTGATTTCCAAGATTCACTATTACTGGATATATGATAATTCACCAAAAAGAATCCAAATTTGCAGATATATGCATGTAATAGAAAATTCCAATAACATTTGAACTATGACTAAGGATATTCAATTAGTAAAATGGGTGCTGGGTGTGACCAATATCTGACATACAACAAAGTTATTGAAAACAGTTGGACGTGTTGAATCAAATGAGAGCCAATATGATAAGATGTTATTATCAATAGTATATATATATCAAGTCATATAATATCCAAAGTTAAGCGAAAAGATAATCTTTAAGTGACATTTCACGATCAGGAAACAATCACTGGTTTTATTCTAAAAGCATTAAATTTGGATAAGTATTGTCTTACTCTTATCGTTATCATGCTTTAAGAATAAAGCAGGTGATTGTTTCTCATATAAATTGTGTTCTATTAAACAAAAATATGTTAATACCTTATCAAATCTGGGCTGTCCACGAATCTTATACTGACTCTGATTTGAACTTTCTAAAGTCTTGAGAGCTGTTTTAACATAATCTAATTGTTGACCTGCTACTGACATTAATCCTATATAAATAAAATATAGTCTTAAAACTGGTGATCATGATGTAAGAAAAAAACAAAATATATATAAGCTTACTCTTTCTCTCAAATTATGATTAATTTGGCTATCATCACCAAATGTAGACCACAATCATCAATTTGGCTATCATCAACAAATGTAGACCACAATCATCAATTTGGCTATCATCAACAAATGTAGACCACAATCATCAATTTGGCTATCATCACCAATCGTAGGCCACAATCATCAATTTGGCTATCATCAACAAATGTAGACCACAATCATCAATTTGGCTATCATCACCAATCGTAGGCCACAATCATCAATTTGGCTATCATCACTAATTGTAGACCATGGTTATATATTGACAATCATCGCTTATCATAGAACATGATTATTAATTTGGCAAACATCAATAATCATTGAACATTATTATTAATTTGACTATCATCGCCAATCATAAACCATGATTATTAATTTGGCAAACATCACTAATCATTGAACATGATTATTAATTTGGCAAACATCACTAATCATTGAACATGATTATTAATTTGGCAAACATCACTTATCATTGAACATGATTATTAATTTGGCTATCGTCGCCAATCATAAACCATGATGATTAATTTCGCAATCGGCGCCAATCATATACCATGATTATTAATTTGGCAATCGACGCCAATCATATACCATGATTATTAATTTGGCAATCGTCGCCAATCATATACCATGTTGATTAATTTGGCAATCGTCGCTAACGGTAAATGTTTGATATATATAATACATACCTGTTGTCAATCTGTCGGAATCATCAAATAACGCCCAACAACCAGACTGTACCATACCAGTTATAAACTGTAGCATCATGGGTAATGTCATATTTTCATTACATGTTATAGTGAATATACATCGGCCTAATATCTATAATAATAATAATAATAATATAGCATCATGGGTAAATATCATACTTTCATTAGTCCTGTTCCTAATTGTATGGGGTAGCACCCACTGTCCCGGCAAAATTCTCCTCCCCTAAAATTGCACACATGACCATAGGAAAAAAGCGAATGTATGTAAGTCTACCACTAATCAAAATATAAGTTAATAAGATCATAAAATCTTTCTCTTATCCTGTTTCTTCTATGATTTATCAAGCAGTTAATTGTGACTGGATAAAAGAATATCTGTCAAGCTGTTAATAGTGACTTTATAATAGAATATTTCTCGAGATATTAATTGTGACTAGATAAAAGAATATTTGTTGAGTTGTTAATTGTGACTGGATAATAGAATATGAATATAAAAACTGTACCTTTGCCAATTCTCTGATGGTCTGTGATTTCCCCGTTCCCGCTGGTCCAATCAATGTTCCACATTGATAGTTTTTAAGTGATTGTGAGAGTGAGAGATAGGCCCTCTCTGTTAATGGTGTAACAGTTAATGAGAAAGACGGGCCGATATATTCGTAGTCATACACTAGTATATTACCAATCTGTTGTATATAACATGGACTGAACTGATAGTCTGTAGATACGGTGGTCCGAGCCCGACTTATCTTCGGCTGATCTTCTGTAAGAAAAGTAAATATCATCTAAAATTACAGTTTTAAGGATAAGAGAGAGAGAAATGGGGTTTGACGTCCACTCGACACAAACTAGGTCATTTTGGGGACAAAACAAGCCAGATTGGTCACATACATAATATATATTTCAAAAGTTTTTATTTTTTTGAAAAATCAAATGATATGTTGTTTATTGTTTGTATCCTGGACAAAACTGTCAGGATCTGAACCCTGTCTTATTACATTTTAAAATACACATGTGATGTCTTCCTTTGATGTTGGCATACAATTATTTCAAATAATGTACGGGGAATGTGTCAATCGTACATTATTCAATATTTATACTCAAAAAGAGAGAATAAAATGGGGTTTAACATCCACTTGACCAAACTAGATCATCTTGGGAGGAACATATGGTTAATTTTATTACAATAATTTGTTTTAGCAGCAAGAGGAAACTGGGGGACCCTGAGGAAACCCACAAGGTTGGACAGGCCACCATACTCATTGTTTCGTACAGGCAAAGAATCGAAACAAGACCACCTGACTCAATGACAGATCTTATGATCCAACACGCATGCATTAACCATTCAACCACCCAACACCCTGCTGTTCTCAAAGAAATATTGGACACACGTGAAGATTTGCTTTAGTCTGAATGACACCCTTGTGATGTATAACATTATTTAATGTATCGTTCTCGACACACTATCAACATTTTGATTTTTGGTTGTCTTCAAAATCCCTGACCTTATTTTGTTTTCGAAAACACCAATTATTGTTTTATCCTGTGTAAGTTTACATATTTTTGTTTAAAGCTGAAAGATCTTACCTATACTCCTCAATGAACCTTTATTACTAAGTCTTTGGTTAGTTGATGCGATATTTGCATCTTCAACGGTCTTCGCTCGTAAAACATTTCGTATATCCATTTTGTACTTCATAATTTTTACCCAATCAAAACAAGTCTCAGACAGATTACTATTCTCCAATAATCCTGCAATAAAATCATATTGACAGACCTTGATACAAAAACTGCCAAAAACAATTAGTAGGAGAAGGATATTGGTTCTAAGGCCCATTTTGCTACAATGTATATAGATGTTTTAACACCCGGACTGCTACTGTGTATATAGATGTTATATCACCCAGTCTGCTACAGTGTTTATAGATGTTTTAAGACCCAGTCTGCTATTGTGTATATAGATGTTTTATGAGCTGGTCTGCTACAGTGTATATAGATGTTTTATGGTTCGGTCTGCTACTGTGTATATAGATGTTTTATGAGCTGGTCTGCTACTGTGTATATAGATGTTTTAAGGCTCGGTCTGCTACTGTGTATATAGATGATTTATGACCCGGTCTCTTACAGTGTATATAGATGTTTTATGACCTCGTCTGCTACTGTGTATATAGATGTTTTAACACCCAGTCTCCTACAGTGTATATAGATGTTTTATGGCCTGGTCTGCTACAGTGTATATAGATGTTTTAACACCCGGTTTGCTACTGTGTATATAGATTTTTTAACACCCGGTCTGCTACAGTGTATATAGATGTTTCAAGACCCGGTCTGGTACTGTGTATATAGATGTTTTATGACCCGGTCTGCTACTGTGTATATAGATGTTTTAAGACCCGGTCTGCTACAGTATATATAGATGTTTTAAGACCCAGTCTGCTACAGTGTATATAGATGTTTCAAGACCCGGTCTGGTACTGTGTATATAGATGTTTTATGACCCGGTCTCCTACTGTGTATATAGATGTTTTATGGCCCAGTCTGCTACTGTGTATATAGATGTTTTAACACCCGGTCTGCTACAGTGTATATAGATGTTTTATGGCTTGGTCTGCTACTGTGTATATAGATGTTTTATGGCCCAGTCTGCTACTGTGTATATAGATGTTTTAACACCCGGTCTGCTACAGTGTATATAGATGTTTTAAGACCCAGTCTGCTACTGTGTATATAGATGTTTTTAGGCTCGGTCTCCTACAGTGTATATAGATGTTTTATGGCTTGGTCCACTACAGTGTATATAGATGTTTTATGACATGGTCCACTACTGTGTATATAGATGTTTTAAGACATGGTCTGCTACTGTGTATATAGATGTTTTTAGGCTCGGTCTCCTACAGTGTATATAGATGTTTTAAGACCCAGTCTGCTATTGTGTATATAGATGTTTTATGGCTTGGTCCACTACAGTGTATATAGATGTTTTAAGGCTCGGTCTGCTACTGTGTATATAGATGTCTTAACACCCGGTCTACTAATGTGTATATAGATGTTTTATGGTTCGGTCTGCTACTGTGTATATAGATGTTCTATGACCCGGTCTGCTACAGTGTATATAGATGTTTTATCACCCAGTCTGCTACAGTGTATATAGATGTTTTATCATGTTTTATGACCCGGTCTGCTACAGTGTATATAGATGTTTTAAGACATGGTCTGCTACTGTGTATATAGATGTTTTATGGCGCGGTCTCCTTCTGTGTATATAGATGTTTTAACACTGGGTCTGCTACTGTGTATATAGATGTTTTAACACTGGGTCTGCTACTGTGTATATAGATGTTTTAACACTGGGTCTGCTACTGTGTATATAGATGTATATATCAACTTACCTGTCATCACATCACGATTATGTACCGTTTGATTGATCAAGCTATACAGTAAACAATGTAGCCTCTCTTTCATATCAGATGCTACGTTACCATTGGTTGTCGTTTCCCTTAATATTTCTATATATTGTTCTAGTTTCGTACACAGTTTAGATCTATTAAATATAATATACAATAAATTAATGGAGAGAAAGCCTATTGATAAGTTTATCAATCACAGAGAATGGAATAGCTTCAAGATCTCAACAACACAATAATTGGGTTATTTTGAGACAAACAAATGGTGAAAAGAAATGAGGTTTAACTTCCTACTGTTCTGCATCGATTGGGCTAATTAAGACAAGCATACACACCATACAGTGTGTTAAGAGGGACATTTGGAACGAACAGCAGCATTAGAACCTACTCTTAATTTGAATTCCAACTGTCCAGGCTTCTTTACATGCAAGCCAATGTATATGCTGGACCACAGTTTTTCGTGCCATCCAAACAACTAAACACGGTTCATTGACAGTTCCTCAGTCATGCATCACTGAAAAGGGGAAACCACATCAGAAAATGCAGAGAAACTTCCTTGGCCTTGAACCCGGGACCTCCTGGTTAGCAAGCCAAGGTCTTACTCCTCGAGATACCACAGCTCCCAAAACGTATGGTAGTATATTTTATTTCTTTGGTTGCAAGTCCAATTAAAGACAGAACTATTTAAGCACTGCTTGATACATACTAGTTAATCCTAGTCCAAATGTTGCTCAACAATAAACAGTAAAGCTTTCTGATCTGTGGGATCACGGTGGCCAAGTGGATAAGGCGCTGGTTCGCTAGCCTGGAGGTCGAGTGTTCGATCCCTGCATTGGCCGAGAAAGTTCATCTCGATTTTCCAGCGTGAATTCCCCTTGTCAGTGATGCAGAAGGAGGGCCTGACAAGGACAGCTGCCTAGTCGTTCAGATGGGACGAAAAACCGAGGTCCCGTGTACAAATTGGAGTGCAGGTAAAAGATCCCTTGGCAGTTGGAATTCGATATAAGAGTAGGCCGTAGCGCCGCTGCCCTGGCAAAATTTCCCTCATAGCACACTATGGCGTAGGCCCGTCTTCAATTGGCCCAGGTTAGGTGCTTAAGCGTAGGACGTTAAACCCCATTTCATTCATTCATTCTTTCTGATCTGTGTATTTTCTGTTCAGTTACTAAATGCTATTGAGGCAAATTATCAGGTATCCTTTGTAATGCACGTTAAAGACTAGAGAAGCCTACCTCAGTATCAAACAGTTTTTGTATTCCATAGAGTTTTGTACTTCCAGTTTATTTACTAAATGTCACTGACAGAATTGATTTGATCTACAAATTACCTGAGAGCTTTTAAATCTTCATGTTCAGGTTCTTCAAAAAGACGACTCATATTTTTCTCCCACATGATGCCTTCTGCTGCGATGACACATTGAACTGGAAACCGTAGCAACCAATGCTGATACGTCTGTTTAATACCCATCTTTAATACCTCTGCTTCTGGTTTCTTATGGTGAGATAACTCTTCTAGGATATAGATCGGTAGTTTTGATCCTTAAATAACAATGACAATGGAATGAATATCGATATTTGTCATTATGCAAGACCTAAATCAAAGTCTCGATACCATCAGATAGATTTGAATTTAAGAAGATTAGAATGGTTCAGCCATTTAATGATTTAATCTTA
Organism: Patella pellucida; assembly: GCA_917208275.1. NCBI lineage: Eukaryota > Metazoa > Mollusca > Gastropoda > Patellidae > Patella > Patella pellucida. The sequence goes on from OU795044.1 coordinate 6,152,789, forward strand.
AAATGATGAATTGAGGCTAAGCTGTTAACAACAGTGCACACATCTTATCAAACCTTCAAAGCCTAATATCTTTGCTCAGAATAAACTAATTTGAATGAAATTTTCAATATATTCATGTTACATTAATTATCTATTTTCAAACTATCATAGCAAGAACAAGCAGTTCTGTATCTAAACCTTACATAATGTATCGTTAAAAAAAACCAGAAATATTCTAAGAAAGAAAATCGGGAGGGTTTACAGAGGAAATCTCGGCCAGGGTTGCAGTTAAACGTGAGCAAATGTGGGTGTTAATCGCATAGTTCCAAGGCAATAAAAAACTTGAAATAAATTAGAGCCAAGTGATATAATGAAACCATCTGGAACTAATGTTCTTCAGATCATCTCCAACCGCCAAAGATGCAAAACTCTAGATATTGTATGGCCCATATAAACCGGTACTAGTTCTTGGGAGGAAAATAGATCTTAATGTGACCCAGGTAGATTAAGGGCAGTGTAAGGAACCATCTTCATCGGTAGCTTCAGGCAATGCCAGCATTAAGCTTGCGATGTAAAATTAATTATAATTGATGTACTTGATAATTCAGAAATTGTTTATTTTACCTTCCTCCATTCTAGCCTGTACACAGGCCTGCATTATAACAGTAAGCGTGTTCTTCATGATATTCTCTAGACCACGCAACCATCTTGTTGCCAGGGGATACGCTTCAAGTCGAGCCAATAATGGCACATCTTCTCCCATCATACCTTGCATTGAGACTACTTGTAATTTCTCCGCTAAAATAGGACAAATTAATAATTCTTAATGATAATACAAGATTTTATATTTTTCAGACAAATGTCAAATATTCTATCAGTATTCTTAAAAATCTGATAAAAATCAATGTTTTTCAATTCCTTTTCCATTTTCTTTTGCAATACATTCCATATTTTCATATTTATCACTGACTATATACAATCAAAAGTTCTTCTTATTGATCTAAAAATTATTCACATCAAGTAATTCTATCTTTAAATAACAGCCATTTGTAGTTTACACTGCTTTGTGTTTAGTAGTTTAAAGGAGCTAAATCGCTAATATTTTGGACCTAGAAATTGACACGAATGGGTCGTAATGTATATAATAATGTAACATGAATGTATATAAATTGATTTACATTAAATCGTTTCTGTTTTTACTGAAATTTCTCATCAGTTATGTTCGGCGAAATACACCAGGAATTGCAATCTATTGGCAATCTCTCGATCTGGTTATTCCAGTCGACACCAATAGTATTTATTGTGCAAGCTCTCTGGAAAAGAATATGTGGTCACTGCTTGACATGACTTGTGGAACATGTCTAGCATCGTTCTACGAGTCCCTTGTTACAAATGGCTCTGAAACGCATTATGGTACACGATTCGTGTACCAATGGTAAAATGTTTAAATGTTTATTATGTCTTTGTATTGGATATCAGAAGCCCATCTTTTCCTGGTAAGATCACAACATCAATGTTGATTTAAATTTAAAAATTAATTTGTTCTCTCAATGTCAACAACTTTGAATGATACTGAGTTAGAGACTTAGCTACTTTAATGCATGTATACCCAGGATTTGAATTTTAAGACAAACTTACAATTTAGAGAAAAGTCCAGGACAGAATTTATCCCGCCAGTTCCTTGGGGCAGGTCAAAGGTCAAATTTTGAATTCCTGGAAAACATTTACGAACAAATGGTAGAAGAATTTGAGGATTACGAGAAATGCCCAGTAGTTCTATCAGATCTTGGTTGCTAAGAAAGAACAATCTTGGGAATTGAGTTCTGGCCTCTTCAAAGAGCGAATCTAGGTTTTTCAGAATCTCCTCCTGAAAAACAAAATAAAAATCAGTTCTATTAATCCTTTTATATACATATAGTTTGCGGACAAGGTAATCTTGGTAATCACATGTGAAATTTTTTATTTCAATAATCCACTTGTGCACTCACTAGGGAGGCTCTTTAGCAGAGAGCCATGGTGACTAAATGAGTAAGAAGCTGGTGCGCATGGTTTCATCCCAGTGCTGCCCGAGAAAGTTCATCGTGATTTTCCAGAGTGGTTTCCCATTGTCAGTGGTGCAGGGCCTGACAAGGACACATTGAGTGCACATAAAAGATCCCTTGGTAAAAAAAAAAAGGAATTTAATAAAAGTGTAGGCCATAGCACCGTTGTCCGGTCAAAATTTCCCACACTGTATGGCCTATGCCTATAGGAGCAGAACAGTAGGACTTTCAACCCCATTTAATTTTTGCTCTTTAGCAGCAGGAATGGAATAGGGTTTAGGATAGCGCCAATGTGAACAAGAGCAGAGCTTCTTTTTTTTGTCCAATCTGAAGGCGCCATCCCACACATGTTCTTCTTGCTCTACATATAGGCATCCATGCCTTGGTCAACAATGTGTCTGCATGAAACAGTATATTACTATCAGAGATTATTGGCCACATAAAAAGAGGTGGAAACCTTCAAGTCTAATCGTAAATTTGCGAGTTTGTCGCATATTTTACTGATTTCCAGTTTGTCTGTCTGTCTGTTTGTACCTACCTCTTCTTGAATAATAGATAAAAATAACGAACGTAGATTATCTCCCTGTAGCAGACGGTAACCTTTACTACCACGACGATGACTGACAACTGACATCACTTTAGAATCCAGGGAGACAACTCTCATCCAATCCTACAATAAAATGAAAAAAATGGATTTTCGATTAATGACGCATCAACACACACATGGTAATATTTTTATGTCAATAATTTACTTGCACTCAAGGGTTTAATACTAGGAGAAAATTAAGAGTCATTTTGTGACAGTAATTTCACATTTTAACGTGTTGAATGCAAGGTACAGAGGAGATTTTGGCCCAGGCAGGTACCGTGTTTTACGCTGCGCAATCCTACCACTAATGTTCTCTACATACAGCTTTGATATTAAATAATGTTCTTTTGAATAATGACGAGAACCTTGCGAAGTATCAGTCAGAGAGAGAGAGAGAGAGAGAGAGAGAGATGGGGTTTAACCTCCACTCGACACAAACCAGGTCATTTCAGGACTAGCATATGGTTTAATTTTATTTCAATAATTTGTTTTCGCGTAGGAGGTTTTCGCAGTGGGAGGAAACTGGAGGACCCGGAGAAAACCCACGAGATTGTACAAGTGACCCTACTCCTTGTCACGTACAACCGGGGATTCAAAACCACTCCAGTTGAATCAAAACGTGAAATGTCGTGTGAATACCTTTAGTTTACTGTGGACTTGTTCAAATCGACTCGCTTCATTCGGCCATTTCTTATATAGTTCAGCTTTTTCAAATATTTTGAGTAAATACATCCACTAAATAAAAAAAAATCATCATTTAAAGCCATTTTCCTTTCATTTTAAAAAACATTAAACACAAATATTTAAAATCTATCAAACAAAGATTTGACTACAACACTGGTTGTTTAAAGCTTGTTAATTCACCCTTTAAAATAAAGCTTGTCTTCCAAATAACGGTACAGATCAGACAAACTTTTATTTTGACATGAAAATATTTCTTTTTAACAACACATTCACGAAAATATACAGTAAAATATTTAAATGAATCGGTCAGGGGTTTACAAAGCTAATCAGATAAAAAAAATCATGTTACCTTTTTCTGAGCTGTGTGCCATAAATCTGTTATTTCTTCTATTTGTTGTAAACAGTCCGACCAATGGTTGACTTGTTGTTTGATATCACCAAGGTAACTTGATTGAGCCATTGACTCGACAGTTATACGACTATCCTGTAACAATAATTAGTCAGTCTTAATACATATATGAAATCTTGTATATAGATCGGGACATTAATACGCCCACCACTAGCAAAGCAAAGTCATCCCAATCTGATTTAAATATTTTGTTTTGTTTTGTATTTTTAATCTTTCGATGGCCTCTACTTCATGAAAATATGACCAGTTGTAGCGATAGGTCGCGTCAGAGGTAAAACGAATGGCTTTTGACTCTATGACATCAGATATTTGATTATCCAATCAGCATAATTGATGTTACTACTGGATTATGTACAGTTCCGTGCAAAACACGCCTAAAGCACGCCGTAACAGACCATTTCATTGGCTTATCCCTCACACCATCCAGAACATGTCAATGATAACAACTATTCCCGATTCTAGTGAAGTAAAGACAAGTAAAACAAAATTTTGAACTATAAAAAACGAAACGAAATAGGATCTATGTTTTAATCAGATTGAAGTCGTCTGTCCTAGCCTATTTAATCTTCCCTAGCCTTCAAAAGTAACGATATGCTCTAAAATCATTGTTAATAAACCCACTATGTTAAGTAACAATATGATTGGAAGATAAAGTGTTTAGAATTCATGAGCTTTCATAAAATTAAATCCAAACAGGGTTCAACTAATACCCAAATTTTTGAATTTCACCAAATTTGTAAAAATCTCTTCGTAAACTTTATTATGAATAATCAAATATACTGACAATACATTTCTTCCATTCCACGTCAAAATTACACTACATAAAAAAAAAACCCAAAAGATCAAGCACGTAAAGATGGAAGTTCATTCTAAAGTCATATTTGGTCGTCCAGCTATATCAGAGACAGAAGTTAATATTAAAATATTGCTTAACCACAACATCTAAAGTATTAATTGGTAACTGGAATTATGTGAATTATCGAATATTAGCAAAGTTTAGATTTATCGAATAGCGGCAAGTTTTGATTTATCGAATAGCGGCAAGTTTTGATTTACCTCATACAAGCCATGCAAAACAGGAATGCAGAAGAAATGTACTATGTCAGTGTATTTATAAAGGCATAGAATAAGGGCGTTAATCCAAGCAGGATTATGCATGTAGGATGGTGTATGTATTACACAGAAAACTGTTGCGCTCCTTGAAACTTCAAGTTGTATAAGCTGCATATGTTGGAGCTCTTTCTAAGAGTTGGCTTAACTGTATCCTATGAGCACGCTTTGTGGATTTGGCGCTATATAAATGGACATATTATTATTATTATATTATTATTGGAAACTGGAATGACGTGATTTATCGAATATCAGGAAGTTTTTATTTACCTCTAGTTGATATTTCAGTTCTTCGACGCCAATAATCAGATATAAATCATCGTTTACCACATCTAAACCACTGATGGAACCACTAGCAGCAGCAATCTTATCTTTACGGAATCTCTCTAACTTAGTTGGTCGCTTCGTGGAACTTGCAACTCTCTTGTTACTGGCATCTACAACAAATAAAAATTGTCATAAAAATAAAATAAAAACCAAGTACCAACAATCCAAACCGTAAGATGGAATTTGAAGTCCTAAAAAAACGTTATAGGCAAAATAGTATATTCAAGCAAAATAGTGTAATCAGCAAATGGACTGCTCCCCGTGTACAAAATACACGACAAACAGTGGTAACAGGTGTCCGGAAGAGTAAGCTTACCCTGCTGGCATGCCACACCCGCCATAGCTGCATCCAATCTATGAGGCGAAATCTTGGTAAAATAGCGTGATTGGCCAATAAACTATCAGTATGCAAAATGCACGTGATGAACAGTGTTAACAATGCAGTGGACTTATATTATCAGGGATATAGAATAACCGTCAGTTAAATATGTCTAAAATAATAGTTGAGGGAGACATGTTATATTTACCAATCAAGTCAATATGACGGCCATAAAACTTTTTAAAGGTTTTAATAAGTTTAGTTCGCAAGTATTCCTGTAGTTAAAGCTTAGATGACAAATGCATCGATCTACTTAAAAAATCAGAGTAGAATGAACAAGCTTTCGCGTAACGTTTTAGATGAGACACAAACACTCCATAAGCACAAAAAAAAACAACAATAACCTACTAAACATGAAAAAAAGTTTCTGCTTCTGAAACGGGGAGACAGTGGTTTGAGGAGAAAGGTGCTGACTCACTAACCAGAAAGTTAAGACGTATGATCAAGTGTCAGTTTAGAAAGTTTCCTCATGTTTTTTCAGCCTTGTCTCCCCTTGTTGATGATGCAGGAAAGAAATGAAATAGGGTTTAACATCCTACTGCCCTGCTCCAAACTGGGCTAATTAGGACGGGCATACACCATACAGTGTGCATTGAGGGAAATTTCTGTCCGGTCAGCTACACTACGGCACTACGGCCTACTCTTATATCAAATTTTAACTGTCAACGGATCATTTACGTGCACGCCAATGTGTACCCAGGTCGTCAGTGTATCGCCCCGTCCGATTGATGTAGAGAAGAAGAAAAGGAGGCAATTTGCTGAATACATTGAAGGAGCATTTCATTTTGTTCTGACACAAATTTTGTGTAAACAACGGTACCTTAATACCTACCTATGGCATACACACTATCAGGAATATGTTTGGCTAATTTAAATGACATTTCATCCCATAATTTGGTGATTTTATTCATGTTGAGTTCAAGGTCATATTCAGCTAGAGCGCTGAGATAGATACGGTGAATCAAATCAGCGTGTTCAGATAAATGACACATTAATAAATCATCCACGGTCAGGGGCTGCAAGGGGTCATAGGGTTCATTCATTCCCAGGAATATGGCTTTCCAGTGGCGCTCCTGAAAAAAAAGAAATGGTCAGATTAAACAACTGAAAAGATAAAATAAAATGCTTGTCTTGTCGGATGTGCTTTTCTCAAATTTGTGACTAAAGTAAAATTTATTAAACCATTAGCACGTGAACCAACTGCCTGATTGAAACCGCTCAAGTCATCTGATTGAAAAGCTGTGAACCAACTGCCTGAAACCACCCGAGTCATTTGAATAGCTGAGTATTATTCAAGTTCAAGTTCTGTATATACTTGTTCCACGACTCCAGTGGTTTAAGACAATCTGGGGGGTAATATAGTTGCCGGCTGTTTTGAATAAATAAAATATAATTTTTCTCTAATTGTTAACACATGAGGGAATTAACTTTATACTTTTATGGAACATACCTTTAGAGCATCGTTAGACAGTTTATGAAGTAATGGTAAATCTTTTTTAAAGTTTGACAATCTTTTATACCAGTTGGCTAACACAAGATCCCCGCATGGTAAATGTGACTTTAACTGCGAGGCTGCTCCGATCCATTCCGTCACTTTCTCTAACGCTTTCTTTATATTTATCTGACCGAAGAAAATATGGAAAGAATCAAAACAACAAGACTCAACATTCCGCACACTTGTATACCAAAAGTCTGTTTGTTTCCATGGAAAAACAAAAATTATTAAAATGAAGACATTCCTAATGAATAGATTGATTTACTAACGATATACATCTAATGGTTTATGAGATACGTACATATAACAACCAGATTGAAGTGGCTCATTTGAATATCCCTCAGTTCCGCGTGGCCTTAAAGCGAGAGCATAACAACCAGATTGAAGTGGCTCATTTGAATATCCCTCAGTTCCGCGTGGCCTTAAAGCGAGAGCATAACAACCAGGGCCCGGTTGCTCAAAACTAAATTATTTTAACGATCCGTTAAACTATAACGGACATATCTTGGTAACGTGTTGTTTGCGTTGAATTTACTACAGAAAACACTATAGAATACTTTATTTTTTCTTTTTGAAATATTAGCATAAATCTGTAGGAAAAACTTGCACCAACAAATATTTGGGGCCTTTATTTCCAGCAACAATCTTTCTCTCCGTTAAAGTTAATGGATCGTTAAAAGATAACAGAGCTTTGAGCAACAGGCCCCAGATTGCCGTGGCTCATTTGAATATCCCTCAGTTCCACGGGGCCTTATAGCGAGAACATAACAACCAGATTGATGTGGCTCATTTGAATATCCCTCAGTTCCGCGTGGCCTTAAAGTGAGAACATAACAACCAGATTGATGTGGCTCATTTGAATATCCCTCAGTTCCACATGGCCTTATAGCGAGAACATAACAACCAGATTGAAGTGGATCATTTGAATATCCCTCAGTTCCGTGAACATAACAACCAGATTGATGTGGCTCATTTGAATATCCCTCAGTTCCACGGGGCCTTATAGCGAGAACATAACAACCAGATTGCCGTGGCTCATTTGAATATCCCTCAGTTCCGTGTGGCCTTAAAGCGAGAACATAACTACCAGATTGATGTGGCTCATTTGAATATCCCTCAGTTCTGCGTGGCCTTAAAGCGAGAACCTAACAACCAGATTGATGTGGCTCATTTGAATATCCTTCCGTTCCGCGTGGCCTTAAAGCGAGAACATAACAACCAGATTGATGTGGCTCATTTGAATATCCCTCAGTTCCGCGTGGCCTTAAAGCGAGAACATAACAACCAGATTGATGTGGCCAATTTGAATATCCCTTTGTTCGGCGTGGCCTTAAAGCGAGAACATAACAACCAGATTGATGTGGCTCATTTGAATATCCCTTTGTTCCGCGTGGCCTTAAAGCGAGAACATAACAACCAGATTGATGTGGCTCATTTGAATATCCCTTTGTTCCGCATGGCCTTAAAGCGAGAACATAACAACCAGATTGATGTGGCTCATTTGAATATCCCTTAGTTCTGCGTGGCCATTTAGCGAGAACATAACAACCAGATTGCTGTGGCTAATTTGAATATCCCTCAGTTCCTCCTGGCCTTATAGCGAAAACATGGTGTCCTTTAAACATAACTACCAGATTGACGTGGCTTATTTGAATATCCCTCAGTTTCTCCTGGCCTTATAGCAAGAACATGGTGTCCTTAAAACATAACTACCAGATTGACGTGGCTCATTTGAATATCCCGCAGTTCCACGTGGCCTTATAGCGAAAACATGTCATACTATTTTACCTTTTTAAATAACGTCTGCCTCCAATCTTTAATAGCGTTGTTTGATACTTCAACATATTTCCACAATTCTTGTCGGACATCCATTCTGGCCGTCATGTCATTCAGGAATTTGAGGTTATATGCCTCCCCACAGATCGCTTCGCGCCATTTACTAGCATCTTGTAGTTGTAGCTGGACAGAGAAAAACTTCTCCCGTATCTAAAATAATCCCACAAAATGGAAATTTAATTAAAAATCTACAATTTACAGAGATGATTTTCAAATAAACTTATTGTTACTTTTATTCTGAACAGGAAAATAATTTTTCCCAGTCAGTAGCAGATGGACCCACTCTTCGTCAAAGGCTCTTTCACATGTGAATAGGTCAATTTAGATTTGTATATGCTGTCCAAACAAACTGCCAGCACTATAGTCATAACCAAAAAAGAATGAACTTAGTAATTCGAGTTTTGAGTCTAGTGCCCTTCAGCACTACAATATTAGGAAACTTACCGCTTTCATCTGTTTCAGAATAAATGAAGCATTTTGATCAGGATCAAGAAAAATACCACTAGTAGCTTTTTCTGCTAATTCATATGCCTCTTTCTCTAATCTCTGTTATAATATAAATAATATACACATTAATATATACTTTATAATACCACACGAATATATATATATTAAAGTGGTAAGTCACCACTGGTAACTATACACACCACACAAATATAAGCTTTTATATATTATATACATTAATACCATACAAATATAAGTTTTTATATATTAAAAAATACAATACACATATAATACCATACACATATGGCTGAAAACCATACTAACAGTTGTACAGGTAGTGGTAATTAAAGGTACATTCCCGTGGACAAACTGGGTGATCTGATGATATATTTGGACTAAAAACATATTTAAACTTATTAATTTATCATAATTTTTCTTCAATGGTTGCGAAGTCAGGGAAGAATTCATTGCAAACACAAGACAATAATTGTCTTTAATCAATGACTATTTATTACAAATATCCAAGTCCTAATTAACTTCTAGGATTATCCACTGCCCTCGTCTTTTGCTGTGATTTTTATTTCAGAAAGTGTTGTACGTCTAACAGTTCACAAAGTTAATCAACATATACATTAAGCACTCAATGGCCGGGTGCAAAACGTCATGCAAGACAAAGTTCTTAATCGCCAGGCTGTCGATTAGGGAAACCATTACATTTTTGTCCAGTATGTGCTCCATGAATGTTTTTCAGGGAATCGAGTATTTTTTTTAGTAAGATTGAATATTTCTACTATATATATACCAAAATTGCCATAGTTTTATTGGAAATAACCACATGATTAATAATTTACTGGGAATTTATCTTTAAGTCTGTATAATATAAGCTTTGTTTTAAAAATATAATTAATTCACAATTCTAGAAATCTGGAAAAGGACACGAAATTTGGTGCTTGCTAAATTCTATCAGAGTTTCTAAAAAAAACGATAAAAATGATTTTTATTATTGAATCATAAAATGTTAATTTTACTATCTACAAAGTAAAAATAAGGTTAATAATCTTCATTATAAACCAAAAGCTACAAGAGAAATGGATAGTTAGATGTTCTTTCAACGCTAACTAGTTCATTTCAAAACTAATTAACACATTGGCTGAACAGTAAAATCATAGCTACAGTTCTCTCAACACTAACTAGTTCATTTCAGGACTAATTAACACATTGGCTGAACAGTAAAATCATAGCTACAGTTTTGAAAAACTTCTTGAATAAAGCATATGTTACTGTTAGATCTTTATTTCAATAATGCCCTTCTTCAGACATGGGATGACATTGAAATATCCAGAGAGGTAGGTCAGACAGACAAGTGACACTATTCCTGAACATGATCAAAAGCCTGCATGTTAGACCAATCGGTTAGCCATCTACGAGATTTTGCTCAGTATGAGATTTTGCTCAGTGAGAATATGAACGCCAACAAATTATAATTATGACGTTTTGATCATTGTTATTTCCTTGCATTGAACATATGTGAATAAACACCATCCTGGCAAAGTACCCTAGACCAAATTTCATTGATATTCATCAAGTGGTTCAGGAAAGGGAGTAGAAAATTGTTAAGGTGTCCGACCAACGGACAGAACTGACTACAAAAGCCCCTATCTTAATAATGACTCTATGGGCGATGCAACTCCTTTCATCCCATAAAGCCTAGTGATAAACAATCAAGCGAAAAATTTACTATATCTTTATCATTAGTACTGACTATAAGTTAGAACTGTTTCTGGTAAAAACTAAGAACTTCAAATAAGAAAAAAACGTTAATCTATTCCTATTAATCCTATTAAAACTAATTATTGGTACCATAAATATACTCGGTTCTTCTTGATATCTTTTGGCACCCAGACGAGCATGTCTCTGTCAAATCACAGAACAATTCATTATTTTGAAATTGATAATTAAAACAAAATACAACATATCAAAGAAACCGTAAAACAAATAGGGATTATTTTATCATTAAAAATTAAAGACAAAATAAACAGTACATAAATTCAACCGTCTTAACACTTGGTACATGTACATATTGATGACCACCATTGCAGAAAAGAGAAACGGTTTATACTGGTATATCTGCATCTTCAATAGAAGGTTTTAACTATGTACATCTTATCAAGCGCTTCACGTAATACCCTGCAAATTTCAGCACTAAGTTTAATTGGGTACAAGCCCAGCTTGTGAGCCTATCAGATTGCTTGGTTGTTGCGAATGCCAAGTCTTGCGCTTTCAAGCTGAAATGTCTACCTGTGATAATCGAATTGCAAAGTTCAAGGTTCGTCTAATGTCAAGGTTTTTGTGGGGTTCGCTATGTCACAATCTCTGATTGGATGCTTCTGTTACTGTGTCTGCAGATAACATAGCCATAAGTTCTGGAATCGTGAAGTCAACCAGCATCGGCCAGATGTTTATTAAACTCGCAGTCATTGCTTTGGGAACATGGTATATCCTTGGACAGCCTGAAAACATCTGCAACTACTGCACGCTAGACCACCATAGATCGCCAGTGATGTAAATAGATCTCTGTATTGTAGAATTGTATACTCGAGACTCAGGAGTTTTGGGATGCTCTAAAGAGCAGTAGTTTTGATGCTTTCAGGCGGTTAAAATGCTCAAGATTTAAATACATATGGTCTCATCAATTTCATGTGGTCTCATTAATTATGAATAAGTGTGAAACACTGCCTAATTGGTGTTTTATGGCATGAACACACTCTCAAAAATACAACCGTCATTTCTTAGATGGAAGAAATTCAAAAACATAAAACAGGTTCTCCAGAAAAGGTCAGCATATCCAATGCTATGGACATCACCCGTTAACATTTGGTGTTCAATTAAGATTGGTATTTATACCTGGATTTGATAAGGTGGAACCTTTTTTTTAGAATCTGATGAAATGAATTCCGAAACCTGAAACATGTATTTAATCATTCTCTTACCTGATATGTATCTTCTAATTGTTGGGTCATTAAAGGAGTCTGTGTGTTGACAAATTCAGATGCGTCTTGCATCTGCATGAGGAATGCTTCCCATGCTGCCCAAACATTCTCTTCGTATTTTTCCTCTTCTGGTGTTAACTGACGATACCCCATTCTAATTACCTATGATTTACAGAATATAATTAAAATATTGTAGGTTGTAGAGAACTCTACTCCATATTGATCCCCTATAATACACACAATATAATTATATCGTAAGTTAAAGAGGACTCCAACAGTCAGTTAACTTGAACTTGATGCAAATAAATAATTATTATCCCAGTTAGCAGAAAAGTGATGTTTCGATACCAGTGTATCTCTGGACAGACAAAAGGAGTTCAAAACTGTCTTTCTTTAGACCGCCTCAAATCAGCCGAATGTTTTACAACCGTTTACAAGTTCGTTCCGACACAAGAGATGTGCACGTGATAGAGCTGATTGGGTCCAGTTTTAGAAGTCCTAGTTAGGGGATTTTTAGAGGTGAAGCGCTAAAGGGTTAAAGGGTTTTGTAAATAAGGTCCAGAAAATTACCTCAAACAGGGATTTAATATACTCCACTCTCTGTTGATACTGTGGGGTATTCTTCTTATACTGGGAAAAATTCTTGGCAAAAACTGCGAAGGCACTGACAACAGGTTTCTTATCCTTCATGTTCTAAAACAAAAGTAGAAAACATTGAATAAGTAATCATACGCCATACAGGCTTTTGTTTGAATTCCAGAATCTTCACATGCAGATATAATTCAAGAATAAAATCTGCCCAACTGTAAAAATGCAATGGAACCATCAATATAACCTAAAGCTGGGAATGACAGTGAACCATCAAGACATCCTAAAGCTGTCAATGACAATAGAATCATCATTGGCATCAAGACATCCTAAAGCTATCAATGACAATAGAATCATCATTGGCATCAAGACACCCTAAAGCTATCAATGACAATGGAATCATCATTGGCATCAAGACATCCTAAAGCTGTCAATGACAATAGAATCATCATTGGCATCAAGACATCCTAAAGCTGTCAATGACAATAGAATCATCATTGGCATCAAGACATCCTAAAGCTGTCAATGACAATAGAATCATCATTGGCATCAAGACATCTGAAAGCTATCAATGACAATAGAATCATCATTGGCATCAAGACATCCTAAAGCTATCAATGACAATAGAATCATCATTGGCATCAAGACATCCTAAAGCTGTCAATGACAATAGAATCATCATTGGCATCAAGACATCCTAAAGCTGTCAATGACAATAGAATCATCATTGGCATCAAGACATCCTAAAGCTGTCAATGACAATGGAGAAGACAACGTGATCTTCAAGTTAACTTTAAAGGCCCAATACCACTCTTGTTGTAACTGAATAATATGTCCCAATCATTATTCTGGTCAACATATTGTACTATTTTACAATATTCCAATTAATTAATGATACAAATTTCATCTTAACACACCTAATTTTAAAAATTGAAAAAATTCAACTTCATGGTTTGAAAAGCTTTACGTAAACCTTTTCAAATATTTTTGAACTCTCTGGACAAGTAAAATAGGATGTAATGGATAATTTACACAACAGGTAGGACACTTAAACATCAAGTAGTTAGAATAAGGCTAGAGTGTTATTGTCCTTTTAAGATTAAGATACAAAATCAAATAAATGTTTGAACACTGATGTCCACTGCTTTAATCCTTTCACAACGTGGGGTCTGTAGGACTAGGCTCATTCTAGGCCTAGAATATAAACGAACACAGTCAACAAGGGACCACATTGACTAATGTTTGTTACCAGAACATTACATGCTACTTTATTTTTATAATACGGTAGCAATAGTGTAACAATAGGCACAGTAAGTGTGTCAGTGGTCACCATAGAAACGAGTAACTAATAGGTCCCTTGTTTAGTCTTTGAGTATGGATTTGAACACAGTTAGTGTTTGTATATTTTCTATTTGTCCAAGAATTGAAATAATGCACCCATCACCAGGCCTGTTAGACAAAAACCTCTTGTGTTTCTTATTTTTTCGGGCACAAATTTAAAAAATATCCGGTACAGGTTATTCCAGGTCTGTAGCTCATTTCCCTTACCTTGAGAACAATCTTCATCTCTTCACAGAAGGCTTTAGACATAGTTCGAGCCTCTTCAGCAATAAAACAGATGAGTTGTTGATAAACATCATTTAACCGTGGTAGTAGACTATCATGTATTGTCGAACAATCTATTAAAAATAATCCATTCTCTGTTGTAAAATTCTGATCAAAGTTTCGAATCTTTTCCGACCACATACGAAGCTCTGTCAACTTTTGCTAAAAAAAATACAAAATGTATAAGTTGGGCAGGATCAAATATTTGATTCAATTAATATGGCTGAATGTGGGATTTTTCAGACAAACTGTGACAACATCTGATTTTTCACATCTTTTGAGTGATTTTTAAACCCTAATAACATAAATATAAAGGAAAAAGGGTAAATAAATGGTTCAATTAAGTTCAGTATTTACAAAAATATATGATAAATTGAGTAGGCCGTAGCACGGCATACAGAGTGAAATTTTCCTCCTAGCACAGTGCATGACATATACCCATCTATATATTACTCCTATTAAGCTATACAAATAGCCTTAAAACCCCACTATATTTGCTTCGTTCCATACCTCTATAGTGAAGGCTGCTGCTCCCTTGAATTCTTTCAGTGATTTATCCGTCCATTTGTGACAGAATAAACTAATCTCATTCAACCAATCATTAGACTGACAATACTGATCAATTTCTACAAAAGCTGCTGAGAGTAATGTCCCCTGGATCTTCAGTGCTTCCTGGTATTCTGAGCTGAAGACAAAAACAATATACAAAAATATAGCAGCCATTGTGTACCTGGTAAGTCTGGGTATCTCTGCCGGGTTCATGCATTCTTTATATTTCAAATACTAACTGAAGATCATTGTCCATTGTCTGATAAGGACAGCTGCCTAGTCGTTCGGATGGGACGGAAAACCGAGGTCCCGTGTACACATTGGAGTGCACGTAAAAGATCCCTTGGTAGTTGGAATTCGATATAAGAGTAGGTCGTAGCGCCGCTGCCCGGGCAAAAATTTTCCTCATAGCACACTGTATGCCGTATGCCCGTCTTCAATTAGCTCAGGTTAAGTGCATAACAGTAGGACGTTAAACCCCATTTCATTCATTCCTTTATTGTCCATTGTCGTTATCATTAAAGTAGAGCTTATTAGTGATAATGATAAAAGGAGGGCATACAACCTGCAGTGTTTCGTTTGATTAGAGCTAATCCCACTAAACAGTAACACTGCTTTAATGGAAACAAATTTCTGTTCCAAATAATGACTGGTCAATACTTTGATTAACAGCCAATAGCTAACCGCATTACAATATCATAACGCTTTAAACAGACCTCAAAATTGCACCAAATACGTGACTCACGATTTTATTATGCTCAATTAACCAGTGCAAAGCAGAATATTGCAGAAAAACTAATTGCGTGACAAACAAGGCTATCAACGCATAAACAAAGTAAATAATACTGTATGGAGACAAAGATTACTTTTACCGTTTTCAATACCTTAAATCACTGTCCAAAGTTTGAGGGAAGACCCAAGATTAAACAAAGGGCTGTAATGATGCTGTACTTGGGATAGATTTGATTGAACGGGAAGAATAGACACACTCCCCCAAAAGCTCAGGTATCAAAAGCCAATCCAGCAATGGCCAGAGAGGGATTTCTCAGGCCATTGCTTCAGGAATATGTGGGGAGGGGGGCTTCCAATAATGTCCAAAGTTCGGGCCTGCAGCTCCGATAATGCCAACCCTATCTGTCTTTACAAACAATGGTCATTGGTGAAGACTACATGTAGATCTTATCTGATTTACTTACTCTAGTAATAGTTTTTCTTGTAAGTTAGCTCGAACTAGAGGTTCATACTGTCCCATAAATCCTTCACCAGATACTACCAACGTCTCCTCTCCTGCTTTTACTACGAGGTCCGGGGTTGCCACGCCCATATCATCATCACTTTTACTGGGTACAACTGTTAAAATAAACATAATATACAATCATTGCAATCACCATTGTCTTCAGAATTGCAGCAAGAAGTATGATCTATTTGGACAATATAAAAAAACATCCACTCAAAACAAACTAGTCATTTTGGGACTAACACATCGGTCAATTTTTTTTTTATTTCAATAATTTGGATCATGAGTCTTGGACATGGACTTGGACTGTGATAATTCATTGGTACAGGACAGAGGGTCTGAATAAAAACAGTGTCAGGTCATTTGAACGAAACAAAAACACAAAGTTTGCAGTACATGGTCTACTTGACACAAACTAGATCATTCTGAGACTAACATATGGTTCAATTTATTTCAATAATTTGGTTGCACATAAGGCGAGGGAACCAGAGTATTCAGGGAAAACCCTTGAGGTTGGACAGGCAAATACTCTTTGTCACTTACAAACAGGGAATCAAACAACGCCGCTTTAATTACTCAATGACAGACTTTCTGATTCAACTTTCTTGAAATGAATGTACAGTGTACTCTTGTAACTTCCAGCACCAAGCAGGACCAAATAGAAATGACGGATGTCGGCGAGTGGCGGTTTATCCAATAACAGGAAGTGAATGTGAATGGAATATTTGTCGGATCGCACCTCATTATATATTTCATGTTTAAAACGCGTTCGGTATTCAAATTTATGTCAATAATATTCCTACAGTACATGTACAAAACTACATGACGTCATCAAACTCCCCAAAAATTACCGTATTTTTTGTATCCTACGTCGGTACATTTTTCAGCAATGTCTGACATTCGTCTGATACTTGGTTTCGAATTTAATATACAGATAGGAAAAAAAATGACATGTAAGCCATAGTTTACTAGTTAACATCGCTCTAATGCAACGAGCGAGTGACACTAACTGCTAAATAATTGCACTCGACTATAGCACGTGTTATCATCTAAAACAATTAACTTACGTCATTCCAATCGAAATAAACGTCAACATTTCTTAGCGTGTTTATTTACTTATTTAAAAACATAAATCCCATTCAAAATATGATAATAAATCCGACAATGTGCCATCAAAATATAATCTTTTCTCGGACATCAGGCTATCGGCGATTATCAATGCTCAATAGAGTTCAGTAAATGTATTGTTATTGTACGACACTCATGGTCTATTTTTAGCGCGAACTATTTTTTGCTCGACATAGGTGCTATAGTATTAAATGGTTGCCAATCAATGAACCCTTAAAAGATTTGTCGAGTACTGTTTGTTTATACTTTAATTATTAGTGTCTGATAAACTGTGGTGTTTTTGTGATTGGGGAGTTAACAGTGGCGGATTATAGGATTAAATAACAATGGATAATCACTCATCGGACCTCGAGTCGATGGCGAAAGGCGGAAGTGACAAAATGGCGGTTAGAACAAAACATTTTAAAAGCAATCAAGAAGGATATAAATCGGGACCAGAGGGTTTGGGCGGATCTAGGCGAGTGGCGGATTGATCAAAAGCTGGAAGTAACAGAGTACACTGTATGTAGATATTTTTCTTGAAATATTCCTGAAATGCCTGTTACAAACCTTGTTTTGGTAAATCAGGACCACAGTAACTGTCTACACTCTGGCTTGTAGTAGGTTTAGCGCTTGGGGCTCTACTAGTTACCTCCCCTTTCTGAGATGCCTTGTCACATGTAGTTATAGTGACGGCTGTTTCTGGTTTCATCGAACTAACATACGAAGCTGAGGCACTCTTCTTACTACCAAGTTGAGACATACTAGCTTGAAACCTACATAATGGGAAAAAAAATAAAATTAGGTTGCCAGGCAATGAAATATCCTTTTACCAACATAACAATATGTGACAAAGACCACCAAGGTTCAAAACAATTCAATTGTGCATGATTACTAACAGATATATCACCGATTCTGTGTGTCTAATCGGTTAATATGGTCTAGGCCAGATGAATTAAATTATTATCTCTTCAGGGCCTTTATTCATCAATATCTCACTCAATTCTCATGTGCGATGATTTGTTAAAATGTCAAAAACTTGAATATTTGAAATGAAAAGCTTTTGAGAAGAACAAACAAGTACTTGTTATTATATTATATTCTTTCCCTGAAAAAATTGGAGTCCGAAATTTGAATAGAAATTCTAATTGGCGTGGCTTAAAGGAAAAATTATTCTTTTCCAAAAATACTATTATATAAAATAGAGGCTTTCTTCTCATTAAGGATTAAGAAACAGGAATATGTGGTGTCAATTTGATGTATACGTATAAGAATGTGATAGTTACAGTAAATTTAAATTCATATTCCCATATTTCATCCTTATAGACCATTTAATTTTAATAAATAAATGAGACAAACAATTAAACAATTAAATTACTTGGAATCTGCCTGCGAGGCATCAGTAGATTTCGCATCATCAAGTATCTCCGAGTCTGGTACAGATCCATCCATTGATTTAGCTTGAGCACAAAGAACAACAGGAATTCCTTGTAAAGTTTGACTTAAAACTTTCTGAAATCGTTCTTTCGACGGGGAAATGGTCAAAGTATCTGAAAATGAAAAGATAGGTTTAGAATTAAGAGGAAGGAAATTATACGCTTTTCAATTCCGTACAATTTTTTCATAATTACTCTGAAAGTACAAATGATTATCCGATCTTTGGAGTGTATAGCATTTATAATACATCAGCAATAAGATTGGGTATGAAAGTGGACTCCTGTGTAATATTTGGAGTATATCTAAGAAATGAATGTAATGTGAAAGAGAGAGAGAGAAATGGGGTTTAACGTAGACTCGACACAAACTAGGTCATTTCGGGACTAACACATGGTTTTAATAATTCGCTTGCGCGTAGGGGTCTTTAGCAATGGGAGCAAACTGGAGGACCCAGAGAAAATCTACAAGGTTGGACAAGCCACCCTACTCCTTGTCACGTACAACTGGGGATTCGAAACCACGTCAGTTGAATGTAATGTGAAATGCATTGGTTTAATTTAGAACACAACACAATATTGTCAACACAATATCTCAGCCATTTTGAAAAACGAAATAGGAAAATTTTGCCTGGAAAGCACTCTTCTTAGAATTCAAACTGGTAATCTGGGCGACCTTAGTTTTCATCACATCCAGACGATGGGAACACTTTCCTTGCCATCCTTGTCAGTGTCACTCCTGAGAGAGAGAGAGAGAAATGGGGTTTAACGTCCACTCAACACAAAGTAGGTCATTTTGGGACTAATGTATGGTTTTTAATTTTTATTTCAATAATTCGCTTTATGTAGGGGTCTTTAGCAGTGGAAGGAAACCGTAGTGCCCGGAGGAAACCCACGAGGTTGAGAAGGTGCCTCTATCCCCATGTCACATACGCTCACACCTGGGGCCTGTTTCACGAAATTTTAACTTAAGATAAAATCCAAATTTTAGTGTATACTTAAATCTGATTGGCTAAGCGCTAAAATCAATCTAGTACTATCCAATCGAATTACTAAAATCGGATTTTATCTTAGTTAAAATTTCGTGAAACAGGCCCCAGGGCTCTAAACCACAGACGCAAGCCAGAGGTGACCGGCCAGCTAGGGGTCGAAGCGCTGCACTCTAGACTACTAGGCCATCCCAACCCCACTCCTGAGAGAAGTGTTGATTAAACTTCTCAGCCCTTGCTGGATTCAAATCAGAGACAATCTCATTGGAAGTATAGACGCCTCAACCTTCAATTACCCCAACACATGTTATTAGAAATATGCTTAGTTTTGACATTAGTTGTCTAGTTTATGACCATTTAGTTTAGTTTTGATATTGGTTCTCTAGTTTTAGTTTAGTTTTGATATTGGTTCTCTAGTTTATGACCATTTAGTTTAGTTTTGAAATTGGTCGTCTGGTTTATGGTCATTTAGTTTCATAAACTAGACAACCGATGTCAAAACTAAATAGTGTTTCTTAAACTACACGTAGCACAAATTGGACATTTTTTAATGAATCTTGAAGACGGCATTTAACACTTTCTGGATGGCAATCTATTAAACTGGATACGAGAATTAGATTCTAGATGGTAATCTCAGTTTCTTTCTTTTTTTCTTCAAATCTGAATGATACCCGGTCCCTAGTGAATAGGCTGACAGAGATCGACTTGCATAACAGGAGCCCTCTTTAATACATACCATGTTTGGTAAAGACAAGATTTGCCTTGAAGAAACCATCACGTGGGGCAAGTTCTCCCACACACAAAACCTGACGTATAAATCGTATAACTTGATTCTTGGTAATATCAAACATATGTTCTACAATCATCATATCCATCAACTTCACAAAATCACCCAGTTTACTAAAAAATAAATAGATAATTACAAAATCACCCAGTTTACTGAAATATAAATAGATTATAACAAAATCACCCAGTTTACTAAAAAATAAATAGATTATAACAAAATCACCCAGTTTACTACAAAAATAAATAGAGAATGACAAAATCACCCAGTTTACTATAAAAATAAATAGAGAATGACAAAATCACCCAGTTTACTATAAAAAAAATAAATAATAACAAAATTACCCAGTTTACTAAAAATAGATAATTACAAATTCACCCAGTTTACTAAAAATAAATAATTACAAAATCACCCAGTTTACTAAAAATAGATAATTACAAATTCACCCAGTTTACTAAAAATAAATAATAACAAAATTACCCAGTTTACTAAAAATAGATAATTACAAATTCACCCAGTTTACTAAAAATAAATAATTACAAAATCACCCAGTTTACTAAAAATAGATAATTACAAAATCACCCAGTTTACTAAAAATAAATAATAACAAAATCACCCAGTTTACTACAAAAATAGATAATTACAAAATCACCCAGTTTACCATTCGAATAACTAGACACACTTTCAATGATAATAATAAATATATTGTATATTATATCTTGATGGTACCTTCCACAAATGCATGCCAAAAGCGCCGACTCTGACAACTTGGAACTGGCCTTGAAAAACCAAGAAGGTTCTTCCTCAGATTAAACCGGAAATTAACAGGCATGTTTGATGAATGGATCAAGATAGGTTATGTGAGATCGAGTATTGTAGTGTCGTCTGCTAGGTCACATGATATTGTTTGATATGTTGTCAACCAGCATGCATTGTAATCCGTGGCAGACACGAGCTTGACTTGCCAGGAGAAGGTTGTATGTGGGGTTTAATGTATAGACTTATGTAACACCATCATACATATAATAAAGATCTATTATCACGCCTTATATCTGTTTTATCAGGTTAAAGGAAAAGATGTTGTTTGATACCAACCTTGTTTCAGATTTTGCTTTTCGTAAATTCTCTTCTCTCTGTTCGTTTTTCATTCTCTGAAGATGCATCGAATCTTTCGAACTACAAAACAAAAGAATGTTTAAGCTGTTAAAGTTACATTATTCAAGATATAGATAAGAACTAGCCATTCTTGCTATACTAATTCGAAAGAAGATGATGTAAAACGAATAATTTGAAAATTTCATTCAAATTACTCTATTGCAAGCGAAGATATCGGCATTTGAAGATTTGGCCGACCTATGCAATAATTTCAACCACGGTCCTGTTGATCAAAGCTAAGACTCGAAGCGTCTGGGCGCGCCATATTTGATTTATCACTGATCTGTTTTATATCTGAGCAATCTGATGCCATCCAAAGTTGATTAAGGCCTGGATCAGTTAATTAATGTCTAATTAATACTTTAGAAAACATTTCATGCCCAAATAAAGACCTGCACTGGGCAGATTTAGCTCTTGAATAATGCATGTTTAAAGGAGAGAAATGTGGTTTAACTAGAGGTCATTTGGGGACTATAGGTTATTCTGGGACACACGGAATGGTTTGGGGTTTTAAGTCTAGCTTACACAATACTTTGGTCATTAGCTTACACGTACAATGCAAAGGAAGGAAACAGTTACTACATGTATAGTAGATAAAAAGAACTCAATCTATCCAGAAGATTTAATTATAGCAGATAAAAAGAATTAAACAAACTGATTATATGTACTTACAACAATGTTTTCTTTTTGACTTGTTCATCACAATATCGTAATTTCTTAAATGATTCCTCCGCAGTAACATCAGCTACTGTACAACAAAATCTGAAAAACGTAGACATGTCCATATAATGAAATGGAATTGGGTTAAGCGTCAATAATTCTGTCATTTTGAGACTAACAAACAGTTTTTGGGTCATGTGTGCAATTGGAGGAAATCAATCGGGGGGACATTTTCTACCCAGATACCATTAATATTCTTTCTGTCTACTTTTCAGTACCTTAAATTCTCGGCTGTACGTGACTAGGAGTAGGGTCCAAGCTAGAGGGTTTTCTCTGGGTCCTCCGGTTTCTTTCCACTGCTAAAGACCCCTACGGTCAAGCGAATTATGACTAGACAACACCTTATTTATCAGCCACCCCGGAACTATCCCCGACAAGTGAGAAACAAACTTTATAATGAGTACTCACCTGAAGAATCGTTCTAGTATTTTATCAGCCTGAATATTTTTATAATTTATCACATTTTCATATTCTCCTAGTTCGTACGTTTTACTGTAAAAAAAAAAATTGATAAAAAGGTAATATATCATATTCATGTAACAACAAAACAAGATGCTATCCGTATTTCCAATAGGATTTGGAAGATAATGTTCTTAAATAACTTTGCTTTTCTCTTCATTTTAAAATCAGAAGTAAAATTTGTGATCTATAGTTATTAAATTATTCAGGCTTCTGTCCTATAGATATGTATATGTTTTAATTGTAATGATATTGAAATAGTCACTGTGGTTGGAGAACTTTCTTAAATAACAATGTTATTTCAATGCATTTCAGACTAAGGGATCACGTGGCTAAGTGGGTAAGGTGCTGTTCGATCTCAGCATTGGCTGACAAGGACAGCTGCCTATTCATTCAGATGGTACGAAAAACCGAGGTCCCGTGTACACATTGGTGTACACATAAAAGATCCCTTGGCAGTTGGAATTCAGTTGATGTCTGGGCAAAATTTCCCCCATAGCAGACTGTATGCCCCTCTTCAATTAGCCCAGGTTAGGTGCAGAAGCGTAGGACGTTACACCCCGTTTCATTCATTCATTTCAGACTATGTTTATATGCCTTTCTTGAGTGGATAAAGTGACATGATATGTACAAGAATATTCATTGGAGGAGCAGGAGGAGGAGGTGAATATTTTCACACCATCTTACAGACATAATAACTAAGACATGAACCTATCCTCAAACATCAGAAGTTGCATTTTATATATGAAGTAAATGACTTATAACTTACTCTAGTTCAAATGGTAAAAAACTGACGAGAAGTAATTCTTTTAACAATCTAAATAAAAAAATAAAAATACAACTTCATATAACAAACAATTCATAATTGAACATTGATATACTAAAAATAACATATACAGATATAGTGAAATGAGTTTTTATTGACCAATTGACACAAACTAGGTCATTTCGGGACTAACATACCGTTCAATTTTATTTCAATAATTCTCTTGCTCGTAGAGGTATTTAGCAGTGGGAGAAAACCCACGAGGTTGGACAGGCGACACTACTCCTACTCATATAAGAATCAAACCCACGCCATCAGGGAATTGTCACGTCATATCAAAAATCAAAGTCAGTCACACGATTTCTGATTGTCCAAAGAACCAGAATACCAAGTTTCACATACTTTCATGTTGAACTTATTCCTAATTGGAATTTTATATTGATTCAATTTATGTTTTTGTAAAGTGCATCTGAGCATTGCTCTGCAGTGGAAGACAAACCCTGTATAAATATCGTCTAAATAATAATAATAATATTTTGTGGAGCCCAAGAGGTTTTGGAGTCTCGCCCCAAGAAAAAAACCATAGTGGTTTCACTTGTAGAGGACTAAGAAATGACGAAATTACAAACCTTGAGACCTGCATAAGAGCAGCACCGAATGCTGGCACAGCCTGTAGTAGAGATTTTGACAGCATTTCTTTTCTACGTAGAAAATCTATATACAATTTATTAGCTCGCCATCTATAATCAAATAATAAACATACTGATATTTTTTTTCATATAACAAACAACAACAAGGTACAAGGATTGATAATCTCTATGTTATTGGTTATAATCAATCAAATACAATACGAGAGAGAGAGAGAGAGAGAAACTAGTTTCGGGAATAACATATGGTTCAATTTTATTTCAATAATTTGATTGCGCGTGGGGGTCTTTAGCAGTGGGAGAAATTCGAAAGACCTGAAGAAAACACACGAGGTTTGACAGGCATCCCTAGTCATTGTCAGGTAAAACCAAGGGAATTGAAAACCATGCCAGTTGACTCGTTGAGAGACCTTGTGATTCAACACACATGCGCTAACCATTCGGCCATCCAACCCCACCCCCTGATTAAAAAGAGGCCCTTGGAAAGTGTTTACCGAACACTTATAGGAGTGCTGGTTTATATCATCTACAGAGGGTGCCTAATGTTGCACAATTTTAAAATGATCATATCTTTGTAAATACTGAACCAAATTGAACCATTGTTGGTATGATATTACTTTTAGAGATTCAACTTCAACAATACTGTAGTTTGTAAGATATTAAAGATGATGGACCAGCAGCTTTAAACTTACTTTTTGAAAGATTTAGATACAAGAAAATATTTAAAAAAAGGTATTGAAGAAACGGCCTTCCATAAAACAGCTTCTTTCTGCCAGTCAGCTAACGACAGGCTCTCATTATCCTGGTTCGGAAAAACACGTAGTACACCAAACGTACAAAACACATAATGCTCGGGATTGGCCTGAAACACATAAACATAAAAAACAGATAATAATCTGGATTGGCGTCAAACAAAAAAAGCATAAAATGCTCTGGATTAGCTGCAAACACCAAATCGCACAATACACATACTGCTCTGGATTGCCTTGAAAGACATCAACATACAATACAAGTTGAGTTGAGAATTTCCAAATATATAGCCCTTCATGAAACCTCAATAGCAATTATGTGCAAAGTTTTGTGCTTCTGGATCAAAGATATTTCTTATAAACAGTGATTGAAAGTTGAGTAAATTCTCAACTAAGTCTGAGAATACTTTGTGAACTCGGGGCCAGAGTTAGCCAGAAACACATCAACATAATAAAAAAAACCCCACATAATACCCATAAACATAGATTGTGCAAAGAACAAGCACGACCAGTTTCATGTCAATCTTACTAGTATTGGTGAAGCGTAGACTTTTATTTAAATAGAATAAAAACAAGATTATCAAATGTAAGCAATCAGATTCTGTTTAAAAAATGAGCTACCTCACGACCAACATAGAATAAAGCATTCTTAACATAACAGGAATTTGGGCAAAATATAGATAAAAGTGAAAAATTATCTTATTTTGAAACAGACTAATGAGAAATTATCTTATTTTCAAATAAAATAAAGAGAAAATTTATCTTATTTTGAAACATAAAAAAGTGTGAAATTACCTTATTTTGTGGACATGATATTAAATCGTACGGTCTATAATACCGTGATGGCGCCAGGTTGAAATAAATCGACTCTATTTTACCAATATGATGACATTTAGCAAAATATTCTACAGCTTCACGACCAGTCATTACTGGAACCTCCTCCTTCAAAATAAATCAATCATTTAATACAATAAATTAATCACATGTGGTTTTTGTTATCAATCTCATTAATTACATGACGTACAGGAATGTTCATGGAAATCTTGCAGAGAACCACAGTGACTCCATGAGTAAGGTGCCGACTCACTAACCAGGATGTACAGGGTTTGATTGTGGTGTTGGCCGAGAAAGTTCCTCTATATAATCTAAAGAGAGAGAAATGAGGTTTAACATCCACTCAACACAAATTAAGTCATATGGTTCAATTTCATTTCAATAATTTTCTTCCATGTAGGGATCATTAATAGTTGGAGGAAACCGAAGGACCTAGAGATAACCTACGATGTTGGAAAAGGCGACCCAACTTCTTGTTAAGAATACGCCCGGAATCAAAACCCCGCAACTTGACACAATGATAGATCTTAAACCACTAAACCACCCAACACACCCCTTTTTTTTATAAAAGTACATAAAGATAGATGACAACATACCTGACTAGGTTTAACTGATTTAGTTATTATTGCTTTAAGTTTTTCTGGTGAAAGTTTGGTATGTATACTACTTGTTCTTCTAGACGTGCTCCTGGATGATTGAGGCTACAAAAAATAGCATAATATGGCCAGTTTGTTATGCCAGACACACAATTCAATTGTTGACATCATATCAATTAATAAAACCACAAATACTCACTCAAAACGAAAACAGAATGTTTAGTGGGCAATGTTTATGGAAGAATTCAACTACCGGTACATGCCGTAACATGGTTTGAAAAGCCTTACGTAAGCACTTTCAAATGCATCTTAGATTTAAACATATTTTCGAACCCTCTGGACAAGTAAGATAGGTTGTAATGGATAATTTACAGAACAGGTAGGACACTTAAACATCTTGTAGTGAGAATAGAATAAGGCTAATTTTTTTTTCTGGACCTGTCAAGCCAGCAAGAGTGTCATTGTCGCTTTAAGAGTAGGTGCATCTTTGTATAGTTCACAGATGATTGTTGTGAACACAAGGCCAGATTAAAGATATATTATGGGAGATTAGATAAAGAGCTGGCAGTTCTCACTATATAAGTTAAAAAACTAAATAATGTAATGTGAATTTGCTGAAAATTTCAGTCAAATTGATCCAATATGAACCAAGTATTTAGCAATTGAATTTTTGGCCTAGCCTCAACCATCATTACTAAAGTCGGTACTATAAAAAAAATAGTCTTGATTATCTATTTTTTGATTTAATCAGCAGAAGCAGACCGGGTTCTAATCCAGTAAATATCGCAGGCTAGTGATGACATCAAGAGTTGATTATGGTCTGGATAAGTTTATTAATGTTTATTTAATAATTTAGATAACATATTATATATTATATAACAAAAACAGAATTTGAGATTAACATCTCTTCCAACACAATACTTTTTGACATCTTGAGGTTAACAGGTGATTAGCTTTGTCTATTGGTGCAATGCTATGGCAGGAGAATTTTGCCTGGACAGTGGTGTTCTGTCTATTGCTCATAATATGTTTACCTATAGTATATCTAAAGGAACCTACCTCTGCAGGAATTGGTATTTCTGTATTTAAAGCTAAAGCTGTTGTACCTAAACTATGTTTCCATATAGATTCTCCTAAAAAACAAATTAATAACAATAATCATAAACTATGTTTCAAATCTAGATGCTGAGATTTAACTCAAATTTATATCTTAAAATACTAGTATATGGTTTTATTTTATTTCAATAATTCGCTTGCACTTAAGGGGTCTTTAGCTGTGGGAGGAACAGGAGGACCCATAAAATACCCATGAGGCTGGAAAAAAGTTCAGCAACACTCATGCCAGATATGTAGCTTGGGTTTTTGATAATTTGTCAGATTTAAAGGTTATTTTTACTGATGTTTTGTTTACAACCAATCCTGAATATTTTCTTATTTTCAATCAATCTTAAAGGGCCAATCCCGATATCTTTTTGGTGAATAAAACTGCTTAATTTTGTGTTAAAATCATTTAAAATAAATTATCATCTATGGTCAATCAACCAACCCGATATTTGTGATACGCTTGTAAATAACTTAAACCTGGCAGTCTGCATCTGGAAATGGGGACCTTTGTATTATACAGTATCTGGATAAAACCAGACTTTTTCTATAAAAATAATATGTAGGTGAAATTTACCTTTTGGTATCAAGTACAGTACATGGGTCATTCACTGTATAGACCTCTCAAGAAACGTAAATCGATTATCAGGTCACCCAATGAAAAAAATGACCGGAAATCTTAAAAGGGTTACGTGTCCGGATAAGCAGTGTTGACGTTCACGTCCAAACGACTCAATATTTTCAGCTGAAATTTTCAGACAATGTAAATACACCATGCTTTTATATTTTGGTCCGTAAATTTGACAAATACTCAAGACTTTAATTTTTGAGACTCTGTTCTTATCGGGATTGTCCCTTTAAAGTTCTACTTACTTGCTGCCATTTCAAACGCAACTGGTCCAATTGATTTACTGAGATCTCGAAACGTTAACGACTGTCTTGTCATAATTTCTTCATCAGACTAAAAATATAATCATATATTTCATACAATAAAATAAGCTGGACGAATAATAGAGAGAGGGATAAACGTCTACTCAGGACTAACAAATGGTTCAACATAATATAAACAAACTCAGAGAACAGGACATAATTCTATGGTGAGAGAGAGATAGAAAAATGGAGTCTACTTGGGACATACATATGGTTCAATTTTATTTAAAAAATTTGCTTGCACAATATTCTTTACAGTGGGAGAAAACTAGAGTACCTTGAGAAAACCCTCAAGGTTGGACAGATGACCCTACTCCTTGTCACGTACAAGTGTAGAATCAAAACTATGCCACTTGCATCAATGACAGACCTTTTAATGCAATGTGCATGCGTTAAGCATTCGTTCCATCCAACACCCCTACATTTCTATGGAAAATAATTACTCTTTAGCAATGCTTTGATTTGAATTATCTACTCTTCTTTAATTTACAACTGCTACAGGTTCATTTACTCGTCGGTGGCGGCTTGGGTGGGGGATCTTGACCTGTCATCCCATCTCAAATGTATATAAAGTTATCGATAAGAGACAGAGAGAGAGAAATGGGATTTAACAACCATTCGACACAAACTAGGTCATTTTGGGTCTAACACCTAGTGGGAGGAAACTGGAGCACCAAGAGAAAACAGGCTACCTTACTCCTTGTCACGTACAACCGGAGTTATCAATAAATAATAAAATCTTACAGCAACATGGGTAGAGTAGGGGTTTGTTCCATCCGGCAGACGGTTTCTGGGAGATTTTCTTGGTGATAATGATGCAGTCTTTAATAGAGCAGGATTAACACAATAATTCTTCACTAGGTGATTCCCCTTCGCTTTAATAATTTCCATTTCCTGTCAAAATAAAAACATAAACTAATACATTTTGACAGAATAACAACCACACATTTCCCTTCAACACTACAGATTATTCTAACCAACCACACAGGCAGAAATTTGTCTTTAAAGTTGAATTACTCTGGGATCACAGTCGCTATGTGGGTAAAACGCTGGCTCGCTAGCCTGGAGGTCACTTGTTTGAACACTTCATTGACCGAGAAATTTCATCCAGATTTTCCAGTGTGGTTCCCCCTTGTCAGTGATACAGGACAGAGAGCCTGACTCTGGTGGGACAGAAAATTATTTGCCCAGTTCGGGGCAAAACAGTAGGACATTATTTCATTTCATTTCATTTAATTACTCATTGAAAGTATAGTATGATTAGGCAGTGTTCTCAAAGTATTTTAATCTATATTTCAATGATTAAGGCCCTTGTGGAAGAATATTATGATTAAAATGGCACACCAAAATTATGATTACTTTTATACTTGAAGTGTGAGTTGTGTGCATCACTCAAGTGTACAAGAGGTGGGGGATTAATTATAACTAATTGACATTTAAAAAAATATGAACAAGCAAACAAATATTTCAGTAGATACGTTAACACTTGGTTTAGATCGATAGTGTCATTTCATTACTGCACAATATGAGGCTGATCACTACACTTTTAGGTTAAAAAATGCATATTTATTTAATAAACTAAATGTAAAACATAATGGCGCGAACATCAACATACCTCAGGAAAGACTTTTGCCAACGAATCAACAATCTGCAGATCAAATAAACGTTCTCGATGTATCTCAAAATGGCTGCTGATCCGTTCCAGGTAATGTGTGAACTGTAAAAGAGCAAGAACAAAAGTTTATTCTCAGTCAGTTTTTAAAAACAATACAACAAAACAACGATCGATTTTAGAGTGGACCTACAATCCTTCACATGAAAGAACAACATGTGCAAAAATTTTGAATGATTTTTCTTTTGTTTTTCTCTGTGAATAAAGTAAAGAATACTTACCTCTGCTCTGGTATTGAAATAATGTAAGAGAGTTTGAAATGGTTCGGCCAGCTCTAATATTTCTTGTAAGTAAAGCCATGTTGGTCGACTGAAAAAAAACAAAACATGGATCAATCATTAATTTCATTTAATCAAAAACAAAATGGTGGCAGAAATTTATTGGCAGCAAATAAAAAGTGGCAGCACAGCAAAAATTTGATTCTGATAAGTCAGGAATCTCATTTCAACAGACATTTTTACAAGTTGTTAAGTTGGTTATCACCATTACAAATATTAAATTATCTCTTCTATTTATTTCTTGCTTGGTGTACTTCTTGGCCGCTTATTCTAGTAATGTCAGACTTACCTATCTTGCTGAAGAGCCGTTATAAAAACTGCTATCAGTTCATTTTTTAGTTTCTTCACATCTTCTTCAATTATTTCACATTCCGACCGCAAACATTCTTCTAGACTGAAATTTTATGTATAAACTCTTTTAGTCCCGAAATGACCTAGTTTGTGTTGAGCGGACTTTAAACTCCATTTCTCTCTCTCTCTATATATATATATATTATATATATATATAAACTCTACTATCGGCATGCAGTGCAAAAACAATCTAAAGTCCTATCAATAAATATTGCCTGATTTTTGACTGCATAATAATACTACTGATTGTGGAATATTATTATAGTGTGAGAAATTCATTAATAAATGAAATGCCGTTTGATTTCCTACTATTTTGCACCAATCGAGTTAATGAAAACATATAGTATGCTACGATCAAGCCTTGAAATAAGGCACCTGTCACTGACATGAGTACCTGACATTTTCAACTTAGTGCCAGACATGTATTAATAATATCATTAAAAAAGACAATTCAGTGCCGGACAAAATGACAGGCACCACTGCCAGAGGTTTAGTGCCTGACAAACCCTGAATCTGTGCCTGACATTGTCAGTGACAGGTGCCTTATTTCAAGGCTTGGCTACGATACCTAAGGGAATATTGCCATGACAGTGTCCTATATACGGAGGGTCTAGAGCACAAGTGATCTAACTACCTACTGTATAATACATGTGTATTTAGATTTCCAAATATCAAAGGATTTTTGCAATCTACGGTAAACTTTCTTGTGTTAAAGACATTAATTTCATTTACTTATTACAATGTTGCTGTCTTAATATGGAGCAACCTACCACAGAATATTAAATCAGAACTTTTCAACTTTGCTTAATAAGCTAGTACGCAGACTATTTCCAGTATAGAACAACTCTCAATTAGCTAGTACGCAGACTATTTCCAGTATAGAACAACTCTCAATAAGTACACGCACCGAGCAGACTTTAGTTTAAAATGTTGCACTATGCAGAAATTATTATTATTACCTTTTTCTGACCTCCAGTGCCCATTTGGAAGCCCTATCTCTTGGAGTTTCTGTTCTGGGAATGGATTGCAGTGATACCAGACTGTTTCTGCCTTCATTTAAAGATGGTAATTGTGGTGTGGTAGTCATGATGAACCAATTTCTATTCCCAATCTAAATAACTCACTTTTTCAACTTTCATTTTACTATAATAAAAAAAAACCAGTAGGCTACAGATCTTCAAAAGCAGCTGGGATTTTTATTGCGATTACAGAATCAGAAGACAGGAATATATTATAGAGCGAAGCTTGAAAGCATCGCGCGAAGCGCAGTGCTTGAGCAAAGCTCTTTTCCGGTAACACAGCAGCGTAAATGAAAATGTCACCCACAGACTGGTGATTAAAAAAAAGTTCAGACCAAAACAGGATACACTAGGCAAAGCTGCCAATGCGCATGCCAACTTACCAAATCTCGTTGCTTGAGCAAAGCTCTTTTCCGGTAACACAGCAGCGTAAATGAAAATGTCACCCACAGACTGGTGATTAAAAAAAAGTTCAGACCAAAACAGGATACACTAGGCAAAACTGCCAATGCGCATGCCAACTTACCAAATCTCGCTTGCGTGATTACGCTTCTCTTACCGATACCGTACTGGAGTCTCTGTCCTGCTGCAGGTAGGGTGAGACTTAGTTCCTTTCAGAACTGTCTCTGAGCGGACGATGTCCACTGACATTTCCTATCAAGCCTTATATTAGCTACAGTTTGAAAATACAGTAAAATACCACTCTTCCCCA
This sequence comes from Patella pellucida, assembly GCA_917208275.1. Classification (NCBI taxonomy): domain Eukaryota; kingdom Metazoa; phylum Mollusca; class Gastropoda; family Patellidae; genus Patella; species Patella pellucida. The sequence continues at coordinate 6,185,354 of OU795044.1, forward strand.
CCTGTGTTCTCAGGCTGTTTTATAACACTAAACTTCTATTTTTCACCCCAATTCTTTATTTTCTATCAAAAGGAATCATTTATCAATAGATTTGACACAAATGTTTAATTATTCAACACAATTTTCAAGTAGAATTTAGCAATGAAATAAACATGCGTTTTACGCATGTTTAGGTCTCGTTATGGCTGTCAGATCAAATGTATTTTGGGTATGTTTTTAATCGCAGAATTCTACTTGAAAATAGTGTTGAATCATTAGAAATGTGTCAGATGTGGCAAGAAATGATTCCTTTGGCAAATAAATAAGAATAAAGGTGAAAAATAGTAGGTAAGGTTTCAAAAATAGCCTTAGAACAGAGGGGAGGAAGGCGGTATTTTCATACTGCGCATCTAATAGTCATAGGGCTCGGTAACTGTCAGTGGTGGATATCATCATCCCCTCAGCAGAGACAGTTCCGAAAGGAACTTCAACTAGAACTAGGTGAGATTGAGAGTGTAACTCGTGGCGCTTATATAGCCATTCATCAATCCACAATCACTGACTGACAGTTTTTGAGTCTTACAGTCTTAGCATTCCAGACTCCACCGTCTCCAGAGTCCAGGCTTGACTCCAGCATTAGCTGCTTTAGCAGGACCACTCCGTCCAGGCAATATTTTAATAATAATTTGATTGTTTCGTTTATTAAATTGATCAAAAATAATACCTCCTGTAGATTTTAAATTTTTCAACACTTTGGTGCGATTTATTTCCTTAGATTTTTAAAAAAATCAACATGTCATAATTAATAATTAAATTATGCACCAAAAACTTTCTGGTACTTTTTTTTTACAGTTGTTGTTAGGCCGCCATATTTGTTGAGTACAACAAACCAGTACCGCAGTTAATCTGATATTATTTTTATTGGTGTATATTTTTCGAGAGATAGTAATATAAATTCTCAGAATGTCATTTATAGCTTATAAATGGTTAATCTAACTTAAAAACTATAACACAAAGCATTTACAGTTAATTAATTCATTAACTAACGGGTTTTTTTTAGAAACAAATGTGAATTATTTCGTGTACGTTGGAATAAAAACGATCACACGTAGCTAGGAGTTTTCGTTAAAATGGTTGTTAGAGTAGTTCCCCCTTTATTTTTCTAGCATTAATTGGTATCGGCAGTCCAAAGACTGGCTGATCAAAACTAATATTACACTTGGTTTACCCGCGACAAAATGTTAATTTGTTACTGTTTAAATTTAAAATTAGATAAAAAATTTTTTTAGCAAAAGCCTTGTTATAAATTACACAGGCTTGTGTTGCATTGACTTTGAAAATCGTTCACAAATTACTTGTATAAATTAGTTGTGTCATATTACGCTGAACAAAACGGATGGTTCCGAATATTATTTACAACCAACAGCGCCATTATGGAGCTTTGTTTTGACATGTGTAAACAATAAAATTAGAACACCAAAAAAACTGTCATTTTAAGGGTAATTATTTGAAAAATTCGATATTGATATTATTAATTATTCAAGGATAAGCTGGTGGATATAATAATGATCATATAATTAAATTAAACTAGCATTTCGGGTTGATTTTTGTTTGAAAAAAAATAGAAATCAGTGCAACTGCAGTGCAATGCCAATATTATATAAATAACATGATTTTAAACCGTCAATCGCAAAAAAAAGACCCGTCGCCAATATTTATATATTTACTGTTGCCTATTGCATAATTTGTCTTGTACTTTTGCCGATTCACTAAAGCATGTTTTGTTGTTTACTGATAATTTAATATTTGCATACTTTTCACCCTTTCCAAATGAAGTCAGTAATAATTATTATCATTATGATTATGACATGGTAATATATGTATTGTAATTAGTTTACATCTTTCTCAGATGCCTAAGTAGATCAATTCTGTACCATGTTTTGTTCAATCTGTGTTGACTTGTGCAGTTATTAGACTAATTGGCAAGTGACATGTAGGTGTCAAATCAAAAACAGTTACGCGTTTGTTTATATTATTATAGTAGTTACAAACAACAACAAGCCTTAATTGGTTAATGATACTGTGATAAATTTCACATATTTGGCAACAACCTATAATACACCTATTTCATTATAATTTTTACACATTGGGCCGAAGCACATACCACCGTTAGTCTCAAGATGACAATTATAGTACTGTGTTAGAAGAGATGTGTAAGTCCAGCTCTGTTTTTGTTAAAATTTTAAAGTTGTATTATGTAATTACATGTATCTTTAAGATAAGTATTGTGTTGTTTATCCTACCTTTCAGATCTCAACTAATAATTATTAAAAATGGATGATTATTATCTGACCAGCGGTCGCCCCAGACCGGTCACAGCAACTGTCACAAAACCAAAATGGATGGAACCAACTTCTATTTCTACATATCGTCATTCTCTTGACTCTACTGGTAAGCTACATGTAGAATAATATACTGGTATGTTAAAAAATGGAATTTGGACCGTGACACTCTTTATTTTCAACCGTTGCAGGATTTGTGCACTGGGCAAATCTAACCTGTTGCTATCATATCTTGTACTTTTAGTGTTTCTTGCTCTGCGATAATCTCTCAGTCACAAAGGGTTTCCTCCCACTTAAGACCCCTACGCACAAGCAAATTACTGAAATAAAATTATACCCTGTGTTAGTCAAGAAATGACCTTGTTTGTGTCGATTGGACGTTAAACTCCATTTCTCTCTCTCTCTCTCAGTCACAAGTTTCCTCAAAAATAAAAGACAGTTTAATGTCCTTCTTTCCTGCACCAGCCTTCTCTAGAAGTAGAAGGGACATAATATTTCAGTTCTTCAATATTAGGACACAGACCAACGATTGTATTATCAGGTTATTTATATAATTTAAGGATCAACAGCATCCCTGACTTCAGTATTAGACCATGATAGTTATATCAGTGATTATACAGATGATGATGATATACATCATACATTTAATGATATGAAAATAGAGGAAGGTCCGCTTGATTCAACTTACAATAAAACAGCAGATGATAAAACAGATAATACATGTAATTACACAACGGATGATCAGTTAAGGTGAGTTGTGAGAAATAAAACAGTCTAGTGGTGAAATTTGCTAACCAGGTTAGATACTGTACAGTTGCTAATCAAATTAGGTACAGTTGCTAATCTAATAAAGGGGGGTTGGATGGACGAATGGTTAACATGTGCACTCTGTATCATACGGTCTGTCATGGAGTCAACTGGCATGGTTTCGATTACTCTGTTGTACGTGACAAGGAGTAGGGTCGGGTCGCCTGTCCATCCTTGTGGGTTTGCTCGGGGTCTTCCAATTTCCTCCCATTGCTAAAGACCCCTATGCGCAAGCGGATTGTTGAAATAAAATTGAACCATACATTAGTCCCGAAATGACCCAGTTTGTGTTGAGTGGACATTAAACTCCAATTTCTCTCTCCCTCCCTTTTCCCCTCTCTCTAGTTAATCAAATTATGCTCATATTTATTGCACAGAGAGAAAAAAACTGCTATGTGTAAATAAATGAAATTTATTTTGCCCATCTGCTGATTTGTCAAAATTGATGATGCTGGGGATGTGTATCAGATAGAAATACTAAGAATGCACCAAATGATTAAAATTCACTATGACACATTTTTACCAAATAGATCTTTTTTAGTGTTTGGATTCTTGTTTGATATTATGTGGTGTACGCGCCTATGTGGTGGCTGACTGAACTGTTCAGTGCGCAGATCCTGTTGGAGAAGAACTATCAGGATGTTTAAAGTCACATTCTCTTTTGTCCACATGGCTGCCATCCAGAGTGGTGTCCATGTGGCTGGCATGGAAAGTGTTACATAGAACGATGAAATCGAGATCACTGTGTGTATATATTGATATACACCCTTGTTAGCTTGATGAAGAATAGACATATATGCCGCTGTCTGGGCAAAATTCTTCAATAGACAAATATGCAGCTGTCTGCGCAAATTTCTTCTCCCTGATATTGCACATGTGAAAACAGAAAAAAATAACCTCAAAATAATGAGGTATTGAGTTGACAAATTTTAAACCCCTATCCAATTCTTTCCGTTTCTTATTTAGGAAGATGCATCAATATCAGATTGCAGGAGTTAATAACTCACTCTGAAGTCATCCGTCTCAATGATATTAGCAGCGAAGTGAATATTCACTGCTGAACAGTTTGTTGAAACTGTTGACAACACGTTAAACTTGATACCTTTTTTTAATTTTTCAGTACCTACTCACCTTATGAAAGATCAAAATCTACATCACCTCGCACACCAATCAGAAAACAGAGAAAAATGGAGGACGAATTTCAGGGCTTGTCACCATGGGAACGATGGTTGCTAATCAAAACGAGGGAGGAGAGAATCAAGAAAAAGTTTGAGCTGAGAAATAATCGGGCAAAGGGAGAAGAGGAAAAGAAAAAACAAGAAAAGAAAATGGAGAAAATAGGAAAAACAGAGGAGGAAATCGAGAAGTGGGAAGAAAAAAAGATAGAAAAAATCAAACAACAAAAACGTCTGGAAAAAGAAGCGAAAGAATTGGAAAAGATCAAAGAAGAAGAAAAGAAGATGGAGATACTAGAAAAATCATCACAAAAATACAAAGAATGGATGAAAGCAAAAAAACAGGCAGAACTGAAGAAGCGAAGAGAAGAAAAAGAGAAGTTAAAACATGAAAAAGAAGAGGAAGAAGCCAGGAAATTGAAAGCAGAACAGAAGTATAAGGAATGGATAGAAAAAGCGAAGCAAAGGCCGATGTCAGCTAGCGTTAATTGTAGTCGTAATTCATCATCTAACAGATTAACAGGTAAGTCTTTTTATTTCTTATCCAATCATATGTCGATGTATCAAATACATGCAAAACCTTGACTATGTTAGATGACAAGCAAGCCTGGACAGTGATTTTGGAATGTCTATGTCTTTGTAAGGAACTCGAAATTAATCCACTGCGACCTCTGGTATCAAGTACATGCAGTACCTTGACTGTGTTAGATGACAAGCAATCGAATGTCAATGTATAAAGTACATGGAGAACCTTGACTTTGTTAGATGACAAGCAAACACCTGTCACAGACTTTGTCAAGTACAAATTATCAAACAACATGTTTATTATAATTTATATCGAATCACCGTTATTTATCTCATGAAAATACAAAACTTATTTCCATTCATATTTTTTGAAGTTCAGATTTCGTTCTACATATATATCTTTACAACTTATATAAATAAACTGTGTATTCATTGACTCAGATTAGCCAATGAAATGGTCTGTTTTGATGAGCTTTAAACTAGATGTACACTGAATTATGGGACACATGTATCGAGAAGTAGAGAACAAAAGAAAATAAAGAGTTTAATATACCGTAAATAGTTTACATCATTCAACAAAAGTTCTCCCGCATTTTGTCAGACCTGTTCATGGTGAAGGCCATCGAAAGTATAAAAAATTGAAACGAAATTTAGATCTGTATTATTTTCTCCAAATTAACAAAATATGAACTTAAAATATGTCAACAAATTAAGTTTTAACTATACATTTGTGTAGCTAAAAAATAATGTAGCTTCATTCCTCGCAACCCTTTTGGAATTTGTCCTGCATCGATGTCAGTTAATTCAGAAAAGCAGTGAAAATAAAACTTGTCATAAATATTTATTTATTTCATAATAATTTACATAAAAATACTAAATTAGTTTATTTCAATAAAATGGTCTATAAATACATCCCTCTCATGCACAGTACGTTATTTTCAAAGTACCGTACTTCCATATTTATAATTTAGTAAAAGACATGATCAAATATATTTAGCAAATAAACATCACTTGAGATATAAATATCACATTCAAATAATAAATATATGGTACATAAACATCACTTAAAATAAAAATATCATGTTCAGACAATAAATTGACATAAAAATTATAATTTGGATTTTAAATATAACTTCAAATAATTATGAAAAATTGTAAAAAAGTCACATGTCAAAACGTTGAAAACAGTAAGTGGATAAGGTCAATAAATATTTAAAATTTTATACACTCTTTTATAATGCTTTGGTATGGTTTATTGGGGTTCTTGATGAACAAAAAGGAACTTCACTACAGAGGCGTAGCAGGGAAATATATGGGGGGGGGGGGGGCAAGCCTGTAGCAAACTCATAAAAATTTGTACAGGGTTTATACAGATAGCAGATAGAATCTTAACTAATCCTCATAATTGTTGTAAATAAATAGGAGCTAGGGCCTTCTATGTAAAATTGAGGGGTGAGGGTGGGGGGCGCAGTATATTCGGACCACCCCAGAAAAACAATTGGGGGGGGGGGGGATGCTTCACTAATCAACAATGTTTTCTTAAGTCAGTTATTTTGGTATTAATTTTTTATTTCTTGAAGAAATGTAATGAAATTGGGTTTATTGGTTTATTTCTTAAAGAAATAGGAAACAATATTGTATAGGTGTTTCCAAGGAACAAATTTTCAAAAGGTTTTGGCATAAGTACGACTTTAAAGTACAGTTATATGTACTTTTGAATGGCATGGGGTTTGATTTGGACAATGCTGTTCATTATGTAATACATGTATATAAAAAGAATACAAATACAATGCTGTAGAATAATCTATGATGTGTGATAAAATGTGCTTTGATACCTTATACACTTACATGCGTAACTTTATTTTTCGATGGATTGTTGTTTATACATGCTTTTTGACCACACATTATTTTCTTGTTCTGTACTACTGGTTTTGTTGTGAGTTATACAAGATTCGATAGCTTATGATTCAGTAGCCTGTAGGCCTACAAGATTCCATAGCCTATAGGCCTACCAGATTCCATAGCCTATAGATAGGCCTTCCAGATTCCATAGCCTATAGGCCTACCAGATTCCATAGCCTATAGATAAGCCCACAAGATTCCATAGCCTATGGGCCTACCAGATTCCATTGCCTATAGATAGGCCTACCAGATTCCATAGCCTATAGGCCTACCAGATTCCATAGAGATAAGCCTACCAGATTCCATAGCCTATAGGCCTACCAGATTCCATAGCCTATAGGCAAATTCACTTATTGTTTCAAAAGCAAATCTTCGAAAAAGAAATTTCTGAGGGTTCATTTTGCATCATTTGCCCCAGAAACTGATGATTCACCTCAAGTGGAGAAGCATAGTCTTAAATAACTGTAGGAATTATCACAATATAATTTTTTGAAAAAAGTCATAGCTTTCGTGAAAAAAAGAATGCTGAATGCAGAAAGTTTTGGTGACTTTTAATTACTTATACAATTAGTTAATTTATTAGTACATAAATAGTCAATGCTGAAATGGATGTCATGTCGCTAGTTTAGAAGAGTTATCCCGATTTTAATCAGTTGCAGACGTGACTTGTTCTGTTTCGGTTTTCGACTGTTCAGCTACTTGTTCTGATTCTGTTTCTGTTTGGGTCGTATCAGAGTTATCTGCCTTTCCTGTGCGGAATGCTATTTGTATTTGCTGTATTTCTGATTTTTCTGTGCTGTAATATGCTGGTATTCTGTCCTTCTGAAAAACACCAGTTAGATACATTTGAGAAATTTTACAAAATTGATATTGATATTAGATTCCAGACTACTTGTATGTGGTTCACATTAGTGCGGTTCGTACTTGTTCAAAATATGGGGGGTTGGATGGTTGAATGTTTAGCACGATTGTGCTGTATCATAAAGCCTGTTATTGAGTCAACTGGGGTGGTTTCGAATCCCCGGTTGTACGTGGCAAGTAGTAGGGTTGCCTGTCCAACTTCGTGGGTTTTCTCCGGGTCCTCCAGTTTCCTCCCACTGCTAAAGACCCCTACGCACAGGCAAATTATTGAAAAAATATGAAACCATGTGTTAGGCCCGGAATGACTTAGTTTGTGTCAAGTGGACATTAACTAGACCCCGTTTCAATCTCTCTCTCTCTGTTTAAGATATTAAATTATTGATATAACTTACCACATCTTTAGCCTGTTGATCGGCAGACGTCAATATGTTGGTTATTTCTTCTGATAAAGCGGAAGCATAATGTAATGGTGTTCTATTTAACTGAAAAAAAGTTATTTTAAAGGGTTATTTCTTAATTAATGGCATAGCAGAACCATTTAACTCAGACAGTAATCTTTTAAAGAGTTAGGCCTATTTCTCATTCAATGGCATAGCAGGGCTATTTAACTTGTACAGTAAATATATTTAAGTTTTGAATGATTGTAGAAAATAGAATCAAACATGTCGTTATTTACACCAAACTGCATCATAAAAGACCTCTTCAGCAAGTATGGGTATTTGGTCTTACTAGCTTTTGACTAATCACAATTTATCTTTCTTATAAGTCTGATATATTCAAAAAAATAAATAAAAAAATTAGAAATCTATGAGTGGCAAGTAGCCGTCCCAGATTTCTCTCAAGAAGTTACTAGTTTCGTTCATTTTGAACTCATCAGACTTGAATAAAATTGTGCGGGTGTTCCTTTTATATAGTCGTCGGGGACCAGAGCACAAAACTGATATATTCAGTTAAACTAAACTAATATTAGCTCTGATTGGTTAAATTTTAACTGTTGGTTTATAGTCATATGAATTCTTTGAAATTCTGAGGAAATAACTATGTATCAAGAATGAGTTTATCTTATGTAAATAAAAATACTCACATTATCGCGACATTTAACAGCTGTAGGATAATGTTTTATAATATATTCCATGATTTCTTTATTTTCTATTAAAACAGCTATATGTAGTGGGGAACGTCCATAGATATCTTTAGCTAGAGCGATCTTTTTTCTATCAAGATATTGTGCTACATCTCGTAATACCCCGCTTTCTACAGCTTTTAACGCTTGACTTATTTTAGCCTGAAATTCAAATAATGTATGATTAAACATTTTAATTAAAAACAAAAAGATTTGACTAAACATCGTGGCTTGGTGAGCTAACCAGAAGGTCCAGTGTTTCAATTTGAGTGTTGGTTGAAATAGTTCCTCTCGATTTTAAAGCTTACATGTAGTTCCATGGTTTAATGCCAATGGTACAGGATGTAGGACCTAGCAAGAAATGGTGTCTAGTCATTACGAATGGGCAAAAAACTGAGGTTCTGTGTTTACTATTGACAGCATTTTAAAGTTCACTTGACAGTTAGAATCAAGTGTAGGCTGTAGTGTTACTGCCTGGGCAAAATTTCCCCTGTAGTACACTGTATGGCATATGCCTGTCTGCTTGAGCCCGGTTGGTGCAGAAACACCATTTTATTTTGAGATTTACATCAAAGTTTGAAAGCATATCTAGAATTACTTGAAAATCTGGAACGGCTTTAAGGAAATCTGTGACTTCGTCAGGTAGTCCGTCTGTTGAGACTTGTGATAGAACCACACCAAGTTTATCGTAACCATCTAATAATAATTGTTGTAAAGCCTCTAGTTTCTCCTGTTCTATCATATTACTGATGTATGAATCTGAAATATATAAAACATCATTTGTACCCTTCACATCTCAGCTCTCAAACTTAGGGTAAAATTCTGTTTGATATCATCCAAGAGTCACCATCAAGTTTAAATTCAGAATTGTATCAATAATAGGGTGGTATATGCAGATCTGGAAATGCTATTCAAATTGTGCCAGACATTTAGAAATTTTTGCCATACATGTATCAATAATATCATTTAAAACACTTGATAAAAGACAACTGTGTGCTGGACAAAATGCGTAACACGAGAGGAACTGTGTCCTGTGTAGGACAAAGTCTGAAATAATGCCTAACATTGAGGTGCCTTATTTCAAGATTTGGTGTTATTTATGTACATGTAGCAGGATTAGGCTTGTCTGTAGATTCTTCAACTGAAATTGTCCTCGTAGAACATGTACATTTGCCTCAAAAATAACTGGTGCTTCAAAAGTTAAGTTATTTATGAGACAATTATTGTGTCATTCAACTTATGGTGTTCGATCCCTGCATTGGCCGAAAAAGTTCATCTGGATTTTTTGGCGTGATTTCCCCTTGTCAAGGACAAAAAACGAGGTCCCGTGTACACATTGGAGTGTACGTAAAAGATCCCTTGGCAGTTGGAATTTGATATAAGAGAAGGCCGTAGCGCCGCTGCCCCCTGGGCAAAATTTCAATAGCACACTGTATAGCGTATGCCCGTCTTCCATTAGCCCAGGTTAGGTGCATAATAGTAGGACATTAAACCCCATTTCATTTCATTCATTCAGTTAACTTATACTAACCCATAGCATCAATATTTTCCTGAATGTCATGATCTTCTGCAATATCTCTTGGTGTCTGGTTGTTCCCATCACGATCAGCAAGACTGTAGCCTAGGTTAAAAAGTGCTACAAGGTCAGCTCCTGAAAAGAAAGCCATACAACTGTATATCACTCCTTACATCAACATTATTTAATTAGGCCTAGATAGCTTGAATTTAGGGGGGTTGGGATGGCCTAGTGGTATAGAGTGCCGCGATTCGACCTCTAGCTGGCCGGTCACCTCTGGCTTACGGCTTTGTTTTCGATCCCTGGTGTGAGCGTATGTGGCATGGAGATAGGGGCGCCTTCTCAACCTTGTGGGTTTCCTCCGGGTACTCTGGTTTCCTCCCACAGCTAAAGACCCGTGCGAGTGCTCAAAGATCATTAAAATGAAAATAAGACAACTTGTTTGCGATATCACCTTCAGTGGAAGCAGACGTTAAACACTAACAAAAACAAAAACCATGAATTTCTTGAGGAATTAAGTATTTAAATCCTTGAAGATTTTTGTAATAAAATAAAATAAAACCAAGTACGAACAATCCAAACCATAAGACAGAATTCGAAGTCTTAAAAAACGTTAAAACCAAGTACGAACAATCCAAACCATAAGACAGAATTCTAAGTCCTAAAAACCGTTTGGGTAAAATAGTGTATTCAAACAAATAGTGTAATCAGCAAATGGACTGTTCCTCGTGTACAAAATACGTGACAGTACAGTATGTTTGACATCTTACTATTTTAAAAGCTGAAAGTTAGTATCAGTTTGGTGTCTATATTCGTTAGATAATTGGTGTTTTTAGACAGTCACCAAATAATTTAAAACCAAGTATGAACAATCCAAACCATAAGACAGAATTCGAAGTCCTAAAAAACGATTGGGTGAAATAGTGTATTCAAACAAAATAGTGTAATCAGCAAATGAACTGCTCCTCGTGTACAAAATACATGACAGTATGTATGACATCTTACGTTTGTCGATTTTAAAAGCTGAAAGTTAGTATCAATTTTGGTGTCTATATTCGTTAGATAATTGGTGTTTTTAGACAGTCACCAAATAATTGTGTAGAGTGTTTATTTGATTATTTCATTGAATACATCCATGAAAATAATTTGTACCTTCCTGAGCTGCGAGTTTATGTAATTCTGTTTGACCTCGTTCATCTCGTTCTTTATACATGGTATCTTCTTCTAGTTCTTCAGTTACCGTCGGTAACAGTGGTTTCTGTAATAACGCTGCTTCTTTAGCTCTAAAATAAGAGATATATATGTATATGTAGACATCAGTTCCTTCATTGTAATTTCGTTATTGTTTTTTTCGTTATAAGGGGAGTTAATCTGAACTGAATCAATATTTGATTACCATGGCAATATCTTCCTGCACCATCTTGTTTGGGTTGCATTCTTAATTATTTGTACTGTACTTGATATATGTCATCCGTCAAACATATGCTGTAAGACATGCCAAGGTGTCTCAATATTGACCAAGAAAGTTCTTCTCAGGGTTTAAATTTTGTTGCATGATTTTGCCCCTTGTTGTTAGTGGCAGGATAGAGGGTGTGGCAAACAATCCTCTGTCAGATAGAAATAGAGTAAGTTGTATTGCCACATGCGGGCAAAATTGCCCTCAGTTTAAATTTTCCCAGTTGCTGCAGAAAAATAGGATTTTAAACCCTGTTTCATTTGATTATTAATTTATTATCCCATCTTCATTAGCCCAGTCGGAGTAGAACAGTAGAACATTAAACCCGATTTCATTTCATTTGATTATAATAAGTGTTGGATGCCAACTGAAACACAATATAAGATATATATTATAACACCGCTGTTAACCTATTTCAGATAATGCCAACTACAACACAATAACATGTTGTAATTCTAATATCTTACTTTTTCTGTAACTCTTCTTCTTGTTCCCTTATCTTTCTTTCTTCCTCTTCTTTCTCTCGTCTCTCTTTTTCTTCTGCTTCTTGAATCTGTCGTTCTTCTTCCAGACGTTTAGATCGTAATTCCTCTTCTTCATCCATGGCTGCCTCTTCTGAACGAATATCTTTGATGATGTCTTCTTGCTAAAATAAAAGATGAAGAAACATTTTTAAACAGTCATTTACAACTGGTTGGCGGCAGATGAAACGCGAAATTATAATTTATAATCTTATATATTGATATATTGCCATTTTTTTTTAATGCTACCACCATATACATGGGGACTTATTTTTTTATATATTCAGCTATGCATAAACTTATTGACGTCAATTGGCCGTAACTGTAGTCTATCTTTAGAAAGTTCCAATTCCATTTCATTATAAGAGATATAGTTGTGTTTCAAGAAATAAAATCTTTTGTCAGAAATTTATTCTTGAAAACAAAAAAAAAATGTAACGACCAAAAATGGTAGCTATGGTACAAAGTTTTGGTCAGATATGAAAGTTGAATCAAATGGAGGACAACTCTAGCCCGAAAATCTGCTTACTGATTTATTATAGTCAAGATTTTTTCTGTATTTAATTAGCCAATGTGCTAGGTATTCAATTGGATCCCAGGGTCGTGATTCGGCTATTTCTGCTAGTGCTGACGTCAGTGCTGTACCAAGATGTCGAGCAATGTAACGACCGTCAACTGTCACTGGTGGTGGCACATCTTTCTTTTCGTAAATATCGGTTGAAATGTACATTTGTACGGGTTTTCTGGTGGAAGGCGTAGATGGAGTTAAAGGCTTGTCTGTGGCGTCTGATTGGGATTCTAAAACAGACAAATACATGTAATAATAATTTATGAATGGATTTTCTTGCTATTCCATCCCGTAAATCATAGTGTCAGTTTCAAGTCACCAATCCTAATTGTGTATTTTACAGGCTATATCTAATTTTTTATGACCTAATCCATGCTAATTTACCCTTGTAGACTACAATATTGTAAAAGTTGATCTCTAAAAGGCATATTGATCAGCGAAAAATGGATCAGTTCCATTCAGTAGTTTCACAGATATAATCAAGTGAAATTTAATGACATGATGTCAAAACCAGCAAACTTCACCTTTAAACTTCCCTCAGACCTTTTAATGGGCCTCATTTTTATCCAGTAAGCTGGTTAAGTCTAATAATTGACCAGTACATTTGATCATAGATTACCCCATTAACATTTAGATATTGAGCATGGATTAACCCATGAACGGTTAGATATTGAGCATGGATTAACCCATGAACGGTTAGATATTGAGCATGGATTAACCCATGAACGGTTAGATATTGAGCATGGATTAACCCATGAACGGTTAGATACATGTATTGAGCATGGATTAACCCATGAACAGTTAGATATTGAGCATGGATTAACCCATGAACAGTTAGATTTTGAGCATGGATTAACCCATGAACGGTTAGATATTGTCTGAGACATGTAAATGACTATCAAGTAAAATAGAATGGATGGTCATACCTGAAACCTTTTCATCGGTTTCTGTACTTTGTGTTGTATCTGTGACTGGTTTATTTTCTTCTACTTCCTGTTGGGTAGATAATTCAGTGGTGTCTGTTTTATCTTCTGGTGTCAGGATCGCTGAGATTCGTTTCTTGACTTCCATGACCGACAGCTCAATAGGATTATCATTGTAATCTGATGGCAACTTTCCTACCTACAAGAGATGAGAGCTTTCTGATTGTTGTTATCATATTTCAAGTTTACAAGCTATGGTCATTTAGTTTGTCCCAAATTTTGTTGATCTTAGCAATATGAAGATCTGACTAAATATTGTGGCTTGCTGGGTAAGGTGACTGCTAGCTCAATAAGCATGTCTGGTGTTGGTCAAGAAGGTTCATCAGGATTTTCCAGCCAAGTTTCTGCTTGTCACACTTGACAGTGTTGCAAGATCGAGCATCTGGCAATGAAAGCCGACTGATCCTATGTGACAAAAAAAAAACAAGGTTCTGTGTACAGCAACCTTAGCAGATGGTATTGAAAGAAGAGTAACCGAAAAACATAGCTGTTTTCGCAATATTTGTCATGTCACAAAGCATGACATGTGCCAGAGAACTTACCAAATCTTTAATACTTTCATCGGCACTAGCTTCTTGTAACATGGAATAAATTAGACCAGCGTCATGACAACCACCAGCATAATGACAAGCTGTTCTCTTCATCTGAAATTCCCAAAATGGTAAGAATTAGTGTTTAACAGTGTCCTGAATCAGGGCTTCAACTTCAAACATTTCACTGCCGGATGAAGGGCCTGACAAGAACAGCTGTCCAGTCATTCTGTGTACACATTGGTGTGCACTTGAAAGATGTCTTGATATAAGAGTAGGCCATAGCGTCACTGCACGGGAAAAAATTTCCATTATAACGTACTGTATGGCATATGCCCGTCTTCATTAGCCCAGTTTAGGTGCAGAACAGTAGATAGGACGTTGAAACCCATTTCATTCGTCTAAATTAAAAAGACAAACCAGGACATACATGTACCTGTCACAGATATTTTCCGACACAAATCCAGGCTTTGGTCAGACACAATTCCTCTAAACCTTGATTTGTGTTTTTTCTTTTCTGTGATGCAGTATAGATATTTGAATGTAATTTAGGGAAATAGTTGAAAATGTCATAAATTAGTTACTTACATTATCTACGGCATCGAGAATTTCTTCCTTGTGTTTTGAGTCTAAGAAAAGATTTATGATACGAATTTGTTGAAATATGATGGCTTTTTGAAGAGGTAGCGTTCCAGTTCTGTCTGCAGATGTCAATAATGTAACATTACCCTCCTCTAGAAATATCCTTACAACTTCTTCATTTCCTTCCATGATTGCAGAATGAAGCTTGTTAACTTCTTCCTGAATTCGTTGAAATAGACAATAATAAACTTACAAAAATGTTACCATGGATATTGAAATAAAAATATGAAATTTGTGTATAAGTATACCTAATTTTATTCATAATTTTCCAAATTTACATCATCAAATGACTTGAGCCACAAGGGAGTTACACTGGTTCAGTGATGATGGTGCTAGCTCACTGACCAGGAGGGTTCATTTTCAACAACTTGTTTCTCCTTGACATTGGTGGAGGATGGGAGAGTCTGGCTAGACAATAAGTATTTAGTCATTCAGATGGTACAAAAAAAGTGAGGAACACCTGTGTGTAGTCTGTGGCATGCGTGCAAAAGAGCTGTTAATAATGGGAATATGATTAAGAATAGTTGAAATGGAAATGTTGCTATCCGGGTAAGACTTGTGCCCATCTTCGTTAGTCCTGTTCGTGGCGAAAAGTAGAATGTTAAACCCTATTTGTGTAGTTCTCTTGCTGTCTATTAATTCTTTGAGACAGAAATATTTCATTATGAAAATGGCACCAATAAGAAATATTTTATTGTGAAAATGAATAACAAAGGATTCGAAAACAATTTTTAATTGCCAACCTGAAATTTTTCTATTTTATCCATATATTCTCCATCTTCTTTTGACTTTTCTGCAGCTTGTTGAGTGGAATATGGCCATGCATCCCATCCTTGAGCAGCTATTGCCTGGAGTCGTTCCCAACCTCCTTGTACGCCCCACGACCAGACGGCTTCCTTTAACACATCACCTGCTTCGTCGACGTAATCGCTTGACACAACCAGATCATGAGCAGTCTGTCCCGCTTCATTTCTAACTAACAGACTTGTATCTGATATTTTCGAAACCAAGGCTTTGAAAATATCAAGACTGCCATTTTGTTTGACGACTACATGTAGAAATGTGTCACCGTTTTCATTCCTTAGTTTCGTATCTTCGTCGTCTGCCAGCAACTTGTTAACGTCGTTAACATTGTTGTCTTTGATAGCTTGATAGAGTTTACAATCGTCCATACTTTTAACTGAAAAGAAATCAGTTTATTGATTTAAAGGAGGTAAATCGGTGATATTTAGGACCTAGAAATTCACAAAAGTTGGTTGCAATGCATATAATACTGAAATATGAATGTATATAAACTGATTTACATTCAATGGTTTCCGTTTTTACTCCAATTTCAAATCAGCTTTGTTTGGCCAAATAAGCCATGCAGTCTCAATCGAGTGTAAATTTCTAGTGTCTGGTTATTCCAGTCTACATATGCCGTTTGATTTGGTGTCATGTGTTTAGCCTCGTCCTTCAAGTCTCTTATTACAACTGGGACTGAAGCGCATTATGGTACACGATTCATGTACCAATGTTAAAAATTTATTTTATTTTAAATATCGGATTTTAGAAGCACATCATTTCCCTGTAAGTTTACATCATCAATGTTGATTTAAATTGACCAATAATTCGTGTTTCAATGTCGAAGATATAGGAGGATTTGAGTTACAGACATAGGTCCTTTCAGCTGAAAAGAAAATGGTCTTTTCATGTCAATAAATGTCCAAATAAAATGCTTGAGCAAGCAGAAGTCAGTCTGGTTTGAATAATTTTAATTTTGTTCAAAGCAATGTTGGCAAGCTTTATCAAAACATATCTGATAGAAAAATAACTGAAATTTACATTTACTTATTAACACAAAGAGAACAGTAAATGTCCAAATATCCTACATTTATGTTCATTAGCAAGTATATTGTGTTACACAGAAATCCATAATAACAGAAAAATAGGCATTACTTTTTCCTTTTTTTAAAATTCCATATTTATGAAATATGCCATGTAAGTACTTATAATATTAAATATTTATCAATAAATAAATAATTTCAGATTACATGAGTTGACATGAAAACCTTGCAAAACATCAACAACGATATACTATGAATATTTAAAATGCTATGAATAACAATCTGTGGTAGGCTCTACTCTGATTATCCTTGATAACATCATTCCAATTACATCATGTTAATTATTAATCTTACTTAATCAGATTAACTCAATCTGGTCGAAGATAATAATATTTTATACACGTAAATATTTCACTCACTTTACCTTATTCAAGCCTCACTACACGCCATTAATGTATACCGTTGAGGGTTACTAAGAGCATTGTTTACCTTGACAACAGGTATCTAAGGGTTTTATCAATATAGCTGTATGACCCCTGAGGTCGAATGACAGCTGTATTGTGGTTGACTGAATGACTTGCTGGGTGTTAATATGAAAGCAGTGTGGCTGTGGTTACATGTATAAAGTTACAGATTATCTTGTATTTAGATTAAAGTTAAATCACAATCTGATAAAAACACAGATTCTATTTCGTTTGCTTTTTTTATAGTTCAAAATTTCGTTTTTCTTGTCTTTACTACACTGGGATCTGGAAAAATTGTTATATAACCCAAGTGCTTGTTGATGTGAGGGATTACCCAAAGAAATAGTCTAGTTCAGCAAGAAAAATAATAATAATAATAACAGATTTATATAGCGGAAGATTACACTAAAGTTTATAATGGGCTTCCAATTAACTAACACTGTGAAAGAACTAAATGTTGAATTGGTGTATTTTAATCAGATCGAGATAAAACAGATCTCTGAATATGCTTTTTACGTGACATGTCTGTAAATTGATAAACAGGAGGCTATAAAACAATAGATCCAGATCAGATCTGTCAAAGCGATGTCTATGAAACCATGAGGTTAAAAAATCTCTTCTTGTTTTAAACTCTCTTAGGTGGCCTACACGGACGGCCATGTTAACCAAGATAAGAGTACTTTTAACAAGTTAGGAGTGCTACAGGAGGTCTCCTAATATGTGTCATAGTTAGGATTATTTCTTATAGTAAAATGTTTTATAAATAGGTCTAAGGAAAATCTACAAAGTTAGGAGTAATTGACCTTTCCGTCAGAGACCCGTAGCTCCTCCCCCTTTTTATAATGACGTCACCTTAGACAACATTGACGCGCCTTAGACATAAACAAGCATGGCGATGGCAGAACGACGTTCAATCTTTCCGCTAAATTTTTAGAATAAATTTTTGAAAGAGAAGTGTATTGTTAGTTTGAAGTATAAGACAACAATCCTCCGGGTACTATAATGAAGGATATTTTCCTGACATGAACCTGTTTTAGGCGATTGACGACAGACCAACGATCAGTGGATATGTCACGGAAGTCAAAACTGACAAGACATAGATAGAGCGAGAAACCATATTTATTTCGTTTAAATTTGACTTTAAAGGAAGTAACAGACTACCATCGTTGCTGTCAGACTGGGTAAGCAAATTCTCCTTTTTTAATATCACTTATATCGATAATTTTATTGAAATTGTAAGCATGTTGAGTTACTAAACGTTAGTGAAGCGTAGCCGTAATGGGGTGGGGGTGGGGTACAATACACTTATCAACGTATGACATTCATCGGAGCTGCAACTTTTAAATTAATAAGGTTCATCATAGTTCAGCATAGTCTGGTCTGGATTTGATATAAATTTAGAGAAAACTAAGGTTGGATATAGGCACTTATGTAGATTGCAAGGCCTATAAGGCCTAGTAGGCCGCACTAAACACAAAGTTGCGTTAGGCTATTCAATATTGTCGTGACTTGTACTACTACTATTACTAATACTGTATATAATTTTTTATAGTGGAATATTAAGACTAGGCATCGAAATTACACTTTTTATAACTGGTGCAGTATGTCTATATAGTATATAGTAGGCCAGGCCACCCCACATGTTCCTTTCAACAAAAAAAATAGAGAAACATGCCGAGATTTTCTTTTTATCACGATGATTTAACTTGTAGGAAGGATGTGTGGCTACTGCTCCCTTGCTGTCAAATGACCCATGCACATTGATCAGTCACTAAAACAACAATGAAGAAAAACCAAGACTAAGAGGTGACAAGATTGATCCTGTTCATAGAGTTATATAACTCTATGATCCTGTTGCAGTAATCCGCACCCACATTATCCATCAACCTAATGTCATTTGGTTTGAGAATACACTTCAAGATTGTAGATACCGGTAAGAAATACTCAAAAGTATTAATAAAATACTATTTATTTAAAAATACATGTACTTGTACAGTAGGGCTACATCTAAATGACTAGATATAATTATGCAACAGTTTTATAATGTATGTTCTGAAGCAAAAGGTAACAGACTTTGCATAATAGAGTGACATTGTGAAATCACATATTAAATTCCTTTGTAAGAGTTTGAAGAATTAGCTTATATATATGTCACATGTGGTTATCGAAGATTATTAATAATATTAAGCAATACGGTACTAGTAAATAAAATAAAACCAAGTACGAACAATCCAAACCATTAGACAAAATTCGAAGTTCTAAAAAAAAACGTTTTAGGCAAAATAGTATACATTTTTTGTTAATTGTTTGTATTTTTTTTTCTTCTTCAGGAATGTTGCTGTAAAAGAATAAAGAAGTAATAAGCTATAGACTGATATAAAATATACACATACATAAAATGTGATGTGTGTATAAAGGCCTAAATTGAATTTTACATATTTTTGAAACAATTGCAGTATGGTTCCACTTAATTGACACCAGCATCGAAAAAAAAAACCATGCTATTTTATATCAGAGTTTTTCAAATAAACCCAACAAATTTGTGTCGTGAAATTAAATGATTAATATTTACCCTGAATTTCACCGTAATACATGACTAGCAAGACAAAACAACAAATTTCAGTGGAAAATGTATTTGGAAAGAATAGGCCTAGCAACAAGAAAAATGGGAGTAACGCTTTTCTATCTTTGTATGATCTGTATTAATTGTGAACTCTTGATTTGATAATAAAATTATTAGAGTAGTTAAAAAGCTAGTTTATTTACCTGTCAACAATTTGTCTTTTTATTGCTGCAGCTCTTGTTAATTTTGGTTTAATGTTATACTTTCATTTTATGATCAGATGAATATGGTTCTGAAATATTTTCTATTGGTCCAGGCAGCGTCAGAAAGTGCTGAAAATCAGTTGATTTAACATGTCATTTTAAATGCAAAGTATTTAAACATTACATTTAAGACTACTAGAACTAAAACACCAAATAATAATGCCTGTAGGCCTAGAAGACACATCTCGTCTAGCCTAAATTGCCTATCTTGATAAACTATCTTAGAATTAGGCCTAGGCCTCTAGTGTAGCCTTCATTTGGTTGTGGCAATAGAGTTTTAGGCCTATATAAAAGCGTTCATTACATACCGTCTGGTAAGACTGTCTAGGCCTAGTCTACTGTGGGCCTTGAACTGAACAGGAAGGGGAGGGTGAAGAAATTCCCACCTTGTTGCCGAATTCTGCAATACGGAATGGATGAATGTTATGGAATGATGTGAGATAACTCGTAAAAAAAACATAAAAGAAGATAGGACAGTATCAGTATCGACAGAAACATAGGCCTACCCTACACCTAGGTTGCTCCCGACGTTTTGACAATGATACTCACAATGGCGACTGTAGTGTTACTTTACAGTCATAGTAAGTAGGCCTACTCATAGTGTTAGCAGACGACGTGTTATACGATAAAGGCGTAGATTACATAATATTTTATTGTTTTTTGGCTAAACGAAAACAAATTTATTAACATTGGAATAGGGTACATAAAATTAAATGTTATTTAGCATTTAAAAAATAATTTACTTACCTCAGAACACACTTGACAGGTTAGAATTGACGTTTGTTTACAGTGACTTCGACAGCTGTCTATCTATTAAAAGACACGTCCCATATTTCTTTCAACTGTTTCGGGAAAGTAATGCACACTACATCACCCTTTAACCTGTCTGTATAGCAGCTATCGCTGTTACGATGTCCGTGTGAGCAATATTTAACTACGATTGACGACGTTTCAACACACGGCAAAATGTCAAAATTCACGTAGTTTGTCTAAGGTGATGAAGCGTGGAAACGCGACGTCATTTCGCGGGAAACGTAATCGAAGCTGATTGGTCAAAGCCTTATTGTGGGCGGAGTCGACGGAAAGGTCAATTATTGACAGTTAAGAGTTGGTTCCAACTCTTAGAATTTTTATAAATACCGCCCCAGGGGCCGTATTTATAAACATTCTAAGAGTTGGAACCAACTCTTAACTGTCAAAAATTACTCCTAACTTTGTAGATTTCCCTTAGACCTATTTATAAAACATTTTACTTTAAGAATTACTCCTAACTTGTTAAAAGTACTCTTATCTTGGTTAACATGGCCGTCCGTGTACGCCGCCTAAGAGAGTTTAAAACAAGCAGAGATTTCTTAGTGGAGTACAACAATGACGAGTTGATAAGGAGATATCGAATGGACATGGGTGGGATTCTTTTCGTGACAGATTTAGTTTGGTTAGTACCCAAAAGTTACTCTAAGACCCTTTATAAATATTTCTAGAAGGTAACTTTTAACACTAGGGATCTGGTATCCTTTAACTTGGTTGTTTTGCAGTTTAATTAATATATTAGCCTTTTAATTTCAAAGCATCCTTTGATAATTGATAATAACCCTTTAAATTTCAAAAATGGTTTAATTAGTATTATGGCTTAATTTAATGGCACACCATTTAATTTTATAGAGAGGGGTTTAGAAATGGATGATCCATTTAATTATCTAAAGCCTTTAATTACAAGCTGAGCAGAAATTAAATGGTGTACCATTAAATTAAGCCATAGTACTAATTAAACCATTTTTGAAATTAAAAGGTTATTATCAATTATAAAAGGATGTTTTGAAATTAAAGGCTATTATATTAATTAAACTGCAAAACAACCAAGTTAAAGGATACCAGATCCCTAGTGTAACTAAATGTTGTTTTAGGAAGTCTTAGAGTAAAAGTTAAGAAAACTCTAAGAATTTTTATAAATACGGCCCCAGATGTGTCAAAGTGATGGCTATGAAACCAAGAAGAGCCCAGCAATACTGAAGGCTATGATCAAGCCTGGACATTATCAAAGATTGTCAGGCATTAAATTAGGATTTGTCACACACTTGAATCCCAAAACTGCCAGTCAGTATGTCCAACACAGCTTTGTCTTTTTCACTCAGTGATTTATTGATATTTTTAAAACATGGCCGACACGAAGTTCAAAATGTCAGACATTTAGTTGGATGACTGTATAATCATTATTTGCTGAGAGAGAGAGAGAGAGAGAGAAAAAAATGAGGTTTAATGTCCACTCAATCCATTTCGGGACTAACAGATATAGATTAATTTTATTTCAATAATTCACTGACACGTAGGGGTCTTTAGCAGTGGGAGGAAACTGGAGGACCCAGAGAATACCCCGCCAGTTGACTCAATGATAGGCTTTATGATACAGCGTGTGAATGCTAACCATTCGGCCATCCCCCCCTCCCCATAATTTGCAGACGTGGTTATGATTAGTTTTGAATTCGTGTATTACCTTGTAGATGTCCATATGGTTGTAGTACATTATACCAGTATTCATCACAGACAATGATTAGACATCGTTTACGAGTCATCTGTATATGGTAGTATAAGTTAGAAATGTTGATCAAGCTAGGATGAAACTTGTAGTCTTTAGCAGAAAAACCCCACTGAAAAATATTTATTTAAAATGTTATTTCATCACAGCATACTGTTCTGCTTTTACCATTGTTTTGCTGGACGATTGCCATGTACTGAAATCAGGGCTGTTATAGCCATCCATAATTACAAGTCAGTGAAAATGACCAGCATGAAAATGTAGATGTACCTGCCAGTCAATTTACAGACCATAGAATTAGAATTTTACTCAGATGACGATCAGCAGGTTTAAATTATTTATAAACTTACAGTATCTGGTATATTACAATCACCATAGTAACAAGTTATAATACAACCTACAGTAACTGGTATATTACAATCACCATGGTAACTTACAGTATCTGGTATATTACAATCACCATAGTAACAAGTTATAATACAACCTACAGTAACTTGTATATTACAATCACCATGGTAACTTACAGTATCAAGTATATTACAATCACTGTGGTAACTTACAGTATCTAGTATATTACAATCACCGTGGTAACAAGTTATAATACAATTAACCTACAGTAACTGGTATATTACAATCACCATGGTAACTTACAGTATCTGATATATTACAATCACCGTGGTAACTTACAGTATCTGGTATATTACAATCACCATAGTAACAAGTTATAATACAACCTACAGTAACCGGTATATTACAATCACCATGGTATCTTACAGTATCAAGTATATTACAATCACCGTGGTAATTTACAGTATCTGGTATATTACAATCACAGTGGTAACTTACAGTATCTGGTATATTACAATCACCGTGGTAACTTACAGTATCTTGTATATTACAATCATCATAGTAACAAGTTATAATGCAACCTACAGTATCTGGTATATTACAATCACCATGGTAACTTACAGTATCGAGTATATTACAATCACCGTGGTAACTTACAGTATCTAGTATATTACAATCACCGTGGTAACTTACAGTATCTGGTATATTACAATCACTGTGGTAACTTACAGTATCTGGTATATTACAATCACCGTGGTAACTTACAGTATCTGGTATATTACAATCACCGTGGTATCTATATAGTAACATGTTGTATAAAATATGATCTTCAATACATGCTGCATAATGTAATGCACTTCTTGATAGCTAAAAAAAAGACAAAAAAATGAATAGAACTTGATCAATGAGCCCCAAATAACTGTTAAATTGGGTTTGATGCCGGTATCAGCAGGGGAATTCCCCTAGATTTCCCAATGTCGTTTATCTAGGTACATGTACTATGCAAGGGTGGATCCAGAGACCATTGGTAGGGGGGGTTGCATGGGTGGCGAAGTGCACAACAGATGTTCTGGGTTGCCCCCCCCCCTCCCCCACGTGGAAAATTCTAAAAACTAAAAGCCCAGAAATGCCTTTTCCAGTGATCTTAGACAAGAATCTGGTTCTAAAATAATGAATTATAATGGGACTTAAACTTTTTCAGTCAGAAATCCAGATGATGTGCGTGCCCCATGAGATCGGCCCCCGGCATGGCATGCGTTGATATGTTAAACACTATTTCATTCCTTTAACAATTTAGTCTGGAAGCAATCAGGACTAGTGATACAAATTCTAATGTAACAAAATTTATAAAACTGAGAGAAAAACTGTTGCTTCACTTACATTATCTGTAGAATTGATAACATCAGGCACGGCATCAAGAATTAGTTCTATACAGGGAATACTATTCGCTATAATAGCTTTATGTAGAGATGTTAGTCCCATCCTATCCCAGTATTTAACCGTTTGATTGGTGAGGAGATGACTGATATCTTCATCTCCATCCAGTATCAGATTGTGTAATTCTTCAACATCTTGCTGTGAATAGAATAGAAATCGATATTCAGATATTATAAGATAGATTCAGTTGTGTAGGATGGACGCAAGGAGAAAAAACTCAAGCTGCGCAAGGGGGCCATCCATAAAGTATGTACGCTCAAAATGGGTAAAATTCAGACCCCCTCTCCCCCCCCCCCCTGTACGCTCCTGTACGTACATTTTGCCAATGAATTAACGCACCTGTACGTTTTTGGCGTGACCCCCCCTCCCCCCTTCAAGCGTACGTACTTTATGGATGGCCCCAAGACAGTAAGTCTTATAAGGGTAAAGCCTTCAGTTGTGCAAGACAGAGGGTGGGCCTGGCAAGGGTAAAGCCTCTAGTTGTGCAATACGGAGGGAGGGCCTGACCAGGGGAAAAACCTCTAGTTGTTTGGATAGAACAAAATAAACTTGTTGATATGCATATAAAAGAGTCTTTGAATAGTTGAAGTACAATTGTTAGTATTTTAGCAGATTTTATGTCAAAGATTCCACAAAATCATTATAAAGAATTGAGCTCTATATAATAAGTGAAGAAAATACAAGAGTTGTGATGTGATAGAAACTAAATGTAAAATAAATAATGAACTTAGCCATATAAAAGGATAGTTTCACATCATTACATTTGTAAAAATCTTGAGAACCATAAAAGAATCATTTAACACAAAATACAAATGTTAGACAGGCTTCTGTTTTTAAAAATGTATTTGGTGGGCTTCACAAATAAGATGAAGCTCATAAAAATTTGGTGTGATGACATTATTAATTACTGAAATCCTTGCAACAAATGTACATTTGTACATGCTTTTGTTAATAAGGGGGGGCGGGTTTGGATGGACAGATGGTAGTGTGTCAGGCTACTTGCAATCTGTGTTATACAAACCTGAATATTACATGTCTGCTTTAAGAACTCGATAGTTTTCGTAGTGAAGTATATGTTGGTGCCGTCTGGTGGCCAATGTGACCAAGCTCTTTTCGCCATTTCTTCTAGTCGTGTGAAATCTTCGTTGATTAAGACATTTGCAACATAATCCAAGAGACAGTTTAAAATATCCATGGATACAAGTTCATAGATCGCTAAATCAAGGGCTGTATGTCCGTCTGAATCCCGTAACGATATATCAATAATCGACAAGAGCAACTGAATAATTTCCAAGCTGACATTCTGCGTAACGGCCAGATGGAGATATGTTTGTCCCTCAAGACTTCGACATTGGGCATTCTGGCCGTGATTTATTAAAAACTTGACTTCTTCCACATCGTTAATGATTATAGCCTCATATAAAACGGTATCTTCAAATATCTCCAATTGGTGACTGCTGACTGATTTCACTTGCTGCATACGCAAAAGAGTCACGATTGTTTTGATGTGCTTGATTTTGCTTTGGTCTCTCTTTGATTCCGATTCGGACAAATCTTCCCGAAAGACTTCTTTGACTGGAGGATCAAATATTTCAAAAGTCACAGGATCAAAGAACTGGAGCTTTTGGGGTTTGTGTAGAATGAATTTGATGTGGCGTTGTATATCGGGAATGCTGATCAAGTGAGGAAATTCTTGATATGTTATGGAGGTGTGATGATTCTGAAAAAAAAAGCATAATTCAGTTTTTCACGTTTAAGGGAAGCTTTCACTCTCGCTCCTCTTGACGCACGTCAGCATTCCTTCTAAGGAGTCATTAAAGACTCCTGCAAATTAGCTAAATCGCTTTCCTAAATATTGAGATTAATAAACTACTTTCAGTTTTTGTTTACTTTTAAACTGCATATATTCAAGGTATCAGGAGCTTTTTATGGCTCCTGCACAATTTTATAAACATGATGGACTGATAATATCTCTTAAATGAAATAGCGTTTCACATTATTGGATTTTCAACCATATAGATAGATTAATCAGAATTTTAAAAAAAATGCAAAACATGGGCCAAATAAATTGGATAATTGCATTCTCTGATTATGTTTCATATTGTTTATCTTTTATGTTGACAGAAGGATTTCAGGAATATTGACTTGTACAGGGGGGTGGGGTGGTGGATGGCTAAATGGTTAGCTTGTGCACCCTATATTATAAAGCCTGTCATTGAGTCAACTGGCGCGATCTCGAATCCCAGGTTATACATGACAAGGAGAAGGGTCACCGGTTTTCTCTGGGTCCTCCGGTTCCCTCCAACTACTAAAAGACCCCTACACGCAAGCGAATTATTGAAATAAAATTAAACCATATGTTAGTCCCGAAATGACCCAGTTTGTGTCGAGTGGACGTTATACCCCATTTCTCTCTCTCTCTCTCTCTCTCTGGTTTGTACATACCACATCTTGAATATGATCTAGAGCCCCTGCCTGTAATAATATCTGAGTTATATGTTGATCTTCCATCACTACACTGTAATGTAATGCTGTTCTTCCTAACTAAAATATGGACAAATGACATGTACATAGTACTAATAGTAGTAAGTTAATGTCCACTCTGTCTATGGTTCTGTGGTCAAGAAATAGTCATACCACATTCAAATTGGTATCATTCAGACACATAATATTGACAAAACAACATTGTATGTAGCTAGGAATTCAGGTAATGCACAGATACCTAGGAAGCTCTTCTACTATGTCCTCGCCCAAAAAAGGTGTGGCATTTCCTAAACATGCACAATTCAGGAGATGAGCTATTGACTCATCCCAAACTTAGGCTGCCTATCTACAGCTAGCTCTTGCTGAGAATAGGCCCTAACCTACTTATCAACATTTTAATTTCTACATCGAAGATTTTAGTCGATAACACTGAGTATGCTTTAAGCAATTTTCTTTATCTTCTATTATCATATTGAATGAAATTAAATATGTTTATTTGGCCGTTGTGTGTATAAAAGATGTCAAACTAATCAGAGCCGAATCACAAAAAGGTCCCTAATTGTTCAATATTGCAGCGCCTATGGCAGTTAATTTCACAGGAGGTTTTGTTTGCAAAAACAAATTTAGGAGTATCTAACCTTGTTTTGAAAGATAAACAGATTAAAACTCTAAAGACAGTTTACAATGGTAAAGAATGTATTGCAATTACCCATATATTATATATCGCTTTTAAGCTAGTGTCAGCGACATGGCGTGTTTACATAAAAAACACACGTGCTAGGGCTATTTTTGGTCTGTTGTCAAAACAAAGAGGTCCCACCCCAAAATGATCATGTGAGCTTTTTAAATAGTGGGTAATCGGGACAGTGTCACTATCTGGGAAACATGACGTAGTTGGGTCTCTGTGTGCAGTATGCAATTGACTTTGTAGACCACCAAGATGAGAAAACCGGTTTGTGCCAGAGCCTCTTCGTTTGCATAATAGGCTACATCACTGTAACACGGGTCTCATTTAATCTTGTATATTTAGCTCTTTATCAAAATTGAATTATCAGCCTTAAACTGGACACGAGTACAAATTAGATGATTTATGGTTATTTTAAATGATTTTTTACAAAATTTCAAACAATGATTGGATTTGAATCAATGTGAAAGAAATTAATACTAAATAATATACAAAAGATTTAATGATACCTGGGTTACAGAGTTAGTTCTTACACAAAAAACTCAAAATGTCATTTTGGGGGATTTGACTTTCTGACCACTTTTCAAAAATTAATCATATGGGTTGGGTTTTTTTTTTAACAGTGATCGAGAAATTAAACATTTGTAAATTGGACTTTCATTATCAAAAGTATAAATTAAATTATTTTTGGTGATTTGAAATGATTTTTTACAAATTTTTAGATATTGAATTTGAACGAATGTGAAAGAAATTAGTGCTAAATACCCAAATTAAATAATACCCGTGTAACAGTGTTATTTCTTTCACAAAAAACCCAAAATGTTTTTTTGGTTGATTTTAAATGTTACTATGGTAATTCAATCAATGATCTTACATAATCCTGTAAATTGAGTACATGAGGAAACTCGTGGATGAGATACTCGACATGGTGGGTACGGTTTAAAATGGTGGCCTTGTGTAGCGGTCTGAGACCAGTGACATCTGCTGATTCTGCTACCAGACGGCTTTCACAGCTGATTGGTCCATTTCTTTCTATCAGTATTGCAGAATGCAGGTCGTTGATCTTTTCCTTTTAAAAGAAAACCTTGCCATTTATTGTTGTACAAGTTAATATTGGATTTAAATCTTTTACTGATGTAGATCGGTATACCATATACCTTTGTGCTTTTTTCTAAATTACCCATGCCCTAGGCACTCCAAGAGTCTGGCCATTGATTGGAAAGGGGTATATAGCTGATCATTATTCACATTAATATGCCCCACTGAGCTTCTAAATTTATCATCTTGCGGTGGCTCAGTTTGTAGGGTGCTAGCTTGCTTACAAGAAGGTCTCAGATTAGCGAGCCGATGTTATAATGATCATGAGAAATTGGCATTTCTTTACATCAGAATGTAGGACATGCATTGTGTTGATTAAAACGAACATGATTTAAAATCAGATTGGAACAAAATTTTCATCATGTAAGCAGTAAAAAATAAACATGTCAGTCTCAAGGAGAGGTTGGATGGCTGAATGGTTAGCATGCACGCGTTGTAAGCCTGCTATTGAGTCAACTGGCGTGGTTTCGAACCTCCAGTTGTACGTGACAAGGAGTAGGGTCGTCTGTCCAACCTCGTGGGTTTTCTCGTCCTCCGATTTCCTCCCACTTCTAAAGACCCCTACTCACAAGCGAATTGTTAAAATAGAATTAAACCATATGTTAGGCCCAAAATGACCTAGTTTGTGTCGAGTGGACATTAAACCCCATTTCTCTCTCTTCTCTCTCAAATCCTTCCTTTATATGAAAAATAAATTAAGAGGATGTGTAACACCTACCCATAATGATTGTATATCTTTAAGAAATGGAACAATTTCCTGTTTTATTCCTGGAATACAACAAAATTCACTGGGCCACATGGACCATCCTTGCATTATAAGATTTTCTATCTGTGTAAAAGATCCATTACATAAAACATCCAGCATTTTCTGTAGTATCATCTTTTGAACGTGATCTTCCCCTTTT
Organism: Patella pellucida; assembly: GCA_917208275.1. Classification (NCBI taxonomy): domain Eukaryota; kingdom Metazoa; phylum Mollusca; class Gastropoda; family Patellidae; genus Patella; species Patella pellucida. The sequence continues at coordinate 6,214,890 of OU795044.1, forward strand.
GACATCGCCAGATCAAGAACATTAGACGAACTTTCATCCCTGAAAGAATGAATGAATGAAATGAGGTGTAACGTCCTACACTTAAGCTCCTAACCTGGGCTAATTGAAGACGGGCATACGCCATACAGTGTGCTATGAGGGAAATTTTGCCCGGGCAGCAACTCAATTTCAACTACCAAGGGTTCTTTTACGTGCACGCCAATGTGTACACGGGACCTCGGTTTTTCGTCCCATCCAAACGACTAGGCAACTGTCCTTGTCAGGCCCTCCTTCTGCATTACTGACCCTGGAAGAAAGTACAGTATTCAATAATTTCAATGGGTGTAACGAATGGAATCTGATTTCAGGGAAGGATCTACAACTACAAGGATGGATGTATCGTTATAATTTAATACAAGTCTATAATTTAATACAAGTCTATAATTTAATACAAGTCTATAATTTAATACAAGTCTATAATTTAATACAAGTCTATAATTTAATACAAGTCTATAATTTAATACAAGTCTATAATTTAATACAAGTCTATAATTTAATACAAGTCTATAATTTAATACAAGTCTATAATTTAATACAAGTCTATAATTTAATACAAGTCTATAATTTAATACAAGTCTATAATTTAATACAAGTCTATAATTTAATACAAGTCTATAATTTAATACAAGTCTATAATTTAATACAAGTCTATAATTTAATACAAGTCTACTTGCTGAGTGAAATAAGATCAATACTCACCGCAACGAAATGTCAACGTGTGACAAGAGTTCTAAGAATATTACGTCATCGGAACCCTGATCTGCAGCAACATGTAGATAAGATCGTCCATCTCTACCACGTAGATCACCAGCACCATGATGTATTAAATGATGTCTCAGAATATCAATGTCATTATTCAATATGGCCTGGAACACCTCAGTGCTTTCAAATTCCATTATTTACAGATCTGCTGTAAAGGAGGAGGATATTTCATCAGTCTAAATAGTCTTATTAAATACTGAACATGCCAGAATGAATCTCTTGCCTACTATAAAGGGGGGGTTGGGATGGCCTAGTAGTCTAGAGTGCCGCGCTTAGACCTCTAGCTGGCTGGTCACCTCTGGCTTGCGGCTGTGGTTTCGAGCCCTTGTGTGAACGTATGTGACATGGAGATAGGGGCGCCTTCTCAACCTCGTGGGTTTCCTCCGGGCACTCCGGTTTCCTCCCACTGCTAAAGACCCCTACGCGCAAGCGAATTATTGGAATTAAAAAAAATAAACCATGTGTTAGTCTCGAAAATACCTAGTTGTGTTGAGTGGACGTTAAACCCCATTTCTCTCTCTCTTTCTCCTACTATAAAGTAAAATATAGGCAAAGTCCAAACACTGTTTCATTTCACTCGAGTATTTACAAAGAGATGATGAATTGAAAATTTATCAACATTCAGTATCATCTGCAGACGATATAAAGAAGCCAGCGCTACGTTGAAGTGTTGGTTTAAATCTTTTGATGGTCTTCTTTTTATTCTTATTGAATTCAAGTCAAGATTTTATCAACCTTTGCTATATACTTTTTTTTAAATTAATGTCTAAAGAGAGAGACAGAGAGAGAGAGAGAGAGAGAAATGGGTTTAATGTTCACTCAACACAACTAGGTCATTTCGGGACTAACATGTGGTTTAATTTTATTTCAATAATTTGCTCGCGCGTAGGGGTCTTTAGCGGTCAGAGGAAACCGGAGTGCCCGGAAATTAATCGTAAAATAATCATAGTATTTAGTGTGGATTGGCTCATTGCAAAATCAGATATTGATGATGATAAGTCTGTTAATGATGGTACCATTATCGGTATTAATATTGATTATATGTAGATAATGAAATAATATAAACCTATGTTGTACTTGTAGACAGGTACATGGATGGGAGCCCTTTTCGATATTCCTCTCTTTACTACATTTACATGGGGTTTGGATGGCCGAATGGTTTGCATTTTCATGCTGTATGATAAAGACTGTCATTTAGTCAACTGGCGTGGTTTCGAATCCCTGGTTGTACGTCACATGTCTAACCTTGTGGGTTTTCTCAAGCTCCGCTAGTGTCCTCCCCACTGCTAAAGACCCCTACATGCAAGCGAATTATTGAAATAAAAAATTAAACCATATGTTAGTCCCGAAATGAACTAGTTTGTGTCGAGTGGATGTTAAACCTCATTTCTCTCTCTCTCCTCTATCTCTCGCCCCCCCACCCCCACCCCTGGATAAACAAATAAAAGTATAAGTAAAGTGACAAGTTTTTCACGTACCTTGGTTTCTCTCGTATTCAAGATTTCTACATCACCAATTACAACTATTGTCGAATGTTGACAGTTGATCACAAAAATTTACACTTTCACACTACCTAACCAACATATTTACTGTTATTTCTTTGTTGTCATGGTAACACAATTTATGTCAAGTAAAACAGAAGTTTAATGATAATCTGCATGGATCAATGAAATTCCTCTACCTGAAGTACCATATTTACTTAGAAGCCTGCGGCCAACAGATATGATGAATTATTGAATTTTCCCGTAAAATTGTCATTTAATTATTTTGTGTGATAAATGTGTCTGATGGTTACCATGGTAATTAATGTTTATTTTTATAGAGTATATTTGTGTAAATAAGAATACAGGTATCATCATGGACATCACACGGCCATTTATAGTCACAGTCAGAGCATGATCAAAGCTACTGATCATTGTTTGTGGGATTGAGAGAGAGAGAGAGAGAGAGAGAGAGAGAGAGAGAGAGAGAGAGAGATGAGGTTTAAGTGCACTCCACAAAAGCTTGGTCATTTCGGGAATAACATATGGTTTAATTTTATTTCAATAATTCGCTTGAACGAAGGGGTCTTTAACAGTGGGAGGAAACCGGAGGCCCCGGAGAAAACCCACGAGGTTGGAGTGGGATTGAGGAGTCCCCTGCAAACGACACTATTAATCTTGCCTTATGTACATATAAGTGCTATGCCTGCCTGTCTGGCTTCAAATGTTATGTAAATTATTAATACACCAGTAGTTGTCCAAATAATTACAGAAACAGCAATACCTCATGATGTTTTTATTCAAGCATAACGCCATACAATTGCTAGAATTATTTAAATGAACAAAATTAATTACTAATATAATTATTAAATTATGAAAAATCAGCAATAAACCTGTTCCTACTCAAAAGTTGAAAGGCTTATATCAAAAAGATTTCATTAATTAATTACCGTATACAATTGTAATATTTTATCAGTTATGCATACAGTACATATTCTTTTCTTGATTAACCCGTCTTCAATTAGCTCAGGTTAAGTGCATAACAGTAGGACGTTAAACCCCATTTCATTCATTCATTTCTTGATTAAAGAGCAAATTAGGGAAACCAGTAGGCTAATATTTTTTTTAGTTATGCATACAGTACATACTTTTTTCTTGATAAAAGAACAAATTAGGGAAACCAGCAGTACAGAAGGGAGGGTACTGTACTCTCAGTGCAAGGACTTGGGATACTAAGGGACACTCAGTACAGAAGGACACTCCTGGGGTCAGCATATAGCACTATTAACAAGAATGTCCCAGGTTTGAATCCTGATGTGGGCTGAAAATAATCTCATGATTTTTCAATCTGGATTCCCTCTTGATTGGTGTTGTATCCAAGGGTTTGACCAGCTCGATTCCCTTTTGTTTATCAGGTGTTCTGCCCATGGGTTTGACAAGCTCAATTCCCTAATGTTAGGTGTTCTGCCCATGGGTTTGACAAGCTCAATTCCCTATGTTAGGTGTTCTGCCCATGGGTTTGACAAGCTCAATTCCCTAATGTTAGGTGTTCTGCCCATGGGTTTGACAAGCTCAATTCCCTAATGTTAGGTGTTCTGCCCATGGGTTTGTCAAGCTGGATTCCCTCGTGTTAAGTGTTGTGTCCAAAGGACGAAAAAAATCACCAGGTACACAACTGTTTGGGTAATGTTTGCTTTCAAAGCATCGCACACTTTAATCATAAGAATAAATATGACCATCCATATGTTAGTCTCAAAATGAAGGAAGTCTTGTGTTGAAGAGATGTTATTCCCATAATTCCATAGTTTAATGATGTCATTACATATTTTTCAGATCAGCCAGACTTTGGTGCATATCCAGAACCAACATTCTGTAATCCAATACCATGGCAACCAATAAAAATTCCAACATTAAAATCTGCATCCAGGACTAATGTTAATAAGAGTAAAGTGAAGAAACCCAACAGGAAATATGTGTGGAACCCTGAGAAATATTTTTAAATGTAAACAAAACAAAATACACAGTTATAATCTTTGAATGGCATTTAGCAACTGAACATAATATAACACAACACAGTTCTATGGATAACAATCACTATATTAATTGTAAACACACGAGGACGTTTTGACAAGAATTCACTGGTCATTTGTATGCCCAGTGAATTCTTGTCGAAACGTCGTGTGTTTACAGTATAGTGATCGTTATCCATAGAACTGTGTTGTGTTATAAAATATACTGTATATATATGAAGAACTCTTTTCTCAATCGTAATATAAACGTCATGCCATTTTGGGGGTTAAAACCCTTTTTATTTTGCAATTGAGAATAAATCTCGAAGATCAACGATCCCAGTTGTATTAGCTATAATTACGTTTTACGATTTGGAAAAAAGCTCTGTACATATTATTTTCCGTCCATTTTAAGTAGATACATTTGTGATATTGTAGATATAATTTTAATACAAGTTTAAAGATTTTATGTATGTGATATTTCTGTAGTGAAGAGTTCAAAGGATTAATAAGATGGAAAAACAAATATATCACTCATAATTTTAATACCTATAATTGCCGTCCTAGAACAATGACTTACTGAAAAACTACCGTACCCTCTTCACCAAAACCTGGCTTCCTTCCATTTTAAGATATTTTTTTTTTTTTTAAAACTCCTGTAATTATTGTTAGGTCATCCTTTAAAGATGCATTATGTAAGATTTAGATAAATGAAAGACGATTATGAAAAATGAATACAGTATATTGAAAATTTCAGAGAAATTATACTTTATTTTTTCGGCAAAGTTATGAGTGCTTTAAGATGTAGAATAGATTTGTTTATTATCAGAGCAAACAAAAAAAAGCCTAAGTCTCGGTTTTCTGTTTTATTGTTTACTATTTTAATCTTGCATGCATTCTAATCCATTTAATTGTCGGCCATCCGATGTTCTAGAGAGTTGATTATAGGCTAGTTAAGTGAATAAATGTCTGAATAATAGTTAATATAACATTTGAAGCCAAATAAAACCTGCAATAGGCGGATTCAGCTTTTACATAATGCATCTTTAATTTGTATTCCCATGAAGATTAATCACAGATTCCTTGCTCTTACTTCCTGCCCTGCTGAGTGGACAAAGCATTCTCAGACTTAAGTTAAGAATTTACTTAACTTTCAATCACTGTTTATGAGAAATTTCTTTGATCCAGAATGACCAAAACTTTGCACATAGTCTCTTATTGATATAAACAGCAAAAGTTTTAAAAAAGGCTATAGTTTAGTTAAAATAAGTCCCAAAATTTTGAGTAAATTCTTAAAGGAGCTAAATCGCTAACATTTGGGACCTAGAAATTCACAAAATTGGGTTGCAATGCATATACTACTGTAATATGAATGTATATTTACTGATTTACATTCAATGGTTTCCGTTTTTACTCAAATTTCAAATCAGTTATGTTTCGACAAAATAAGCCAGAAATCGCAATCAAGTGCACATTTCTAGCGTCTAGTTATTCCAGTCTACATAACTCCAATTGGTTTGGTGCAATGTGTCAAGCCTCGTCCCTAGAGTCTCTCAATACAACTGGGGCTGAAGCGCACTATGGCACATGAGTCGGGTACCAATGTTAAAAAATTATTTTATCTTAAATATCAGATATTAGAAGCTCCTCTTTTCCCCCTAAGTTTACATCATCAATGTTGATTTAAATTGACCAATAATTCGTGCTTGGAGGATTTTTAGTTACGGACTTAGGTCCTTTAACTTTTGACTGAGAATGCTTTGTGAACTCTGGGTCCTGTTTTATTATTATTTATATAGAGAAGCCAGTGTCTCATCAATGGTCATTTGTTTTGTTATAATTGAAATATACAGGGGCCTGTTTCACGAAATTTTAACTAAGATAAAATCCAAATTTTAGTAATTTGATTGGATAATATTAGATTGATTTTAGTGCTTAGCCAATCAATATTGAAGTATCTACTAAAATTTGGATTTTATCTATTGTTAAGATTTCGAGAAACCGGGCCACGAAACATTCCAAATTACTACTGTCCATAGAAGTTTTTTTTAATCATTTTTATACGCCCACATAGAAATGTGGTCGTATATTGCCGTCGCCCCCGTCCGTCCGTCTGTCGGTCGGTCCGTCCGTCCGTCCATCGTCCACAATTTCTTGTGAACGCTCTAGGGGCTAAAATTAATATCCGATTGACTTTAAATTTATACACAGTGTTTAAGGTCATGAGAGGAAGACCCCTATTGATTTTCAGCGATTTGCGATAATTGCTGTCAGAGTTATGGCCCTTGATCACTTCAAAAAATCTTGTGAACGCACTAGAGGCTAAAGTTAATATCCGATTGACTTTAAATTTATACACAGTGTTTAAGGTCATCAGAGGAAGTCCCCTATTGATTTTCAGCGATATCCGATAATTGCTTCCAGAGTTATGGCCCTTGATCACTTTGAAAAATCTTGTGAACGCTCTAGAGGCTAAAGTTAATATCTGATTGAATTAAGATTTTATTCACATTGTTTAAGGCCATGAGACAAAGAAGCCTAGGGATTTTCAGCGATATCCGATAATTACTGCCAGAGTTATGGCCCTTGATCACTTTGAAAAATCTTGTGAAAGCTCTAGAGGCTAAAGGTAATATCCGATTGAATTTAAATTTATACACAGTGTTTACGGTCATGAGACGAAGAAGCCTAGGGATTATCAGCGATATCCGATAATTAGTGCCAGAGTTATGGCCCTTGATCACTTTGAAAAATCTTGTGAACGTTCTAGAGCCTAAAGGTAAATAAAATAAAAACCAAGTACGAACAATCCAAACCGTAAGTCCTAAAAAACGTTATAGGCAAAATAGTATATTCAAGCAAAATAGTGTAATCAGCAAATGGACTGCTCCCCGTGTACAAAATACACGACAAACAGTGGTAACAGGTGTCCGGAAGAGTAAGCTTACCCTGCCTGGCTAGCCACACCCGCCATAGCTGCATCCAAACTATTAGGCGAAATCTAGGTAAAATGGCGTAATTGGCCAATGAAATATCAGTATGCAAAATGCACGTGATGAACAGTGTTAACGATGAAGTCAACAGACATTATCAGGGAGATAGTATAATATGTGTCAATTAAATATATCCAGAATAATAGCTGAGAGAGACATATTATATTTACCAACTAAGTCAATATGTCGACCATAAAACTTTTTAAATGTTTTAATAAGTTTAGTGCGCATGTATCCTTGTAGTTGAAGCTTAGATGACAAATGCATCGACGGACTTTAAATTTTTATACACAGTGTTGAGGGTCATGAAACAAAGAAGCCTAGGGATTTTCAGCGATTCCCGATAATTACTGTTAGAGTTATGGCCCTTGATCACTTCAAAAAATCTTGTGGATGCTCTAGAGGCTAAAGTTAATATCCAATTGACTTGAAATTTATACACAGTATTGAAGGTCATGAGACGAAGAAGCCTATTGATTTTCAGAATATTAAGTGTTTCGTATACTAACGTTAGCATGGAGGAGAACTTTATCAAAGCCAAACAAATTCGAATGATTTTCTGATAATTACATAATGAGTTGTTACTTGTTATATGATTTTAGTGTATTATAAATGTTTCATTACTGAAAAAAGTTAAATATGCGACAACTCTTGTTGACTGCCGGACGATTTAGCTGCTGTGGGCGTATGTTTCGTTGCCTGGCAACCTATCTTAAAATCTGATTTAATGGACTTGTCATATTTTAATGTTTTAAGATAGACATAAAACAATTGTACATAATATTTTCTTAATTTATTTTTGTTATATATAATATATAGTGTAATAGTCTTGATCGTTCCAGCCTCAAGTGTCTCTGCTTTAACTGCAGTCTATATATGAGTCTGGATAAAATAGCATCCATTGTGTATAACTGGTTGTCTCACTGTACCTGTCTACAGTTTACACAATGGAAATGAAATGATATGAAATAGGGTTTAACGTCCTACAAGGGGTGGATGGCCCAATGGTTAGCACATGCGTGGTGTATCATAAAAGCCTGTCATTGAGTCAACTGGCGTGGTTTTCGAATCCGTGGTTCTACGTGACAAGGAGTAAGGTCGCCTGTTCATCCTCGTGGGTTTTCTCTGGATCCTCCGGTTTCCTCCCCCTGCTAAAGACCCCTACGTGCAAGCAAATTATTGAAATAAAATTAAACCATATGTTAGTCCCGAAATTGGGGATCACGTGGGTAAGACACTGACCCGTTATCCTTGAGGTCGGGTGTTCGATCCCGGCATTGGCTGAGAAAGTTCCTCCAGATTTTCCTGACAAGGACAGCTGTCTAGTCGTTCGGATGGTACAAAAAATGGAGGTCCTGTGTACACATTGGCGTGCACGTAAAAGATCCTTTGGAAGTTGGAATTCGATATAAGAGTAGGCTGCAACGCTGTTGCCCGGGCAAAATTTCCCTCATAGCTGTATTGCTTATGCCCGTCTTCATTAGTCCAGGTTAGGAGCAGAACAGTAGGATGTTAAACCCCATTTCATTTCATTTCCAATGAAAAGTGACATCGTACAGACAATTCACACTTTTTTGTCCAGACCAAAATTTGTGTAGTGAAAGTAGAAACATGTTAAGCTGGAGCGATCAAGACTATAGTATAGCAGTTTTATTAGATTTCAAGAGACATGTTCTCTCAAAATTAAATACTTAAACATACATAATGCAAGAGCTAAATCTACCTATTAATATTGAAAACATTATGCAAGAGCTAAATCTACCTATTAATATTGAAAACATTATGCAAGAGCTAAATCTAACTATTAATATTGAAAACAGTTCAGCCATATTTGATTTAATCTGAAAATTGTGAGTGATGTTAAGCTTCGAACAACCAGTGCTGTGGTTGCAATTACCGGTAATACACAAATCTTGTCAAACCTTTCAAGAGCTAATATCTTTGCTCGCAATGGAGCAAGTTAAATGAAATTTTCACTGAATTCATTTTGTATTACCTATTTTCGAACTATTATAGTAAGAATGGTCAGCTCTTTATCTAAATCTTACATAATGTATCTTTAAAACTGTGGTTTTTAAGATGGTAAATTATACTAAGTTCATTACAGATGCTTGTTAGACCAGAAAATTTGTTAATAAACATCTTTTAGCTGGTGGTGTTTGAAACATCTGACAATGTTTGTAAAGTTCAGTTTGTTAACCAAAAAGGTATTTTCCCTTTTTTCCAAGCTTAAAAGGGGGTTGTGGTGTAAGAAAGCGGGAAAGTGTTCATTTATCAGTCCATCCACCATAATATGACTAATTGACAGGATTGTAATTGAAATGTGGTGTGAGTCAAATCATGACACAATTACATGTTTCAGTTATGATGGTTCCTCCACCTAAAATATCCTGATGGTTACTAAGCTACTTGTAATTTAATGTAAAATGTAGTTCACCATGTATCAGAGGCTTGTTTGGAAGGGTCAAAAAAGCGAGATGCCATGTCTTGTCACCAGTAATTCTTGCGTTCATTTGATTTACATTTTTTTTTGAAAGATTGAGAGATTTTAATTCTGAACTGTTTAATCAAGTATCTTCTATGACTTTCCATCTTGAAATAAGCGCTTGAATCCCTACAAGACTTGCATGACTATTTATTAATTAAAAACTTGTAAAATTACAAATTAAATTGATTCTTTGCTGTTTTAATTAACTCTCTGCACATATGCGTTGAATTTCCGATAGGTTCAAAAATAAGTTCCCCACTCGGTTTCTTTTTTATCGAAGACTTGGCAATTTATCTACGACCAAAATAGAAAAAATAAAAAATGTCATCAAGCCCTTTTATATAAAACAGTAAATATATCCACTTGAAATAGGAGCTTCGGTCCCGTACCTAGAAAGGGCTTGATAAAAATGTTTTAATTTTCCCGTTTTTGGCATACACCAAGGATACCCATTGCCATAAAAATGGATTCGGGTTGGGAACAATTTGTTGTTGAGCAAATCGGAACTTTAACACATATGTGTCTGATTCTTTCATCTTGTTTGTGATAACGTCTTTCGCTTGAATTTTTATTTTTAGACACAGCTAATTTAAATTACCTCTTGATCAATCAAATATTATTTATTTGTTGTTACTTTTATTTGAGTATATATTTACTTTTTCAGTTCAACAAAAGTTTCATTTCAAGTTTCAGATCTGTAGATTAATTAAATCATATTTATATTATTATAATAAAAATTGAAATTTAAAAAATGCTTTCTTCGTCCATTTTGAATCTATTGGGTAAAATCCACAGATCAATCCTGTTGTTCCCTGCAGAACAAAAGGCCAAATGTGTCACCCCTCCAGAACAAAATTTTGGACCCTCCAGAAAATATTGAACTTTTGGATCCTCCAGAACATACTGAACTGTTGGTTCCTCCAGATTTTTGTCATATATATTCGAGGGAATCTTAAAAGATAAAACATATATTGTTGTGGAATTTATCAGATGTCATGCTTCGAAGGTTTGATATCTTCTCAATAAATCCAAATGCCGATAAATACGCATTAAGCAGTCGATCCGTTGGGCACGAAGATACATTTTGAGAATTTTAACTGAAGATTCTAAAGAATAAATAGCTATGGAACTGGTAGGTTTTTATTCGCCCACGTGAGTTATCATCTGTTCTGCATGGAATTGACATCAGTGCCTTGTAAATGCTACCATTATCTGCAGAAGAATAAACATGCGACAACCCTTGTCGCCTGCTACTTGGACTATTTAGCTGCTGTGAGCGTATATTTCGTTGCCTGGCATCCAACATTTGATTCAACTGGAAAAACTAGCCCAACGTGTCGGAGCGGCCCCTTTTACTGACCGTAGAGCCCGGACGAGGGGCCTGTAGCTTTCCTGGGAACATTTTGAAAAATGAACCCCAAAAATGCAATTTGTTGGCATATGTGGTCGGGGACTGAGATAACATTCTTTCGTTGGGTCAAGGCCGTACAACAGGTGGCCTTGGCGGACAGTGTGGGAGGGGGAGGGGGTCAGGTTTACAGACATTGGCGCCAGTCTTCCTTGTATGGAGACCCCCATGTTTTCCTGCTATTTAAGCCAGTTAACAAAGCAACTTCTAAATGGTCTAATATGGTCTAATTAAGATGGATGACTTGAATTCCAATAAATCATTTATAGTCCACGAAGATGGGACAGTGGGGAGAAAATTTTGAAAATTTACCTGATGCAAACAAGTTTTCCTGCTATTCCAGCCTGTGAATACAGCAACTTTAATTTGGTCCAATATACCTGGTTGACCCAAACAACCAATCAATCGTCGCGGGGTATGGGGGCCTCACCCTCCTGGAGAAATTTTCCAAATTTAACCACCGCAAACGCCCGTGTAAGCAACTCCCAATAGTATCCAATGGTTTTGTTAACGAAAATAAAATAAAACCAAGTCATAACAATCCAAACCATTAGACAAAATTTGAAGTCTTAAAAAAACTGTAAAGGCAAATTAGTGTAATCAGGCAAAATAGTGTGATCAGCAAACGGACTGTTCACCACTCTAAATTCCAACCATCCAATCAGCTGCATTCACAAATAATAATCGTTGCTCAATATAAATTTGTGGTGTTTTATTAGCGCTAGATGACAGTTAGGGAAGCAAAAACTCGAAAAGCCCGAAAATATTTCAGGTTCACAGACAGCGGCACCGGTTTTCTTCGAGACACGAAGAAGCAGCGGTGCTGACCTTAAATGGGCCCCCCAAAAAATCTTGGCATAATTGACGGCAGCAAACGCGGTTTACCGCTATTCCAGCCCATAAAATTAGTGTTTTATTAAATTTTTTGGCCAAGCAGATAAGTAAAAAAAAATTTCGCTTTACCCGGCAACCTAAAAAGTCAGCTTGCCCGAAAGTGAGGGGGCCAGCCCCCCCCCCCCCTGCCTTGTACGCCTCTATGTTGGCTGAATGAATGAAATGGTGTTTAACGTCCTACGCTTCTGCGCCTAACCTGGGCTAATTGAAGACGGGCTATGTTGACTGAGTGTCATGGGAGCGGACATGCAAAATACTATAGGTGTACGGGACACAATTTATTTTAGAGACCATTCCTGAAATCCAAATTCTGTAATTTCATCTCTGAAAATAACGAGTTAATAAAAATGCCAAGGAATGTTTAACACCAGCCTCCGGAAACTCAGGAAAGCGTCTCGCATATTCAGCCAGCAGACCAGATATGATCAAATTTTGCTGAGGCCTCAAAATTGTATTTTTTTGAGTTATGAACAATCACAGATATTCGAAATTATTCGAATATGCTGATTACTATTCGCATATTCGAATATTATATTCGACGACCGAATATTCGAATATTCGAATATTCGTGCCGAACACTAATCATAGTTGCTATTGTGTATCAGATTCAATTAAATTATTCTATTACTTTTTTGGAAAAATCACATTTAATTCACTTGGCCGTAATGGTTAAAAATAGTCGGGGCAGGTTGTGAACCACATAACGGGGCACATTGAATAGTGGTAAAAATTCCATGTATAACATAGATCTAGATTTGGATCACAAACGTAGTCACTTGTTTGGTAGTGACCTAACAAATATGCAAACAACCAGTGTTTAGTTAAGAACAAAAATCCACAGATTCAATATCGTTGCAAAAATTTCCTAGGCTAAACAAATTATTACATGATATATAGTCTGTAATGCACTGGGGTACATTGAACCATGGTTTAAAGTACCCCAGTGACTGTGGTTTAATCTGCCCCATCACAGTCTCATGATCAAAATTTAAAATAAAATCAATATGCCCACTATTGATCAAGTCCCTGTTCATTTGGATTGTAGATTAAACATATATGAACTTATTTTAAGTACAAGAATTTCCTAGGATAAGCAGTTAACATGTATGGAAAATGATAAGTGGAAGTTGTGCATTTTCAATTTAAGCACTCCTTTGAAAAAATCATTGCATAAAAAAATAATTGACAATATGTGGCTACTGCTTATTGACGGAGAAATAGGTCTAAGAAGTTATCTCACTTCTGTGTAGTCTTGGGTTGTCTAGTATTATTTTTATAGGATATATCCATGGTGGTTCAATGTACCCGTATGCTCAATGTGCTCCGGTCTCCCCTACATATTATCTGATAGAAATTCGCCAGAATATGACATTATATCCTTATCTTTTTGTATGAGTTTGATTCAGTATACTAGTAGTTATCTCTTGGGATGAGCGGTCTTCGGAAACATTCCGATCGCATTCGAAGGAAAACAATTACGATATGTCAGAATGTGCTGAATACGAATCGAAAGCATCGATTGCTGTCGAATTATTCGAGGTCATTTTTCTGCTTGAATTCTTAGACGTTCGATCGTGATACAGAATATGTGTGACGGGGGTTTAATCAATAAGTATCAATCTGTCACACTGAGGATTACGAAAGTCTTCTAATATCTCTGTAAATTTGCGGGCGACAGTGTCGGGTGAAACCGACGAAATTTTCGGATGAAATTCGGATTCCCCATTGCAGGATTCCGAATTCCGGTCCACACCCAGTACACCCGGCCCAAAAAGTCTATATGCCAGCCCATTCCAGACTCCAGTGATGTGACTTGGCGGCCCCGTTAAAGCCACCGACTACATACAACATGAGCATCATCACTTCATGGCCGGTACAACAATACCCCCCCCCCCCCATATTATTTTCAGCAGAAAAAAGATTTTATTTAGGCGAATTTGACCAAAAAAAATAATTCATTTTTTGTCCATGGGCATGCGCACTTGGTATGTCGTTTTTAAATACACAATTTATTTTGAAAGGTAAAACATTTTGCTGTCGGATGAACAACAGATTATTGGAGAGAGGGGGAGAAAGGGGGTTTAACGTCAATAATTCACTTGCGCGTTGGAGTCTTTAGCAGTGGGTGGAAACCGGAGGACCCAGAGAAAACCCACGTGTCATCCTTAACGCGAACTGGTAGAGGTGCGAATGTAGTAGCGCCGTAACTCAATGACAGGACAAGTGCTAACCTAGCTACGAGGACGTAACTTTAAACATATCTTAACGGATACGATCAAGTCCAAAATTGTCTTTTTGTCTAGATTTCTATGGCTGTTATATTTAGCCCCGCGTTAATGATGACAGTCGTCATAAAAAGATGGCGGTCTTAGTAACGTCTTAACGTCTCGATTTTAAATACGACGATTTGTTCACGTTTCAGGTAAGATAGAGTCCTTAATTGTAGTTGTGTGTAGCGGGAATATTAAATAACAATAATCAATCGTTGTTTCGATGAAAAATGCTGTCAATTTTGTGTGATCTTAGCGGGAGTGATCCACCACGGACATTGCAAAGTTGGAGGTAATCAGGCGCGGATCCAGGGGGGGGGGCAGGGGGGCCGTACCCCCCCCCCTCAGCCCCAGCGAGACTGGTGTATCCGCTTTTTAATTGATGATATAAACTGATTTTTGCATTGTCTCTGCCCTGGCAATGCGACGAAGGCTCTGGGGACTACACCAAACCACTAATACATGCGGCACTCTAATGATTACCATTTATTACAATGTATGCCCCCCCCCCCTCGTAAAAATCCTGGATCCGGGCCTGCTAATGGCATCAAAGCTTATCTCGAACCACGGAGGGTGAAGAGATAAGGTTCGTTATCTAGTGCTAACCATTCGGCCATCCAACCCCCGGATTACTGGAACACTTGGATTTGTATATACGTTATACACCTGTTTCATTCAGCGATAGACGGTTTATGTAATACAGTTTCCAGGGCCGGATTAGAGTGGTATGGGGGTGGGGTGGGTTCCTGACGCGGCTGCAGCCAGGGTCGCCGATATTAAAGGGGTCCCAAATTAGTTTTTCTTTTTTTAAAAAAAAACCCTGTTTACCATAAATAAACATGTCATTTATTATGTTGTAAAATGTTTGTGCCAAATAAGCCTATCTGACATAAAAATAGCAGTTGTGTTAGTGTTCTCAACCTCGTAGGTTTCCTCCCACTTCTAAAGACCCCTACGCGCAAGCGAATTATTGAAATAAAATTAAAACCATATGTTAGTCCCTAAATGACCTAGTTGTGTTGAGTGGACGTTAAACCCCATCTCTCTCTCTCTCTCCCCTCTTTCTCTCTCTTGTGTGAGTGTAACGGTGTAACGGACAATGATCAACATTTATTATTGACAGTCATACGCTTCCATACATTTCATGTCCTTGAGCTGAGTCAGCTGAGCTGTATCTGGCGGTCAAAAACAACAATACTGAATCTTTAAAATCGTACAAAATATTTTAATAAAAGGATTGTGATTTTGAAGATCCAGTATTGTGCGGTCAGAGCGACCAAACGAATATTTACTGCGGATCAGTTTAGGGTCACGTAAACGTCTGTGTCACGTGATATAGATGATAAAGCGTGAATAGTTGCACCATAGGTTAGTTGATTGAAAACAACTCTGCAGCAAAAATGGCCGATAAAACAGTTTTAAGTCTTGACAACCCAGTATTTACATCGTTCCTGTTTTATTCGACAGTAGTGATACTAAAGATGATGTCTATGAGTGTTTTCACCGGATTCCACAGAATCACTAAAAGGGTACGTAGTTCACAGTCCTATATCTTCACCTCTCTATATACACCACACTGTATTGACCGGCTTAACAGGAGGGAGTGGGAACAGTGTATTGACTGGTGACCGGCAAAGGGTGGGGATCACGGTGGCCAAGTGGGTAAGACGCTGTCTCGATAGCCTGGAGGTTTGGTACGTGTTCGATTTTTGCATTGGCCGAGACATTCGGATGGGAAAAAAAACCGAGGTCCCGCGTACACATTGGCCGTGCGTGTTTAAGATCCCCTGAGTCTTGACCCTTGGAAATCGACTAAGAGTGGGCCGTAGGCCTATAGTCCCGCTCTCCAGGAAAAGGTCCTCGTGGTTTCCCTCCGGACACTCCGGTTTCCTCCCACTGCTAACTACCCCTACGCGCAAGCGAATTATTGAAATAAAATTAAAACCATGTTAGTCCCGAAATGACCTAATTGTGTTGAGTGGACGTTAAACCCCATTTCTCTCTCACCGGGCAAAGACAGGACAATGAAAGGCTGAAAGTAATTACATGTAATATTGGGTAGGTTATATGGCCGGCGACCCCACCCCCCTCTGCTTACGCTATGGTTAGTTTCGTTTTTTGGGGGATCCCATTTTTTTTCTCGGGAATGGGGGTCACGGCCTTCTGTTCTGGAAATAGGGGGCTAATTATTTCAAAGATCGGAATATCGTAGGCCTAAAATGTAAATTTATGCTAGAGAAAATTTTTTTATGATCTCTTTAAATTTTTAACTTTTTTTTGCGATCAACTGTCGATGAGCAGCAGGTTTAAAGATTATGGAAGCCTATTACGGCCATATTTTAAACTCGACTTTTTCAAGCTCGTGTTATAGACCAGAGGGAGAAGGGCGGCGGGGGGTATTATCCAAAAGGTCGGCAAAAAGCGGGAGTTGGCTTTACTACAAACATTTTTCCTCGGGAATCCAAATATGGTGGGTGATCAGTCAGGTTAGAGAGCGTTCAGGAGTTATCGAGGTCCAACGGTCACCAGAGGTTAAAGGAGGATGGCTTATGAATTTAGCAACTTCTGATGATGCTGTCTGTCGCAGATTTCTTGTTGGGTCGCAGCTGAAGCATTGAATAAGCGCCGAAGAATAATTTGTGAAATCACTTATACATTATGGGAGATGAGATAACGAGCTGGCAGTTCTCAATATAATAGTTAAAAACTACATAATGTAAAGGCAATTTGCTGAAAATTTCAGTCAAATTGATCCACTATGAACCGTGAACCATTCGAATGAAAGTTCCGCTTAGCCTCTATCATCATTACTGAAGAAGGTAAGGCGAAACTGGTAGTCTCGATTATCTATTTGTTTAATCACGAAGGAAAGTTTTCTTGCAAATCGGACAACAATCCCACAAATATCGCAGTCTAGGCTTACCATCGAGAGCTGATTATGGTCTGAATAACTTAGTTAATGTCTTATTTATAATTTATGTAGCGTCTGAAGCCTAAATTAAGACTTGTAGTAGGCCTAATCAGGTTAACTCTTGAATAATGTAACTTTAATCAAATTATGACGTAATTGAAAAGGTCAAAAGGTCGCCGATGTCAAAATAAATTTTAATAAGAGAGAAATAAGGATGCACTGGGATTAGGGGCAAAACTAATGTTATTTTCAAGGTGGGCAAAAAGCGGGAGTTGACTTTTCTAGAAGCATTTTTCTTTGGAAATCCGAAAATGGTGGGTGATCAGCCAGGTGAGGGAGCATTCAGGAGTTATCGTGGTCAAAGGGTCAACAGAAGTTAATTGGCCTGGGTTATTTCGAATTCCACCTGCCAAGGGTTCTTTACCTCAGTTTTTCGTTCCATCCGAACGACTAGAAATTGTTCCTGGTCAGGATCTCCGTGATATAGTGATACCACGCTTGAATATCCCGCAGAACTTTCTCGGCAATCGCCGGGATCTAACCGGACCCTTCAGCCAGATTACTAATCCGCATGTTACTGAAGCAACGGCCGCGAGTTTTACACCTAATCGTTGCTTCAATACTGTACCATTCCCGACATTATAGCTACATTATCTGCAGACACGTCAACAGTAGCATCCAATCAGAAGTTGTGACATCGCGACCTCCACGGAAACCTTGACATTGGACGAACTTTGAACTTTGGAGCTCGATTATCACATGTATATATTTTAGCATGAAAGTGAGAGACCAAGGAATCCAATTGGTCATAGACTGGGCCTATACCCAATCAAACTTAGTGCCGAAATATTCAGGGTATTACGGGAAGGGCTTGGTAAGATGCATGTAGTTAAAGGACCTAAGTCCGTAACTCAAAATCCTCCAAAATCTTCGACATCGAAAACACGAATTATTGGTCAATTTAAATCAACATTGATGATGTAAACTTACCAGGAAAAGATGAGCTTCTGATATCCGATATTTAAGATAAAATAATTTTTCTAACATTGGTACACGAATCGTGTACCATATTGCGCTCCGGTCCTAGTTTTATTGAGAGACTCGAGGGACGAGGCTACACACATTGCACTGTATCACACTGCATATGTGGACTGGAATAACCAGGCGCTAAAAAAAATGCACTCGGTTGAGACTGAATGGCTTGTTTCGCCGAACATAACTGATTTGAAATTGGAGTAAAACGAAAAGCATTTAATGTAAATCAGTTTATATACATTCATATTACAGTATTATATGAGTTTCGACCCACTTTTGTCAATTTCTGGATCCCAAATGTTAGCGATTTAGCTCCTTTAAGGGGGGATCAAGCCTTCTATTGAAGATGACTGATGCAGGGCCTTTCTCATGTATCCACCGCGACTCTCTATGAAAATGGGCATTATTGTACCAGCCACCACAAAGAGATTTTTGTTTTATTTCAGGTATTTGCGAATGAAGAAGATTGTCGGTCTGCTTCTAGACATGGAAAAAAACTTCAGCCCGTTCTGAATAATGCGGATGTAGAAAGAGTGAGACGGTTAGTAAATTATGATTCCACGCATGCGCTTCTCATTATATAAATTCCCAATCTGTTTTACAGAGAATTACTTACGAACTATCTCTGTCACAGATGGCTGTCTTCAACACGTGCATTGACTTCACGAGGCGTCAGTCTTTGGCTCAACTTATCGTGCGTTGTTTACACAAAACGTAACTGCTTCGGGCAAAATGATGCCTTTTACTCATTTTAATACCCATTTACACTAAATAGGAAATATTTTTTAACTACAGATACTTCAAACGTCTTTATTTATTTTTCTTATACTTCAAAAGAATTTATTTTGTCGGAGGAAAAAGTTAATATTTTGCCGAATTAAGACGCATAGATGTCATCTTTATCAGTGATACTAACGGCCAAGCGAATATTCACTGCGGGATCAGTTTGATACATTCCCTGTAAAAGGTGTATTGAAATTCATATAGGCCTACTGGTGTCTTGCCGAACTTGTCGATCTAGATTTTAAATGGTCACGACAAACGAGTGTGACACCAGGGGGGTTGGGATGCCCTAGTGATCTAGAGCGCCGCGCTTCGACCTCTAGCTGGCCGGCCACCTCTGGCTTGCGGCTGTGGTTTCGAGCCCTGGTTTGAGCGTATGTCGCATGTAGATAGAGGCACCTCCTCAACTTCGTGGGTTTCCTCCGGGTACTCCGGTTTCCTCCCACTGCTATAGACCCCTACGCTCAAACGAATTATTGAAATAAAATTAAACCATATGTTAGTCCCGAAATGATTTAGTTGTGTTGAGTTGGCGTTAAACCTCTTTTCTCTCTCTCTCCCTTTTGATCCCGCCAGCAGATCAGGGAATTGGTCAGTTGGGATGGGGTTGGTAAGGTTCATAACCAGTCGCCGGTGGTTGGAGAGAGAGAGAGAGAAATGGTGTTTAACGTTCATTCGACACAGCCGGTTGTTGAAAAGGGAAATGGCCACTCCATGGTAAAGGGGTCAAAGCGCGAGCTTCAACTAGGGGTAGGCCTATCGGGGGTCTGCCGAAAATGCTACCTGTAGTATTTCAGACATCGATCGTCGAGATCAATAGCTCTGACCAGGTATCGCTGGTCGCCTGACCACTAGTTTATCCGATCAGAGGGAAACGTGTCAAACGAACAGACTTACCAACCTCGATTTATAACACACAAACAAAAGTTTCAAGTAAATGTTGGCATGCACGTAAAAGAATCCATGGCAGTTGGAATTCGAAATAAGAATCTGGTTAAAATCCCCCACCCCCCAATAGCACGTGCATAGCGTAAGCATTCTTCCTTAGCCCGATTGGTGCGGAAACGTACGTAGAACGTTAAATTATATTACATTTCATTTCTATATGATCAAGTCGAGTTATATGTATACCGTAGTCATTCGGCAAACCTCGATAGATTCCGGTACCCTCCATAACCCTACATCTAGACTCGGATGTATGATAGGGTCGTATTAACACGGCGATAACCATTCGGCAAACCTCGATAGATTCCGGTACCCTCCATAACCCTACATCTAGACTCGGATGTATGACAGTAAGTGATATGTACCTACGACCATACATTTGCGATGCGGCTAGTCGACTACCGATTTACTTTAACAGGGAAACGTGCCGCTTTGACAAAAAAGTCCCAAAATGGCCGCCATTGTTTTAGTTTGTTGATATAATCTCCATGGGGGCAGCCATTTTTATCCGGGTCCTTTAAAATAGTTCCAAAATGAAGGAAATCGTCATACATCCGAGTCTAGATGTAGGGTACCGGAATCTGTTGAGATTTGCCGAGTGAGCCGTAGCGCGACTGGGTTGGTTTAGAAAAGTAGAACGTTAAACCCTATTGTATATCCCTGATCAAATAAAGTAATATAAAAATTCCCTGTTTGTACTTTCAGATGCCACTTGAACGATTTAGAGAATATAACGGCCTTTGTTTTGATTGGTTTGTTGTATACGTTAACAGGACCAGCTCTACAAATGGCGTTACTACATTTTAGAATATTTGCTGGTTGTAGAATCGCCCATACCATTTTCTATCTTTTCGCCACACCACAACCAACACGTGGTGTGGCCTTTCTGGGTGGCTTTATAGTCACCATTTCTATGGCTGTGAATACTTTAAAAGTAGCCACATTTTAAATATACATGACACAGTTTTATATGGAATAAAAATTACTTTAAAAGTTTATCTCTGGCGACGTTTCGACGAGGTTTCTCTCATCCTGACGGCGTTTCGAGAAGGGTTCCCTTAAACTTAATAAAACCGAGAAAACCCTCGTCGTAACGTCTTCATTCAACTTGGATGAAGTCAGTGTTCGATTATTTTAGGGATGGTAGATAAAATTCCCGTTTAATTCATCTTTATACAAGGGGTGTATTATATTATTTATTACATACTGCCTCAGATACACGTCATCGATAAACCGTTAAAAAAAATCGTTAAGTAACAGTTGTTTTGTATGCTTTATATTTTTGTAATAAAAAAAAATACAGAAGGAATAAAAAATGTTTTTATTTTATTTTATTTTATTGTACACGCGTTGAACCAACTGAATAAACCTAAGCATTTGGTATGATGTGTCGCGATTGCTCACTGTGTAGGTTTCTGGGTCACTACTCGGCTTCCTCTTGTCAGTCAAACCTCGGAGGTTTTCTCGGGGTTCTCCGGTTTCCTCCCAACGCTAAAGACCCCTACGCGCAGACGATGTATTGAAATAAAATTTAACCATATGTTAGTCCCGAAATGACCTAGTTTTGTCGAGTCGACGTTAAACATCATTTCTCTCTCTCTCTCCTCTTGTCAGTGGTGCAGGACAGAGGGTCTGGTAACGACAACGTCTAGTCATTCGGATGGGACGATAAACCGAGGTCCCGTGTACACATTGGCGTACATAAAAAGAACCCTTGGCAGAGGCTTAAGTATTTCTAGGATAGCTGAAAATCGATTTTAAAAATTGCTGTCGTTAAAAACTGAAGGTTGTTGCGTGCATCTGACATAGATTGGGGTCGTCTTCCCAACCTCGTGGTCCATACCCGGCTTTCCCGTTTTCCTCCCACTGCGAAAGACCAATCAGGGGCGGATCCAGGAATTTTGCAGGAGGGGATTTGCCAGGTTCCTGATACGAAGCGTTGACAATGAATAATACAATCATCGTCTCGAAATTACACCTAAGCATGCAAACACACTGGGCTTTTTAAAGAGAGAATTTAAACATCCCGTTTGACGTCAATTTTTATTATACGCCCACATTGAAATGTGGTCGTATATTGCCGTCGCCCCCGTCCGTCCGTCCGTCCGTCCGTCCGTCCGTCCGTCCGTCGGTCCGTCCGTCGGTCCGTCCGTCGGTCCGGCGTCCACAATTGCTTGTGGACGCTCTAGAGGCCAAAGTTAATATCCGATTGACTTTAAATTTATACACAGTGTTTAAGGTCATGAGACGAAGAAGCCTATTGATTTTCAGCGATTTCCGATAATAACTGTCAGAGTTATGGCCCTTGATCACTTCAAAAAATCTTGTGGACGCTCTAGAGGCTAAAGTTAATAACCGATTGACTTTAAATTTATACACAGTGTTTAGGGTCATGAGACGAAAAAGCCTATAGATTTTCAGCAATTTCCGATAATTAAAATCAGAGTTATGGCCCTTGATCTCTTTAAAAAATCTTGTTGACGCTCCAGAGGCTAAAGTTAATAACCGATTGACTTTAAATTTATACACAGTGTTTAAGGTCATTAAATAAAGAAGCCTATTGATTTTCAGCAATTTCTGATAATTACTGTCAGAGTTATGGCCCTTTATCGCTTATAAAAATCTTGTGGATGCTCTAGAGGCTAAAGTTAATAACCGATTGACTTTAAATTTATACACAGTGTTTAAGGTCACGAGGCGAAGAAGCCTATTGATTTTCAGCAATTTACGATAATTACTGTCAGAGTTATGGCCCTTTATCACTTAAAAAAATCTTGTGGATGCTCTAGAGGCCAAAGTTAATAACCGAATGACTTTAAATTTATACACAGTGTTTAAGGTCATGAGCCGAAAAAGCCTATTGATTTTCAGCAATTTCCAATAATTACAATCAGAGTTATAGCCCTTGATCTCTTTAAAAAATCTTGTTGACGCTCCAGAGGCTAAAGTTAATAACCGATTGACTTTAAATTTATACACAGTGTTTAAGGTCATTAAATGAAGAAGCCTATTGATTTTCAGCAATTTCTGATAATTACTGTCAGAGTTATGGCCCTTTATCGCTTATAAAAATCTTGTGGACGCTCTAGAGGCTAAAGTTAATAACCGATTGACTTAAGTTTTAGACACCGTGTTTAAGGTCATGAGACAAATAAGCCTATTGATTTTCAGCTATTTCCGATAATTACTGTCAGAGTTATGGCCCTTTATCACTTAAAAAAATCTTGTGGACGCTCTAGAGGCCAAAGTTAATAACCGATTAACTTTAAATTTATACACAGTGTTTAAGGTCATGAGACGAAAAAGACTATTGATTTTCCGCAATTTCCGATAATTACAATCAGAGTTATAGCCCTTGATCTCTTTAAAAAATCTTGTTGACGCTCCAGAGGCTAAAGTTAATAACTGATTGACTTTAAATTTATACACAGTGTTTAAGGTCATTAAATGAAGACGCCTATTGATTTTCAGCAATTTCTGATAATTACTGTCAGAGTTATGGCCCTTTATCGCTTATAAAAATCATGTGGATGCTCTAGAGGCCAAAGTTAATATCCGATTGACTTAAAATTTATACACAGTGTTGAAGGTCATGAGACGAAGAAGCCTATTGATTTTCAGCAATTTCAGATAATTACTGACTGAGTTATGGCCCTTGATCACTTTCAAAATTTTGTGGACGCTCTAGAGGCTAAAGTTAATATCCGATTGACTTTAAATTTATATAAATTGTTGAAGGTCATGAGACGAACAAGTATATTGAGTTTCAATGAATTTAGATAACTTGAACAGCATGGAGGAGAACTTTATCAAAGCCAAACAAATTCCAATGATTTTCTGATAATTACATAATGAGTTGTTACTTTTAATCAGATTTTAGTGTATTATAAATGTTTCATTACCGAAAAAAGTAAAATATGCGACAACTCTTGTTGACTGCCCGGACGATTTAGCTGCTGTGGGCGTATGTTTCGTTGCCTGGCAACCTATGTTTATGAATTGATAGACTTACCTTGTGATTCAATTCCATTAATGCAGGCATTAATTGTGATATCACATTATGTCTATATCATTATCACTCGGCATATTCCGGTACCCTACAGCTGGCCTCAGCTGTGTAACGGTAAGTGATATGTATACCTACGCCTATGCAATTGTGATGCGGCGCCGGTTTACTTATTAGGAAAACTTGCTGGTTTTAGAAAGAAGTTATCACAATTGCGTCGTTCGAAGTTTGTTTATAATCTTCAGTGCAAACTTGTCCTTATTTAGAGAGAATCGGATAAACTTGAAAGAAAAACGGATGCAGGCTTTGAAATCGTTATGTGATAAAAACATTATTCAAGCGCGTCGTCAAATAGGCAACGCCGTTGATAATCCGGGAACTTCAAACAAAGTAGTTCCAATGGCGGACTTCGTTATACAGCGGAGGCAAGATTAAGGGTACTGGAATCGACTGAGGTTTGCCGAGTGTATCATTATCTTGTTCCTTGAATGCCCATCCCATCCCACCATCTGACGATAAACACTAGACCGTGAAACTTTTCTCAGAAAAGTGTTGTTTTATAATTTGTATTATGTAGATGAGCCCACCCCCTCCCCCCGCCCCCGCTCACCTCTGGATCCGCCCCTGCCAATAAACGCACGATATGTTGATAAAAAAAAATTACCATTAAACTCCATTGTACGTGGCAAGGAGTAGGATCGCCTGTCCAACCTCGTGGGTTCCCTTCCACTGCTAAAGACTCCTACGCGCAAGCGAATTATTGAAATAAAATTAGTCCCGAAATGACCTAGTTGGTGTCGAATGAACGTTAAACCCCATTCTCGCTCTCTCGCTCTCACTCTGATTAAAGTTAGGAAATATAAATTTAACAACGTGTTTTATAGTGTAATGAGGATTCGTTATCGGTATACTAGTATTTATAATGGTAGAGCCAGGCTGTGGTATATTCACGAGTTAAATCAAAGTCTTATCTATGCAAGCTCAGATTAATTACCAGTAATAGATATAACTGGTACTTTATTACATGACCTACAGACTGTATTACTCAATCCAAATTCGGTCCTGAACAGGGCCTATTTTAAGGATTATTTGACGAGGCATATTGGGGGGGGGTGGGGGTCGCTCCCCCCGGCTCCGAGAAAATTTTCAAAATTCGACCTCCAGAGAACGCCGGAACCACCATTTCCGAGTAGGAAGTGATCAGTTCAATGTAGCTCCTTAGCTTTCTGAAATTGTGACCAAACGGACCATGAACTACGAACAAAACAATCGGATAAAACTCACCAGAAGTAAACTAATAACTACCAGAATCTTTATCACATGTATACTATTACACTTTTAATACCAAATAATTGACTGACAGGTGTATATCCGACCGCTTGTCAGGGCATCGGATGTTCAAAGAAAAGTCCAAGTCGATTCAAGGAATCAGCCTTGGCCCCTTGGGCCCGTATTTTCGATGCGGTTTTCGAGAAATTAAGGGTCTGTAACTTCTCTTTTGATATGGATAAAAACACAATATGTCTTAATCACTATCAGAAGAGGCGTTATGACGACTTGAGTTTTTGAAATCGCCTCAAAAATACCGGCCTTAATCTCTTTGTTACTGTCCGTCTTAGGGTATTCAAAGAATCAGCCTTGGGTCCGTATTTACGAAGTGATTTTCAAAAACTCAAGTCAATGCGAAGGACCGCCGCGAAAGAAACAACCAGTGAACCATGCTTCTGAAACAGAAAGCGAAAGTGAAGAAAAATAATGAGACTGGATACCAAGTCAAATGACGTGATCGAGGATCACAATGACTGCTGATGTCGCACTTGTTCGTTGCATGGTCGCACATTTTACAAGTACACACTCAGATTAACAAAGATATACACACCCTTTTGTTCAGAGCACGGATTTTATATTTTCAAAGCACGGATTTTTCATCCCGAGGCACGTCCGTGACTGAAGGCACGTTAAAATAGGCCCTGGTCCCGAATAGTAAAAAGTCATGTTTCACTTCACTTCAGTTAGAATAGCACGTACTGTGGCATAGTTCGGACTTGGTCTTCCTAATCCGTTAACTTCAATGGTTTGCAGTCTGGGGTAAGTTTCAATCAATAGGTGGGGGGTAATAAGGGTTTGGACATTTTACATAAACCACATAGTTTAGGGTTTATGGAACAACTCAAACAGCGTATCTCGTCGCCCCCTCATTAGATGAATGTGCTTGTTTTGAACAATCATTTCAGCGTAACTGGAGCATATACCGTCTACTCGACAAAAACTAGGTTGTTTCTGGACCGACATATAATCCATTTTTATTTCAGTAATTCGCTTGTGCGTATGTGTCTTTAGCAGTGGGAGGACCTGGAGAAACTCCACGAGGTTGGATTCGTAAAAGCTGGGAATCGAATCCATGCCGCTTGACTCAGCTATGCCTACAACGCAGTGAACGCACATATTAGAGTAACATGGGTATGTGGCATGGAGATAGGGGCGCCTTCTCAAGCTCGCGGGTTCCTCCGGGCACTCCGGTTTCCTCACACTACTAAAGACCCCTACGCACCAGCGAATTATTGAAAAAAATATTTTTTTTTAAAAACGTACGTTAGTCCCAAAATGATCTAGTTTGTGTCGAGTGGACGTTAAACCCCATTTCTCTCTATATATATATATACATACAGGGAAGCCTGACGTTTTCTTGGGTATACATGTATGCCCATGTCCTAATGATGAAAGTTTCAACCTTTGTACAAGTTTATTCATTTTTAAATGATAGATATGTAATATGTAATTTTTTTATGAGAAGAATTGCTCATGATACGAAAATTGTGAATAATCAGGGGCCTGTTTCACGAAATTTTAACTAAGATAAAATCCGATTTTAGTAATTCGATTGGATAGTATTAGATTGATTTTAGCGCTGCCGCTTAGCCAATCAGATTTAAGTATTTACTAAAATTTGGATTTTATCTTAAGTTAAAATTTCGTGAAACAGGCCCCAGGCTTTTGTCTCTTTCATTATCATGTATTTTAAAGGGTTTTATGTTGGAAATTGGAAAGCTAGAGGCGCTCTAAACAGCGTTCTCGTAATGTGGAACGTTAAACCCTTTTTTCTTTTTATTTTTCATTCTGGCATATTGGGGCTGTAAATGACAATATCTTGTTCCAGATAAAAAAAAATCTATGACGCATAATGAATAATCAGGCTTTTGTCTCTTTCATTATCATGTATTTAAAGGGTTTTATGTTGGAAATTAGAAAGCTAGGGGCGCTCTAAACAGCGTTCTCGTAATGTGGAACGTTAAACCCTTTTTCTTTTTATTTTTCATTCTGGCATAATGGGGCTTTAAATGACAATATCTTGTTCCAGAAAAAAAAATCTATGACGCATAATGATAAAATAGAAACATTTAATTACACATTATTTATCCACAACTAAAAAATAAATATATCTTACTATTGGTAGTTATTCCCCTTTTAAAGAACACATCCATGCATAATTCATAATAATAATTAATTCATCCACATACTCAACCTAATAAGCTACTTGCAAATGATTTAGGTGACCGAAATCAGCCACGGTATTCAGTTTTAGCCGTTGTTCGTCATTGGGTGTTCTGAATCCACTGTATTCGGCAAAAAGCCTTCGGTTGTCATTGGTGTTCTGAATCCACTGTATTGGATAAAAGCCGTCGATCGTTATTGGGTGTTCTGAATTCACTGTATTCAGTTAAAAGCCGTTGATCGTAATTAGGTGTTCCGAATCCACTGTATTCGGTAAAAGTCCTTGGTTGTCATTGGGTGTTCTGAATCCACTATATTCGGTTAAAGCCGTTGATCGTCATCAGGTGTTCTGAATCCACTGTATTAGGTAAAAAGCCTTCGGTGTACTGTAACAATCTGTTTAGTCATTACATTTATTTTGTCATTAAAGATGCTCGCCACATTGCATGTATCGTAGACGTTTCGAAATAGTGTTTGATTGCCACTTTACTTTATGCACATTTTCCGTTTTCGATAAACTGCTGTGTTACATTGCAGAATTCACAGTGACAAAAAAGTACAAATTCCTTTTGTATTTGCACGTGACCGCACAGGTCTCAGGTATCAGACATCGGAAGATTGAAGTTATTTTATTGAGAGTGCGAAGGCTTCTTTAAATTCGAGTAAATTTTGTGCTAAATTAAAATCGTTCGTCCAGAACGCATCCTAAAATATTCAAAGAGTTGTTATTTCCACCCCAGTCTATGATTAAATGACCGAACTAGTATCACTGTCCGTTACCAACTGAGCTCCGTCTCTCCGCCTTGAGCTCATGTAACAGAAAAACTTGATGCTTTTTCTATAGTAAATGGCAAGCAAACTCGCTACACCAAAAACGAAAGAGGCAGTCACAACAGATGCTATTAAAATCACATTTCGATGACGCTCTGTACAGTCCTGTTTGTAATTCATAATACTTATCGGTTCGGAGCTGTCCAATTTTATGCATCCATTTTCGTAACCTATTTCCAAAAACTTCTCCGCTTCTTTCTTCATCCAGTCTCGAAGCCAAGAAATGCCACACGAGCAGATCAGAGGGTTGTTGTCTGTTCCAACAGCAGTCAGACGATCTCTCAGTTCTGGTGGGAAGGCCGATTCGTTCACTTTCGTCAGCCGATTAGAATTCAGATTTAATATAGTTAAATTTGGAAGATCCGAAAAAACACCCTTTTCCAACTTTGAGATCTTGTTTTCACTAAGGTCTAATTGTGTTATCTTTTTATGAATGATTTTTGGTAGCGAATCCAATCGACAGTTCCTGAGAGACAGGTCTTCCAGATTTGGCGGGAAAAACTTGCTTATTTCTGAAGATTGAAAGAGCGACAGGCTTTTAAATTCATTTCCCGCTAGGTCCAAGCGAATCAGGTTATCCAACGAAGTAAAGGTATTACGGCTTAATATATCTGCAGTGAGTTCATTGCCAGCCAGAGAAAGTACTTCAAGAGATTGGCTCGTGAACGCCATCGGTGAGATCTTTATTGGAACCCTCAGCATGTAATTCATCCGTAGAATTCGCAAAGAAGACATTTCTTTTATCAAATTTTCGGGAACTAAAACCGACGGATTCTGACCAAGAGATAGTTCGTGGACGTTGCAAAGGCACCTTAGATCCTTCGCGTGGAAATTGGTGATGAAATTATCTTCCAAGAGGAACGTTGTCAGATTTGGGAAAATGGTATTTCTCGGCGGACAAATCAAAGGAATTTCGGTTAAACTGTTTGAGCGTAGATCCAATTTCTTCAGATCTGGAAAGCTTATAACTTCGGAAGCACCCATGAAAGCGACTAAACGGTTTTGGTTTAACGACAGTTCTTGTAAAGCTGTCAGATTTATCAACACCCGGACGTCAAATACTCCTAATTTATTCTGACTCAAGTCGATTGATTGCAGTGCATTTTGGGTCGTAAAAGGTTCGAAAATATTCGAAGGAATTGACTCATCCCGCAGTTCCATCTTCTTTAATAACAGATGTTGTATACTGATGTGTTTCAAGCTCACCAGGGCTTTTTGCAAACCATCTGAATCAAGTAGAAAATTACTGCTTAGGTCTAATTTCTTTAAATATGTGAGTCGCGAGAAAGCCATGGGACTGATAAATGTGATATCATTATCGGAAAGATCTAGCACTTGAATCTTGATTCCAGTTCCAGCGGATATATTCTGGAACGTATCTCGATAGACATCCCCTAAAGTATTGGTCCGAAACAGGAGTTCTGTCGTTGGTATAGGAACACTGGGAATATAAGTTAACTCCACGTTCTCCTTGTCACAAACCACAAGGGTAGAAGACTCGCATTCACAGCCGTCAGGACATCCTGGGTATTGCTTCTGCTTGATTATCCGGGTACTCACGGTCAGAACTAAACAAATGATCAGACACAGACGTAAAACAAACGGGGCAGCCATAACTGTTGTGGTTTTCATTTCATTTCAGTGCTGTTTGACTGACCTTATCACAGTGAGAGATGGGTTATACTACCCTCAATATGTCAAACAAGAGCTCGGTATAAACTTTAATTAGGTCAATATATGCAAGACACAGTAAAAAAAAATAAAAGAGACAAATGTTCAAATTTCAAACACATGAAGTTGTATGTTGAAATATGAAGCTTATGCTTTGTTCTAGCACGTGCTCGCTTTGCCATAAAGCCTGTTATTGAGTCAACTAGCGTGGTTTCGAATCCTGGGTTGTGCGTGACAAGGAGTCTTTCTTCCCCATCATAACCGAAGTCGAGGACTTTATCTTGTTTAAAAACCGCCTTTGTTTAGAAGTACATAAAATGAGAATATCCCAGAATTCCTTTAAGAAAATCCTTATATCATGTTTTCTTATGGAAAAGAACCTACCCTGGAAGAAAAACCTGATACAGGTTTAAGGAAAAACTTTTAGAAGAATAACCACAAATTCCTCTAATATATATATTTAGACAGCACGTTATTCAGGGCATAGAATATACCCCAAAGATCAAAGAGATTTACCGTTATAGGTTTATAAGAGTAGAGAATGCGAGCGGGGATTATACCCCGTATGATGGTAGTACCAGGGGGTTACAGTTCAGAACGTTTACTGCAAATGTTCCTAGCGACTACCCTAACCCCTGTTTACTGTGACGTGTGATACAGGTGATAACAGGCCTTCCAAAAATCCATTATTGGGCGATGTTGCCTCCATAACAGATGACTAGTCTTGACATTTTAGCTACAAGTTATGACGGATGTCGTGCACGGAACAAGGTCAAATCTTATACCACTTGACGTTAGTGCCTATCCGTGTGAGAAGTGGCTCCAAGAGATGAAGTGAAAAAAAAAATTAATTCAAAGTATTGATTTATATGGGCTTATTTAAACATCCATTATGCAAAAGCTTAATCTGCCTATTGCAGTTCTTTCTTTAGGTCTGAAATGTTATCTAAATTATTAATCAACTCTCGATTTTATCACTAACCTGCTATATGTACTGGATTAGGATCCGATTTGCTGCCCAACTTTCATTCGGTTCAGAGTGGATCAAGTTGACTGATATATTAAGCAAATTGCCTTTACATTATCTAGTTTTTAACTGTTAGAGTGCGAACTGCCAGAGGTTAATGCACCAGGGGTTAATGAACAGTAAATGGTATTATGGGGAGTTGACCTGTTGGTCGGAACGCCGTGCAATCGACCGGTCATTGTTAGTTGGTGAATAACATCGAATGCATTTGTTAGTGATGATTGTATACCGAATTAGCACCTACTTCCACCTACCCCCATATTTCGCCAACAATAACGATTTTTAGGAGCGTTCTTAGCCGACCACAGCCTCAGCCACTCCAAATAATTCTGTAGCCCCTACAATTTGTATGAGTTGGCTACGGGCCCGATCGGACCGATACCAATCCATACAGAGAATCTCAGATTACCATTAAATCTTAATAAATACAAAATATGGAGTGTCAGTGAAAACAAACGGAATGATAGCTCGGCATACGATATATTAGGAACTTGGGTGGCACTAAGATAAATCCAGTAATTTGTTACCCACTCACATAGTTGGTTACTCTGTATTTATATGAATCTTTTTAACAACAAAACATTGTCGCTCTGCTCATATTATCCATTTAAGAGAGAGAGAGGGGGAGAGAGAGGGGGAGAGAGAGGGGGGTGTTAACGTAAATTTGCTGTAGGTTTGCGTGTGTGTGATGGAGAAAAGGGGGATAGGGTGAGAAAGAGATAGTTAAAGCACACCAAGTCATTTTGGGCCTAACAGTTGGTCCCGGAACTCCCCCACCCCTCTCCTTGTTACGTGCAAACTCAATGACCTCATGGTTTACTTAGATTCAATAGGCCCAATAAAAAATGAACATTGGATACCTCCACTGTCAATTAAAGGTCGCTTCTCCGCATAAAGAAGAGAACGGAACATCATCAATATTCTTCCCAAGTAATTTATTGTTTGAGTTATAATGAATTTCTATTTGATTTACATGTATAATGAATCTCTATTCTCCATAAGTAATTTATTGTTTGAGCTATAATGAATATCTATTCTCCAGAAGTAATTTATTGTTTTAGTTATAATGAATCTCTTTTCTCCACAAGTATTTTATTGTTTGAGTTATAACGAATCTCTATTCTACACAAGTTATTTATTGTTTGAGTCATAGTGAATCTCTATTCTCCACAAGTAATTTATTGTTTTAGTTATAATGAATCTATTCTCTGCAAGTAATTTATTGTTTGAGTTATAACGAATCTCTATTCTCCACAAGTAATTTATTGTTTTAGTTATAATGAATCTATTCTCCGCAAGTAATTTATTGTGTAAGTCATAGTGAATCTCTATTCTCCACAAGTAATTTATTGTTTGAGTTATAATTAATCTCTATTCTCCACAAGACGTAATATATTAAGATGAAAAGCTTGTAATTCTCTTTCTATTGGTATATAAATCAATACAGTCGCTCATTTCAAAATGTATGAAAATATCAATAAAATATATTAATTAATGAAATTTTGGTAGTGAATCAAAAGTTTAAATTGCAATTTTCTCAAAATCATGCATTTTGACTTATCACAAGTGTGCTCTAAACCTTCGATACGTTTAACTGTTAATTTATCACACATATTATTTACAATTAAAAATAGACATATTATGCAATAATTATATAATAAGCTACATATTCATAAACATATCACGTATTTATTCTCTCTCTATTTTTTTTATAAAAGTGAATCATGTAACTTATGCTATAATCTACCAGGCGGTGATTCACGATTTATCGTACTGCTTGGTGGTTGGTGTCTGTTTGGGATCGGGTATCCAGAGGGGGTTGGGGGTGGTGAGGGGTTTGGGCGTCAATATTAATACCTATATAATTTCATATAAGAGGATACGTGTTGAAACGTCGTGCTTCTAGATTAAAACCAGTGATTGTTTCCCATAAAAATTGTGTTCTGTTATTTTGTTCCCAAATCACTTAATGCCACTTAAAGATTATTAATTTCATATATATTTATCTTAAGTTTACTAAATGACTTTGTGCTTGATAACGATAAGAGGATAATTATCGAAACGTCCTGCTTTTAGAATAAACTAGTGATTGTATCCAATAAAAACTGTGTTCTGTCAATGTGTTTACCGATTGCAAAATGCCACTAACAGATTAACATTCAGACTACATGTATATGTAAACGATGATTTTCTCGTACTTTATTCATTTGATATATTCGTTATTTCCAGAAGGATTGACATCTCACCCCAGAAGAATGTTGTCTTTAGGAACGACGAACCCGACTTCTGTCATCCATCAATACAAGATGTCAACCAAAGGAACAGTGTAGCTAATTATAATCTATCAAGCGCGGATCCACGAAAATTATCTGGGGTTGGGGTACCATAATACAGGACAGGTACATCTTAACAACACTATAGGCAACCGGACAAAGAAGTGGACTGGCCCCCTGTCTACAAAGTAATAAACGGGCGCTAAAAATTAACCGCAAATTTATTGTATTGGTATTTGCAACGAATCACAGCGTACATAGATCAGAAAGGGTTCCCCAGGCAAATGTGTTCGTATACGCCTGCTAATACATAGGGATATACGGTAAACGGTCAAGGCGGTTTACACGGTAGAATACCCCTATACGCGTATAGTCCGATGTAAGCCGCTAAGCAAATTCCTGTTGTTCCAACACAAGTATTCGCGTATACCTCTAAACGTATACTTAATACCCCTATGTATTAGCAGCCTTAAAGGGCCAATCCCGATAACCTTTTGGGGAATAAAACTGCTCATTTTTGTGTTAAAATCATTTAAAACCCATTATCTAAGGCCGATTAACTAACCCGATATTTGTGATGCCCTTGTAAATAACTTAAACCTGACAGTCTGCATCTGGAAATGGAAACCTTTGTATTATACAGTATCTGGATAAAACCAGACTTTTTTCTATAAAAATAATATGTAGGTGAAATTGACCTTTTGTTATCAAGTACAGTACATGGGTCATTCACTGTATAGACCTCTCAAGAAACATAATTTGATTATCAGGTAACGCAATGAAAAAAATGACCCGAAATCTTAAAAGGGTTACGTTTCCGGATAAGCAGTGTTGACGTTCACGTCCAGACGACTAAATATTTTCAGCTGAATTTTTCAGACAATGTAAATACATCATGTTTTTATATTTTGGTCCATTAATTTCACAAATACTCAGACTTTAATTTTTGAGACTCTGTTCTTATCAGGATTGTCCCTTTAAGACAGCCCTGACACTGCTGGTGGAATATATGTCTCTAACTTAAAGGAGCTAAATCGCTAATATTTGGGACCTAGAAATTGACACAAACAAGTCGCCACACATATAATAATGTAATATGAATGTAAATAATCTTTAATTATTAGTATTGTTTTGCAAAACATGCCAGAAGTCTCTATCGAATGGCAATCTCTAGCGTCTGGTTATTCCAGTATACACTGATAGTATTTATTGTGCATTTATTGGCGGACTTCCCCAGGTTTGTGAGTCATTGTTATAAGCACCAGAGCCACCGTAAGTTTTATTCGGCGAAACATGACAGAAGTCTATCGAATGGCAATCTCTAGCGTCTGGTTATTCCTGTCTACACCGATAGTTTTTATTACGCATTGATTGGCTCACTTACCCTGATTAGTGAGTATCGCCATACACACTGAGACAACGTAACTTCCTTGCCACCAAATATAAAACAAATAAACGAAGACTTTTTAATTTTTTTATTGGCCACAATACAGCATTAAGGTGGTACGGTATATTATTGGAACCAACAGATTAGAGCCATCGCATGCTAACAGAACAAAAATAGGTAAACACTAGCCAATAATAATAATAACACATGACCTTTGACCTCAATACATATTCAATACACAGGTTACAGATAAAAGATGCACTGTCTCAAAAGGCTATACTCAAGAAATCTAAATTCAATAAAATTGAAGTTTTCTTCAGTATGGCCCATCCCTAGGGTGTAGACAAGTTATGGGCCTGGCTTTATTTTAAAAGACTGAACCTGAGCATAGATGGGTGAAATTTAAAAAAAAATTTTTATTGTTATTTAAACATTTTGTAGATCTTAACCAGAAAATGAAATTTTAGTCTTCTATTCATGGCTGGACTGTTGACAGTTGCTCAAACAGATACATAAGCTAACAGGCTTTTATCTGGTCATAAATTCACAATATCAACAAATGTACATACAACATATATATACATGCTGTTGAATATTTAAAACATTGGGCATGCTTCCAGAAAAAAAAAAACCCTTGAAATGATGTGAGGTTTAATATCTTATTTTTCGTGTCCTGCATCACAGAAATCTGACCTTCTATCTGTATATTTATGCATACATCATGTTGAACCAGACAATGTATAATAATATTATATATTGTCTGTTACGACATGGTGTAGGCATACATTATACTGATAGAAGGTCAGATTCCCGTGCATGCATGGATCAGGATATACTTGTTCTTTCCAGAACGACTCATGTCACTTATCTTGGAAAATTGGAGAGAGAGAGAGAGAAATGGGGTTTAATGTCCACTTGACACAAACTAGGTCATTTCAGGACTAACATATGGTTTTAATTTTATTTCAATAATTCACATGCACGTGAATTGGAGTAAAATTGGAGCTGGCTGGAAAGATGTCATAATAATTTTTGAAAAGCACATTAAATAGATAAAAAAAAGTGTCCAGACACCAGTTTTTGTTTTTTCCAAGTTTTCACCTTTAAGAATGTCACAAAGGATTTAGAGGAACCATACCTTTTTTTTTATAATTATGCAGTTAAAACAGACACATCACCGTACATGATTTTCACATCCAATATTTTGTAGTTTGCATCCATGCCGTTCGATTTGAATGTACATGTATATGAATTATCCTATGAATGAATTAATTAATACATCTATAGCGGTATTCTAGCTTTAGCAAGTACTATTCCAGCTCTAGTCATTACTACAGAAGGAAAAGAGGCTTCATGAGAAGCTATCCAAATAATTAACCATACATGAATCTCCCATGAAAATTGATCTTTTTTCTCTATGGGTTCCTTAATCAAATCTTAATTGGACTCCCATCAAAATTTTGTTTCCCCCCTTAAAACCTATATGGACACACTACCAAGAGGATATCTTCATACCCCTGTGATAAGAATACAATCAAGGATCTGTGTCCCTGTGATAAGAATACAATAAAGGTTCCGTGTCCCTGTGATAAGAAACTATCAAGGTGCTGTGTCCCTGGGATAAGAAACTATCAAGGATCTGTGTCTCTGTGATAAGAATACAATAAGGTTCCATGTTAGCATCAAATCAATTGGAAGATGAAAAGAATGAATATATTATATATATATGACCAGTATAATAAAACTAAATGAGTATACAAGTTAATGATTTTAACAAAAAAAGGTAAACTGAATAATGGAGATAATAATAGACTGATAAATATAAAATAGTGATGCAACAAAGGACACCAAACATTCTATTTTCTCACACTCTGTGAGATGTTGAATCTTACAGGATCTGTTTTATAAACAACATGATCAATCCATAAATGGTTAAAAACATTGAATAGTTCCGGTATATTCTGGTGAATTGGTTCTTGGATTCCCATGCCAACGTCATTTAATAATAATCTCTTAGCGGCATTTAGTAGTAATTGGATCCAAAAAAACCCCAACAGACTTGATATGCCTTTGCGTGGGGTCCAAGAGTTTTGACCATCTCAACTTGCCCTATTGTTGCATCATTATTAATTATAAATATTGAAATACCATAATACTAAAACAATCATCAACATTTAACATTGCACTTTAAAATTGATTATTTAATGGAATCACATATGGTCATATTTATAATTGTCAAAATATATGTTATGCAAATATTTTGATTTTCTAAAAATTTCAAATACTCTATGGTTTCCAAAAGGGCTAACACCATTATATTCCTTTGAAAATTAGTTTAAAAAAAACACAAAAAATCTTAAATTGTATGATGAACCTTTGAAGCGACCATTGGAACTCTCTTAAGGTTTCTAAAATTAATATTCCTATGAAAATTATGGTTTCAAAAACTCCCCAAAATCTTAATTTGTATAATGAACCTTGGTAGCAGCCATTAGAACTCTCTTAAGGAGTCTAAAATGAATAATATCTTACTCTTACATGCATATTTTAATATCTGATGTGTACAATATTGTGCAATTATGGGTTTCTAAAAGGAATAGTAGTTAAAGTGCATCAGTGCTCTCTTCTGATTTCTAGAAGGTATAAGATCTATTCTACAAAAAGCAAAGAAGAGAAATTCCCCCCCCCCCACACATAGGCAGTGTCGAAAGATAGGACAATCTCTTTATGCTATCTTGCTCTTTTAATTTATGCAATAAGAAATAACATATACCTATTTATCTACCGAACAAATTTGTACAAAATTATTTTGGATAATGACCAAATGATTTCATCAACATCGCAAACAGTGAATTGCAAAAATACATGAAAGAATTACAAAAATACATGGAGGAGGATTTACAAAACAGTAAATACATATAAAAAAAAGTCACTTGAGTGGAAAATCACAATATAAAAAGCACATTTTAAGGTTTTTTAAAGATAAAAAAGCACTAAAAAATACAATGAGTAACATTTACAAAATCTATATTTGTCAAAATAATGCCAAGCAAGCACAAAAATTACACATGAACAACATTTTTAGCCATCTGTGAGTAAATTGATGAATTATCGTGAACGTTACATAATTTTAGCGAATAAAAACACAGAACATTACATAATTTTAGCGAATAAACACAGAATATAATATATTAATGTGGTTTTAGAACAATATGGTTTAATTTCATTCCTTTTCTTTCTTTACTAATGGTCATTTGTTTTTAAGACTGTGTGATTTTGGTGAAATAAAAGTGCATCAACAATAAGACAACACCTCCTTAAAAAACAGATGTCAGCATCCGCCGTTTCTAATCTTAAACCCAGCAAAGTTGGAATTCATACAGAAATAAGATGGCCTAAAATAGGGGCCTTACTTCCCAAAACATTTCAACTAAACTATTTCAAGAATGCAGCTCTTTTATTAGCTAAAATTTGTACTAGGATTTGAACTACAAACCAATGAAATTGCATCATTCTCATAATATTTTAGCTTTCGTGAATAAGGCCTGTAATCTTTTGCCCTGGAAGTTTATGAATGTGTAAAAGCATCCAAAATACAAATCAATGACTGGATATATGAATGAATGAATCACTGTGAATTTAGGCTCAAACTTGAGTAAAATAATGAGCTGGTGACAACATGTCAAGCGAACAAGATTATTACAAAATATATCGAAGCATAAAAATCATGCAAAAAGAAAATATAGTATATCAAATAATGACGACGAATAATGAATAAATTGTACTGCTGCATCGAGAGAGAAGAATGATTCAACATTTTCTTGTGATTTACATCAAATATCTGATAGCAAAACACAAATTTCTATGGAAAACAA
Source organism: Patella pellucida (assembly GCA_917208275.1). NCBI lineage: Eukaryota > Metazoa > Mollusca > Gastropoda > Patellidae > Patella > Patella pellucida. The sequence goes on from OU795044.1 coordinate 6,253,470, forward strand.
TCACTGAGTTTATTTCACAGTTCGTTTCAACAAAATTGACAAGAGGAACTTGTTGAAACATAGTGTGAAATAAACTCAGTGATTGTACTCCATAGAAATTTGTGTTTTATTATCATTTGTTCAGTTACTAAATGCCGTATAAGGATTTGATCAAATAGATCAGAGTTTTTATGTTTACACTTTTCAAAATCAAATCGGGAAACTTTGATAATTTCAGCTAATGCCTTCGCGTTTGATTGACATAAACGTTTCTACATTACATCTTTTCCAAATTGAATGGGAACTTTGATAATTCTATCTAAAACTTGAACCGGTATCCGAATTTTCGAAATATTGGAAATGGATAGAGAATGAGAATCTTTCAACATTCTATAATATTGTCAAAGTTTTAAATCTATCAAATAGGCAGTAATTAGGTTACAGAAAATTATTAAATTCATAAATCTGTTAAAAATAATCAATTTTGTATTTTGACCACAACCAATCATTAGTTCTAAATTCTGACGATGAGAGAGAAAATAGGTTAGAAAAGGCAAGATTATATATAATAAAACATATAGGCACAAACAGTTTTCAGCACGGTACAATGTAGATATATATGTATATATATAAGTAGCAAAAATTAATTGAGCACAAAAATACAGTAGAGCTAAACTAAATTAAAGCTTTTTTGGAATCCTTCTCATGGAAAAATCTCAGACTGTATGATCACAAATCATACTCTGATCAAACCAGAACATTGAGTGTGCTTCCAATAAATGGTCATTGTTCAAATACATTTTAAAACTGATATTGTACTGCATTTTAGAATTGATATTGCACTGCATTTTAGAATTAATTTTGTACTGCATTTTAGAATTGATATTGTACTATATTTAGAATTGATATTGTACTTTATTTAGAATTGATATTGTACTGCATTTTAGAATTAATATTGTATTATATTTAGAATTGATATTCTTCTATATTAAGAATTGATATTGTACTTTGTTTGAAACTGGTATTGTTTTAGTGTATATTTAGAATGATACAGTATAATAATATCTAACTCCAAGATGGCTCTCTTTTCAGTCAGTTATATTCAACTGTCAAATTAACCGACTAATAAATTTGTTGATATTATTGAATAGAACAATCTGGTTTTTACCAAAAACAAGCCGGTTAAACAGCTCCGCCCTGATCCCCAAGATCTGTGACCTTGACCTTTATAAATAATGGTCTAAACTATTCATGCGATGATGCTGCTTAATTTGATACCACATATGTGGCGGTGGGGTCACGGTGATGATTATATTTATATGGATAGATAAAGTTGTGTAATTTTTTAATTGTTCAGAATTAACAGACGACATTCATCACACAATTTACATTTAATAATTCTGAGAATTTTTGAGCGACAAGAATAAAAAGAACAGGAGTAACAATTTTTTTGACAATAATGCTATTGGTTGCATTGAGGTGTAAAAAGCCTATTTGACGTATATAATAATTCACTTAACCTTAAACTGGTTTAACTATCACTATGGTAACTAATCTATTGAGACTAAACAACACTAAATTATAAACAGTTCAATAAACTTAAAACAAGTCAGATGAACACAAATTTTTCTGGGAGTCAGTTTGAGTTTAGTTTTACCAATAATATATTCTTCATGTATCTTGATGACGAGAAACATAGACGTAATATTTATACACATTGTCACATGTACTACCACTTTAACCCAGTTTCATTTAATCTTGTGTATCTAGCCCTAATTTCTTTCACCTTTCTTTAGATATTAGTAAAAAATCATTTAAAATCAACTCCACGTCATCTAATTTGTACTTGTGTCCAATTCCAAGTTGACTGATTGATTTTGATACACTGGAAAATTGGTATTTTTAACTTGGGTGTAAATAGCCCTAATTTCTCTACTGTGTTGAATTATTCATAACTTTAGATGAATTTAGGCTAATAGTGTTCAGCTTGTACTTGTGTACAACTTAAATCATAGTGTTTAATTGTGATTACCAAGCGTCTAATTAACTAGTGTTTAATTTGTTAATTAGACACTTGGTAATCAAAGTTAAACACTTGGTGATCAAAATTAAGCACTATTAGCCGAAATTAATCTATAGATATGAATAATTCAACACAGAAGAGAAATGAGGGCTATATACACCAAGTTAAACAATACCAAATTAGGGCTATCTACACCAAGTTAAACCATATCGAGTTTCCAGTGAGTAAGTGTCCAATTTACAAATGTTTAATTTCTGAATCACTGTTAAAAAATTAATCATTATACATCAATAATCAGTTTGGTTGTTTATTAAACACTTGCATATCGGACACTCAATATCAAAATTAATCAGTTGGCTTTTAACTGGACATAAGCACAAATTAGATGATTTTGATGATTCTAAACCATTTTTTAAACAAAGATTTGATATTAAACAAAGTTGGAAGAAATTAGTGCTAAGTACACAAGATAAACAATACCTGGGGCCTGTTTCACAAAATTTTAACTTAAGATAAAATCCAAATTTTAGTACATACTTAAATCTGATTGGCTAAGCGCTAAAATCAATCTAATACTATCCAATCGAATTGCTAAAATCAGATTTTATCTTAGTTAAAATTTCGTGAAACAGGCCCCTGGGTTACAGTGTAGGGTGATGTGTTGGTCACAGTTAAAAATAATTTTTTTGATCTTTTGAATTCAGTTCTTGTCACATATTAGACCATATTACCTGGTTGTATGGCCTAAACAATGTAATGTTTTTCTTTTTTAAATTGCAAGTTACAAATTTTAAAGGCAAAGGTTTAACGAATACTTTTATGTTCTGGCCAATCCCTTTAAATCTATATTCATCTGAACACCTACTACAACAACCTGTATTACATCACTACAGAGTTACAATTATTTATTTACACAAATTATTTGTTATAAGCTTAGCAGGAAATTATTTGTATAGAACTCAGTAAAGACAGGGAGAAAATTGCACAAGTTCATTTGAGTATAATATGAATTAACTTATTATCAATTATATTACTGAGATTCCAAGTGACTAGATTTCATTAACTTAACTTGGGACTTTAAGAGTTTAGAAAGTCTAAAAAAAAAGAACCGACTAAAAATATCATTTGTGAGCTTTAAGAGTTTAGAAAGCCTAAAATAAAGAACCGACTAAAAATATCATTTGTGAGGCAATATTTGACTGGCCTGAATCAAAATATCAACATTTATCGTAAATTGCTAGCATGTCCAACAGAACGAGCCAACAAAAATACTATTTGTAGAGGCCTAAAAAGCCTTTAAAATGAGAAAAATCCACTTTGTCGTCATGTATAAGCGATTTCATAATGACAGAATATATGAAATATATACATAAAATGCAAAAAAGTGAAAGAAATTGACAGGTAAGGAAATTAGATGCATATGAAATGTAAGTACATTTTGTACGTGGTTTAGAACCAACATTTTTTAAAAGCCAAAATAAAGCTTTTTGAATATGATTATGGCTCAACGACGAATCAATGAATTCATTTATCATCCACAACAATAAAATTAAGCTAAGTTATTCGATAAAAAATATCAACAATCTTTTTAAATATGGCAAATGTTAACATTCACTTTAAGCTAGTTCACTTTAAGTTAGCATGTTGACAGAATTCTATTTAATTTTATCATTTATATGACAGAATAATAACCATTTAATGACGCTACAGATACATTTCTGTTGGGTTTTTTATTCGTTTCAATAGACACAAAGTTCTTATTTTGAAATTTTAATGTTCTTCCATTTAAAATAGAAATTTTCTTAAATGGATTTATGCAAATTTTTTTTTATAAATTTTCAAATTCATATTCATATTGAAATAGACATGAGTTTTTTCTTTGTTATTTTATAATTTTGAGTTAAGTTTGTCTGTCATAGAACTTTTTTTTATTTAATCGATTTTAGTATGAAATTTTTTAATTTTAAAATTTGATATTTGCCATTTTAAAATTTTGATTTTATTATGTCCATCGAAAAAAAATTGTTTTGTTTAATGGATTTCTGCATGAAAAATATTAATTTTAAAATTCTAATAAGTTAATATTTCAATTACAGAATTGAATAATTCTTCAAACTTTGTAGCACTAAAAGTCAAAGTTTTTTTTTAGAGTTATCTTCTCTTTACCTCTGTGAAGCTATAAAATGGTGGCTCTTATGGAGCTTGTGTACCTTAGAAATAATCACATAACTTATTTTCAGTCTGATCTAACCGACATGCCCGAAAGCAAAATTTCACCTATTAAATTTGGCACCACCAAGTCACGCAAATTCATTGCTTGTCGACTTTCATTATCATCTCGACTCATCAATACACTTCGTCGAGACTTAAAAAGGCCCTCCAAGGTGGTTAGAAAATGGTGAAAATTAAGAGAATATATAGTCAATATTTTGTTGTCTACCGTAAAAAGCGTTGTGTTTCATCAATTAAGTACAAAACGATTACTACATTAAATTCATAATTTGTTCTGAGAAACACAGACATTTATAATATAAACTAGATTAATATCCACCATGTGTTATTCACTTAAATAACGCAAAAAAATGTTACATTCCCGCGGCAAAATAAACCAAAAGTTATTATAAAATCGACAGATCTTACGAAAATGTAAACAAGCTTATCGAGGAAATTAAGATGCTGTTTGCTGAACGGGGGTAGGACTGATGATGTCAGCTAACTTATCCTTCTTTTCTTCTGCCATGTCTGCTACTTCTGTAATTAAGAAAAAAAAATAAAAAAAATATAATACCTACATTGATCAAGCATTAATCCACAAAACAATGGTGTAGCCACTTATTAAAATACAGATCTATATTTCGTTTCAATTTTTTATACTTTCAATGGCCTTCACTACAAGTTATTGTGGAAGGTCACATAATAATAATAATAATAATCGCGTCATTTTACAAGGGTAGCAAATTAGGCCTGAGGCCTTTTTTCAATTTAGCCCTTGGCACAGATCGTGCGAATGATTTTGATCATTACTGCAGGGAGAAACCAAAGAACTCGGGGGAAACCTGCCTGATCGGACGGGAGACCGAATATCCCTCTCACTTACAACGATAAAGTTCATGCCCTGAGCTGGGGTTGAACCCTCGTTGCATTGGTGAGAAGCATTGGTGAGAAGCCGCCTCTCTATCGCCACGGCTATCCGACCAGCTAATCAGAGGTCATACAAGAGGATTATGACCCTATGATGTCAGACATTGATAAATTACCAAGCATGGACGTTTCTAGTGGTTTAACCACAGTTCCAATCAAACATAGACAAATACACTGACTCAATGTCAGACGTTATGATCTAAAGCACAAATGTTTTAACACTTGGCCACCTAACCCCCCCAGAAGCCAATGGGAGAGAGAGAGAGAGAGAGAGAGAGAGAGAGAAATGGGGTTTAACATTCACTCAACACAAAGTAGGTCATTATATGGTTTAATTCTATTTCAAAAATTCTCTTGCGCATATGGGTCTTTAGCAGTGGGAGGAAACCAAAGGACCCAGAGAAAACCCACGAGGTTGGACAGGCGACCTTACTCCTTGGCACGTACAACTGGCGATTCAAAACCATGCCAGTTGACTCAATGTCAGTCTAGAAGCCAATGAACTTGAATGAATTAAAAATACAAATGTCTAACCAGAGACTTTCTTTTCTAAATCATCTTTAATTTCCCCAACATCCTTTTTGATTTCATCCATCTTTTCTTCAACTTTCTCCTTGGTCTCTTCAACAACCTCTCCAACCTTTTCTTTAACTTCCTCGACTTTACTCTCAGCACCTTCCTTAGCTTCTTCAACCTAATAAAAAACAACAACCTTGAAATGAGAGAGTGAGAGTGAGAGAGGGAGTTTAGCATCCACTCAACACAAACTATGTCATTTTGGGACTAACATATATATGGTTTAATTTAATTTCAATAATTTGCTTGCGCGTAGGTGTCTTTAGCAGTGGGAGGGAAACCAGAGGACTGGAGAAAACCCACGAGGTTTGAAAAGCGACCCTACTCCTTGTCACGTACAACCGTTGATTCAAAACCACTCCGGTTGACTTAATGACAGGCGTTATGACACAGCACGCATGTGCTAACCATTTGGCCATTCAAACCCCCACCTTGAAATGAAACAAATGATAACAATCCTGTCAGAAATGGGGTTTACCATCCTGCTTTTCTGCTCCGAACACACAAATAAAAACAAGAAGAAACCCCGACTGGGGAATTCCAAGAAACTTTCTTCAGTCAGCAAATTATTAAAACTATATCCTTTAAGGTATCCTATCTGAACGAATTATTGAATCTATATCCTTTTAAGGTATCCTATCTGAACGAATTATTGAATCTATATCTTTTAAGGTACATGCAACCTATCTGAACGAATTATTGAAACTATTTCCTTTAAAGTACATGTAACCTATTTGAACGAATTTCTGAAACTATATCCTTTAAGGTAACCTATCTGAACGAATTATTGAAACTATTTCCTTTAAAGTACATGTAACCTATCTGAACGAATTATTGAATCTATTTCCTTTAAAGTACATGTAACCTATCTGAACGAATTATTGAAACTATTTCCTTTAAAGTACATGTAACCTATCTGAACGAATTATTGAATCTATTTCCTTTAAAGTACATGTAACCTATCTGAACGAATTACTGAAACTATATCCTTAAAGGTAACCTGAAACATATCTGAACAAAATTTTTAAAACTATATGCCAATGCTAAAATATCTGAAGAAATTATTGAAACTATGTTCTAATGCTAAAATATCTGAAGAAATTATTGAAACTATCTTCAAGCTACTTGTATGATAGGAAAGTAGCTAAAAGATGAAATTTGTATATTGTATAATATAAGGGAAAGTGAGAAGTTATATTTAGCCATGACATACCTTATCCTTGGCTTCATCCTTTACTTCTTCTACTTTTGCTTTAGCTTCTGCTGCTTTTGCTTTAGCTTCCTCCTTTGCTTTCTGGGCTGCTTCTTTCGCTTTCTGTTTCTCTTGTTTAATTTTTTCAGCCTCTTCCTTAGCCTTCTGTTTAGCTTCCTCTTCCCTTGCTGCAATTATAACATGGAATAGAGTTCATCATGTTACTGTGCAACGGATACTGTCTTTCACAGCCGACTATTCTCGTCACTAATTTTGATTGGTCGAGGGGATATTCCAGTAGCCATTGAGATTCCTTGAGGTCTATGGAGGTCGCCATCTTTAAATCACTGACGCTACTCCATATGTTACGAGGTAGTTAATTGGACAAATTGAATAGTGACGTAGGTTCCGCAAAGGGAGGTTATTACTCATAAGTAACGAGAATATGGTGCTGCGTAAGCAACGGATAATAATTATAAAACTAGTATACCGTTGCTTCAGGAACATGAGAGTTTATAAAACCTCCTGGAGACATAATACTTCCATCCCGTTTGGTAGCCATGATAGCTCAGTGAGTAAGGCTTTAACTGTACGGACCACGGAGCAAGTGCGCTGAGTGGCGCTGTAACCCAGGTATTTTTTGGTTATGCATATTTAACGATTCAAAATCAAATCTCGGTTTTCGAAACTTCGTAAAAATGACTTAAAGTCACCAATCTTCATACTTATGTTCAAGATTAAACGATACCCAGGTTACAGTGTGGTTTCCTTTGTCTTACCAGTAGTGCAGGACACATGGACCAGCAAACAACAGTATGGATGACAAAAAGAGGTCCTGTGTATACCAGCAAATTTAAGATTCCCTGACAAATTTTATTTTCTTTCATAAGCTGAGGCTAATCTAGTGTAATTAAAGGTTAATTTGTGTTTATAGTTGGCCATCAGATGCACGGTGCAGGTTTCTTCTCAAAACTATGTCTTGAGGAGAAGTCTTCTGTTGAAGTGAGGAGGGGGGGGGGGGGGGGTGAGAGGCCCAGATCAAAGAGACCCCAAATTAGTTCTAAAAACTATACTATAAATAAATATGTTATAATGTTATGGTAGTGTGGTATTGGGGTGTATTGGCCACAAGATGGCCTGGATTGTGTATGACAATCCCAAGATCTAAATAATAACAGCCATCTTACATTTTACTCCATTTCAGAATTCCATCTAGGATCCAAGCCTTTTATTAATAAAGGGAAGTAACTCTATTTACATAATGAACTCAAGAAGGCTTCAGACCACTAATCCTTAATAATAATATGAATCAGTTGGTTTAGTCAAGGAGTATATGCCAGTATGACAGAGCAGGCAACCAGAAGGTATGTCCCAGAATATGCACCCTGTTCACTGTTGATGCAAGGCCTTCAGGGACATTTTCAATCAAGGGCCCCAAGCAAGCTTAATCCGGCTTAATCTGGGAGGGCATATAACAGACTGATACACATGTTTGTAAATGTATTGTGTTGGAGAAAGAAAAATTATTTAATATTCTGTACACATTATTGGCATTCAATTCAATGTCACCCAATGCGATTCCAACAATATAGCTTGAACAGAAAATTTGTGATACTACAGGCTTCTCCAATAGAGATCCCTTTAAGGATTTCAGGCCAAATTCATCAACCCTAATCATGTTTGAGAGAGAGAAATGGGGTTTAATATCGACTCAACATATGTTTAAAAAAAAAAAGAAATATTTCGCTTGCGTGTAGGGGTCTTTAGCAGTGGAAGGAAACCATGTTTGAAAGTTTATATCTTTACCTTTGATTTCCTCTGGTGTTGGAGGTACGGGAGCATCCAGAGGCTCATAACCCTCCATATGACAATAACGAGCACTTAGTTCCCAAATCTTTTTCTGTAAATCTTCCTCGAGAGATTCATCAGATGATTTCTTCTCCTCCAAACTAGTAAAATATTTACCATTTACACCTAAAACAACAAATATTACTTGGTCATTAAAAACAAATGTAATTTCAAATTAAAATACAAATGTGACGTCATCCTTTACTGCTGGCGTACGAATAGTATGATTATTTCAAATAGAACCAGCAACATGCCAATCGTACATTATACTAGATGAGAGAGAGAGAGAGAGAGAGAGAGATGGGGTTTAACGTCCACTCGACACAAACTAGGTCATTTCGGGACTAACATATGGTTAAATTTTATTTCAATAATTCGTTTGCGCATAGGGGTCTTAAGCAGTGGGAGGAACCCACGAGGTTGGACAGTTATACTAAATGAAATGTAGGACACACCTAAGTGATGATTTCATTGAAATGTGCGAGCAGGATATTATCTGCATTTTGGGTTGTGTCCTCATTAAGTATCAATATATTACACAATGTCTCGCTCTTGACAATTAAACCATACATGTACATATTTACAATGTACAATAAATAAAATGTGGCTTCACATCCCACTATTCTGCTCCGGCTCGGCTAATGAAGACAGGCATACAGTGTACAATAAGGGAAGTTTTGCCGGGACAACAGCACCATGGCCTACTCTTATATTGAACCTCAGCAAATCCTGCCTCAGATTGTCTGAAAACCAGAATATTTTCTATTGTACGGCTTCACTTATATTTAATACAATTACCTTTAAGTACGGCTTTAGTTATATTTAATACAATTACCTTTAAGTACGGCTTTACTTATATTTAATACAATTACCTTTAAGTTCTTCATTACTAGCTAAATTTACTTCAGCTCTTGCGCCCTGGTCAACAGTACGAGTTATTTTAGTGAATTTTAATAGACCACCAAGAACGTATCGGGTGAAAAATCTAACAGGTGCACTGGCGGTTCGGCCTAATTCTGTATGTGGAATAAAACCTGAAAATATAATGTACGTCAATATTCAAACAAATGGAATAAATGTGGGGTTTTAACATTAAAATGTCTTAAATTTCTAAGGCAAAAAAACTCCTGCAGTTTGATATGCCGGAGATTTTGTCCTGACAGTGATGCAAGGCCTACTCTTATTTTGATTCCAAACTGCCAGGGAATCTGTAATGTGATGCCAATGGTATACACTGGAACTCAGCTCTCGTACCATCTGTGGGATAAGACGCTTTTCCTAGGCAGACTCTATTTCCTGCATCAAAGATAGATGGGGAGAAATGGTGTTTAACGTCCACTCGAAACAAGTTAGGTCATTTCGGGGATAAAACAGAGTTCAATTTTATTTCAATAATTTGTTCTTTAGCAGTTGAAGGAAAATGACGACCCACAGAAAACCTGTGAGGTTGGACAGGCGATCCTACTCCTTGTCCTTGTCACGTACAACCGGGGAATCGAAACCATTCAGTTGACTATATGACAGACCTCATGTTATAACGTACATGCCCTAACCATTCGTCTTTTATTTTAATAATCTGCTAGTGTCTTCAATGAAAACACTGAGGGACATAATAAAATGGAGAGAAAGGGAAATGGGGTTTAATGTCCACTCGACACAAACTAGGTCATTTCGGGACTAACATATGACTTAATTTTATTTCAATAATTCGCTTGCGCGTAGGGGACTTGAGCAGTGGGAGGAAATCAGAGGACCCGGAGAAAACCCACAAGGTTGGACAGGCGGATAAAATATAGTATTACCTGGACATACACAGTTGACAGTGACACCTGATCCTTCTATCTGTTTAGCTAACTCATATGTAAACAAAATATTAGCTAATTTAGAGTTTTTATAGGCCTGGGCTCCATTATATGCTCCAAGTTCAGCAAGAAAAATATCTTCAACATTGGTAGCAACAGTAGCTGAAAATATTGAATCATTTAGGATAAATTATTAAGCATTGATGAATAAATCATGGTATCATTTTAAATATATCCAAAAAATTATAATACATGATGTTGGTTATATATCATGTATAAATCATTACTGTAATTTGGTGATTTTAAACAGTTTTACAAATTTTCAAACAAAGATTGGATATTAAACAAATGTGAAAGAAATTAGTGCTTTATACACAAGATGAAATGATAACGGGGTTACAGTGCATTAACCATATATACAAATCAATAGACTGGTGGCCAGTCTCCTCCACACACCAAAAATTGGCCAGTCCTCTCCAAAAAAAAACCGAAAAAAAACGTAATCTCTAGAGACTGGGCAAATAGAGCTTCATTCTCATCTAGTAGGTCAACCTGCATTATGTAGGTCGTGTGACGTCGTGCACGTGATCACGACATATCTAACAACAACGTGACGTCAACCCTCAGACGGTCTAAGCATGACTGCTTTGCACTCCAGTCGAGACGCATGATTCATGTCACATGACTCGGGGCTTGCTTGATAACTGTCAATCATTCCAAATAAGGAACAACGTAAAACATGACAGGAACGCCCATTTTATTGTGAAGCTCGCAAATTGTCCAGTCTCTGGTGCTGGTTACAGGTTTACTCAAAATTTTTTTTTATACAAATGGAAACGAAAGTGTTGGTTTACTAAAAATTAATACTTTTATATAAATCGAAATGTAAAATAAATAGAAGAGACTGGGCCAGTCTAACAAATCAATTATGGTATATTATTATATTAAACGTATATTAACACTACAACTCAGGTATTATTTAGTTTCAGCAGGGGTTTCTATATTTATACATTATACATCATGATGTATTGGTTGAGAAAGTACCTCTGGATTTTTCGCCATGGTTTCACCCTTCTGGACGATGGTGCAGGACAGAGTGACAGTTGGAATTCAAAATGGGAGTAGGCATAGTGCCGCTGTCTGGGCAAAATTCCCCTCATACATGTAGCTCATTTTATGGTGTATGCCGGTCTTCATTAGCAGAAAAATAGAATGTTAAATTAACTTTTGTTATTGATGTAAGGCCTAACGGGAAGTTTGTATTATTATTTAATAGGCCTACTTACGAGCATGTTTAACCTTGGTATCGTGAAGGGAAGATGCCACCACTACTATTCTCGAATCTCCAGTTTCTTTAGCTGTCACCTTCAGATCATCCAACAACAGATTGGTCAATAGAAAATGACCTGAAAATATGGTAGAAATCTTATAATAGAGAGAGAGAAATGGGGTTTAACCTCCACCTAACACAACTAGGTTAATTTTTTATTCAATAATTCGCTTGCTCGTAGTGGTCTTTAGCAGTGGGAGGAAACCGGAGTGCCAGAAGGAAACCCACGAGGTTTAGAAGGCGCCCCTATTTCCATGCCACATACGCTCACACCAGGGCTCAAAACCACAGCCGCAAGCCAGAGGTGGCTGGCCAGGTAGAAGTCGAAGCGCATCACCCTAGACCACTAGGCCATCCCAACTCCCCAGAAAGAGAGAGAGATGGGGCTTAAGGACCATTAAACACTTCGGAACTAACATATGGTTTTTAATTTTATTTCAATAATTTGCTTGTGCATAGGGGTCTTTAGCAGTGGCCAGTGGGAGGAAACCGGAGGACCGGGAGAAAACATGAGGTTGGACAGACCACAGTAGCTAGCTCCTTGATATTTTTTAACCCAGATTAATCTGTTACATTTTACAAACTATCTTCATTGTTGGGGGTGACATAAGTATTTATTTGGACATGACCAAAAGACGAGGTCAAAGTGTGCTCAAACGCAACAGACCCTTGATAGTTTGACAAAGAAGATTAGGTGTCAAAAGATAAAAAAATCAACCGTACATATCATATATGTTAGTGTGAAAATGACCAAATTACTATGTTATGAGTCATGAAAACCTATTCCATTACTTACCCAAATGATTAACTCCCATGGTCATCTCGAAGTTATCTTTAGTAAATGTTCTCAGTGGTGATTTACTTGGGAAAACACCAGCATTGTTGATCAACACATTCAATTTCTTATCCAGTTTACGGAATTCTTCAACAAATGAACGAACTGAGGCAAGATCGGCCAAATCCAGCTGAAATTAAAGACACATTATTTATATGTGTATGTTGTAATTGTACAATAAATACATCACGATCGAATCAAATCTAATTAAAATATACATCTATATTTCGTTTTGTTTTAAACTTTCGATGGCCTACACTTCACTTCATGTTCGTGTAGATCTTCGGTAATTGGGAGTTCACGATCTATGACGGCAGGTACATGTACCAAGCAAGCGACATTTGACCCGATTAAATCAGTATTTATTATCTACTTTTGCTTTGTTTTGATTTCTATTGCCGCTAATGTCTACCTACAGTTCGGCGCAAAAAAGGTCAAACGCTCGATTCGACAGACCATTTGATTGGCTGACCCCTCATTTCAAGCAGAACACGAGTTAAATAACAACCTTCCACATCCAAGTGTAGCAAAGACAAGTAAAATCGAAATTTTGAACTATAAAAACAAAACGAAATTGGATCTGTGTTTTAATCAGATTGGATCGTATCAACAACTTATTAACTGTGTCTTCCCGGTCCAGAGAATAAATCCTTTTCAAGTTCAGTCATGTTTTAATTAGTTTATTTGCTAACCTTTATTACATCAGATGATAAAAGTTGACTTTTAAAAAGTAAAAAATAAAATATTCAAAATATCTTAGCATTTATTACATGTAGCTTTCAATAAATGAAAATAACGATTCTGAAAATATATTAACTTCCAACCAAAGTTAATTAGTACTGGTAATAAATAAATACGAATAAATATTCCCAAGAACATGACGAAAAAATCTCATACACGTTATGAAAAGGGGCGGAAAAGACCTGATAACAGTGCAGGTAAGTTTGAATACATGTAGCCTATTACCTTTAGGAAAGTGGCTAGAGCATTTGGATTCTCCTTCAAAATGGTTTCTACAGCAGCCTTTCCCTTCTCTTCATTTCGACAGGCTAGAATCACTTCATTACCACCTTCACACAATATTTTCGACGCTAGAAATCCCAGACCAACGTTAGCGCCAGTAACTATTATTACACGTCCCGTCATACTCATTTATATCCTGAAATCAAAAGACACTCACATTTATATCCTAAAATAAAACACACTCACATTTATATCCTGAAATAAAAACACACTCACATTTATATCCTGAAATTAAAACACACTCACATTTATATCCTGAAATTAAAAGACACTCACATTTAAATCCTGAAATTAAAAGACACTCACATTTAAAAAATCTTTCACATGTATTGTTGATGTTGTTTGTGTTTAACGTCCGCTGTCACCAAAGGTGATTTTGCAGACAAGTCTTACTTTCATTTTTATTATCTCGGCGCATGCGCAGGGGTCTTTCCTGTAGGAAAAAACCTGAGTACCCGGAGGAAACCCACGAGGTTGAGAAGGTGCCCCTATCTCCATGCCACATACGCTCACACCAGGGATCGAAACCACAGCTGCAAGTCATAGGTGACCGGCTAGCTAGAGGTTGAAGGGCGGCACTCTAGACCACTAGGCCTTCCCAACCCCCCTTCACATGTATGACACGATGTGTTTGATATACCTGGTTCCTCAAGGTCTATGTGGTGGCCTCCAACTGTCTTAAGCCTTTCTAAAGCCTAGCTCACGTGTTTTGACACAATCTTGGTTCTTTTGGGACTAACACATGGTTCATTTTTGTTTCTATAATTCCCTTGCGTGTAGGGGTCTTTTAGCAGTGGGAGGAAACCAGACAAAACCCACTCTTAGTCATTTACAACCTGGGAATCAAAACCACAACAGTTGACTCAATGATACAGCATGCACATGCTAACCATTCGGCCATCCAACCCTCCCATCTTTGATTAGTCATGAGGGTATAGGATATGGGGGGGGGGCATCATAAGTGGAATAGCCTAGGCCTTTATCTTCATCTAGCAGTGGTACAACACGGATGGCAGGGAAGCAGAAATTTTGCTACATTTACGAAATTTTTGAATACTTGGCAACATTATCATAAATTATTCTAGGGTTTACATGTATATGTACATGTAGTTCGAGTTAAGCTGTCAGGACTAAATGACCAGTGTTTGGATCCAGGCCTGGAATAACAAGAACCTTCAGAGTTTTCTATTCTGTTGTATAGCGACTGCAAGGTCGAAAAGGAATGTGTGCCTAGTTCAAAATGTTTGGATAGATTAAACCAGCGGCTGCCAGGCAGGATACGCCCACATACATGTACAAGAGTTGGATAGAGAACAAGCTAAAAAGAATGTGATTATTCGTACAATCAAGGGCCATAATTCATAAAGTTACAAACCGATATGCTCAAAAAGCAAAAGGAAAAAAGATCTTTTGGTTATAAACATGAATTTCAAGTAACATCAAAATCGTCGTTTTTTTCGAAATTTTGCCAGAGAAATCCTATGCAAAGCAATGGTCGCTCCCTGTAAGTTCTCTCAGCTCTCTCCCACAATGCACATTGTTTTCCAAATGGGGGATTCATGTTATAGGGTTGAATTTTCATAAAAGACCACGCCCCCCTGGACCTAGGATGGGAGCCCCCCCAATCAAGAATTGCTTCCGCAGGACGTGATTATTGATATCTTCTGCAAAATAATGAAGTACAAAATTCTAAAATATTTCTGGGGAATTAGTCCCTTTGGTCTAAGTCAGAATAATTAAAAAATAATTAGGCCTATATATTGCATTCGATAATCTAAAATTTAATCTCATTAATCTGTCTGACTCTTGCAGAGAACATCAGTGAATCAGTGCAGTAAAAATAGCCAATAGCCATGTATTATTCTTGCATATCTTCGGGTTATTTAACAAAAAGTATAAATTAATAAATGCAAAAATATAAAGTATGATAAAATAATAATAATAAAAGAGAAATATAATTATTGGCGCGTACGTACAGACAGGAGTCGAGACAACAGTACAGGAGTGGGAGTCTGCAAATGCCAAATGCCAAAGGGAAGATATGACAAGATAATTATGAGCTTCCCGTTTCGACATATGTTTGATCATAACGCTAATTGAGCAGTTCTTTTGCAGTCTGCAATTGGCGCATGTGCATTATTAACAAGATTACCTGCACAAAATTCCACCAGACGAAATATTACTAACACTACGATTTGTAAATTCTGGACATCAAATAATGGGTTGAAAATTTATCAGTCACGTGATGAAATTTTCAAGAGTTATCTCCGCTTGAAATAATATGACTTCCGGTATATTTTGTGATACGACAAAAGTGTTGTCTCTAGCCAACGCGCGTGCGCTGTTAAATATTTTTGTATTTTTAAATATTTTACCTTGATAAGAAACGAAATTAAACTAGACTATTATTTTCAAGCATTATTCAAATTTTGCAGTTCTGGCCGAATTAGGTCGATCTCCAATCTATTTAAAAATCATAAAGTCTCCCCCGTGTTCTTGGCATCACATTGAGAGCCCATCTACAGATTCTTTATTAGCTGTAGAAATGGTTCCACTACTTACTGATGTCTTCCGTCGTGCTTCAGCCACAGTTGTGTACCACCCCAAGGCCGGCCTTCCTTTGAGCAATTTTTGTAGTCATATATAATTTGACTACCAAAAACTTCCTGGCCTATGTCTCCCTTAATTTCTCCAACCTTTTTTTTGCCAACGGCACACCCTGGAACACATGAAAAAATAGCGGCACACCTGGCTAGATATATTTGAAGATTGAAAAATATTTGAATTTTGTAAGATAAAACGTGGCAAGTCGTTGACGGCATATAAATAACTGTAAACGCAAACTGAAACTAAATAAAGAAATTTCGATTTTACAGTCAAATAGATGGCTTCTTTAGTGAGTAATTTTCTTGGTGTGCCGTTCAAAATTTCGCGGCGCACTTAGGAAGATCTCGTGGCACACCTGTGTGCCGCGGCGCAGTGATTGAGAATAAATGAATGAAATGGGGTTTAACGTCCTACGCTTCTGCATCAACTGGGCTAATGAAGACGGGACACTGGTTGAGAATCACTGCTCTAACTCAATATCACCCAATTTCTTCGGCATTGAAAACACGAGCATTTGTCATTTTAAATGAAATAAAACCAAGTACGAACAATCCTAGACTGGCCCAGTCTCTTCTATTTATTTTACATTTCGATTTATATAAAAGTATTAAATTTTAGTAAACCAACACTTTCGTTTCCATTTGTATAAAAAAAAACTTTGAGTAAATCTGTAACCAGCACCAGAGATTGGACAATTTGCGAACTTAACAATAAAATGGGCGTTCTTGCCATGTTTTTCGTCCTACCTTATTTGGAATGATTGATAGTTATCAAGCACGCCCGAGTCACGTGACATGAATCATGCATCTCGACTGGAGTGCAAAGCAGTCATGCTGAGACCGTTGAGGGTTGATGTCACGTTGTGGTTAGATATGTCGTGAATACTCGTGATCACGTGCACGACGTCACACGACCTACATAATGCAGATTGACCTACTAGATGAAATTGAAGCTCTATTGCCCAGTCTCTAGAGATTAGGTTGGTTTTTTTTTGAGAGGACTGGCCAATTTTTGGTTTGGGAGAAGACTGGCCACCAGTCTAGAACAATCCAAACCATTAGACAAAATTCTAAGTCCTAAAAATCGGTAGGGCCTATAGGCAAAATAGTGTATCTGGCAAAATACTAAATAGTGCAATCAGCATTGACAAATAAATCGGATTTTCAATGTTGAAGATTTTAGATGATATTGAGTTAGAAATAAGAGACTTAGCTTCTAAGCTATGTGTTATGCAGTTACCTTTTTGGAGTGATTTTACTAAATACTTGGCATTGCGCAAAGGAACTTTGTAGGATGAGCCATTGTACTGCGGCTGGAGTTAGGCGCGAGACGTCAGTTGTGTAACAGTGCCGCTGCCCTGGCAAAATTTCCCTCATAGCACACTGTATGTCCGCTTCATTGGCCCAGTCGGGTCCAGTATAAATGAATTCTAGCCGATTCGTTTCACTTAAAAAGTAAAATCCATAATTTGCAAAGACCAAAAAACGAGGCATGAAAGGAAGTGTCTCAAAAGCTTGCATACATACACGTGCGGGTTATAATCAATACATCCGGTTGAAAGATTGAATCAAATTATTTATGTAGTTTTTTTATGCATGAATGTAAGTATGTATTCTGAGAATGTTTTAGTCTAGACGGAGGCACAGGGGTCAAGTGTTATTACTAATAATTTATACATGTAAGCGTATGCCTACACTGACTGTGTCAACTGGTCAGATCGGGAACCAGTTGTTTCCAATTGAATTAATCATTAAATGGATTCATTATTACGCCTATATTTATTACCATCGCATTTGATTTGATTAGGCCCTAGTTCCTCTCGGAACTCTAAAACCGTTGGCTTTTATATATTTTTCCTTGACGCCGAACGACAGAATTTCGGCGTCAAGGAAAAATATATAAAAGCCAACGGTTTTAGAGTTCCGAGAGGAACTAATTAGGCCCTATTTCAATTTATGAATTTTTGTGCTTTTGCAAGTGCCTTTCTTGTTTTTTAAAAATTAAAATAAATCCGTATATTAATTGCAATTTGATTTGTAGGATTTAGTTCTTATTTGATTTTTTAAAATCAATACATGAATTGCCTATTTTGAAACAATGTCATGTGCATTGTGGGAGAGAGGTGGGAAAACTTATGTCGTTACGAGGAGCGACCATTGCTTAACATGGGATTTCTCTGACCAAATTTCGAAAAACGCCGATTTTATGTTAATTTTAGTGATTGGTTTTATTTCATACATGATGTAGTGATTTTTAACTTGACAGGTTTCTCACGTTCAGAGTAGGTTTGGCTCCCCCAAACTCAACCACATTGATAGGTTGCCTAAACTAGACTATATATAGGGATTGCCCAAACTCTTGTATAAACTACAATCTTGCAGTGCACATGCTGTTGGCTCTATATAAGAGGGTTGATTAGCTCAAGTGTAGTGTGACTTATTGCAGATAGGAAATGGTCGCTTGCACAGCAGACCAGGTCACCAGTAGAATTTAGGGGCATTTAGGGTCGCTTCTTTAGCAGACCCGATGATTTTATATTCATATATCATTATATCGTATTTCACAGTGTTCTGATGGAGTTGTCGATTGGTAGATCTCAATAGCCTGTATCTAACCTTCCTTCGTTTGGCAAATCACTTCATTGGCGCTGCGAGCTTTAAATTTTAAAAGCGGGGGGAAGGATAGGTTATTTATGATTAGGGATTACATTTTTTGGGCTCATACATATCTAAGTTTTAGTGACGTAAGATACACTTCAACTAATTAAATACAGGGTGTAGCTGGGAATTGATATAAGGCTGGCTCTAATTTTATTATTGGGAATTTTGTATATTATTTTAAGTTTTAAAGCGACACTTTCACGTCAAGTATACCGTAGAAAGAAAGTGTTCGAAATAAACAGTAAAATTTGTCTCGAACCAGATTTGGGTCAACATTTTAAATGTGTACTTCCAATACCATATATTTTGGTGAGGTGTCAATGGACATTCAACAGTGGCATATTGGTCCTTATCCTAAGTTACTATTTGGAAATACACATTTGAGCTTGAAATAACCTCGAGACAACAGCTCTTGCAACCTTTCGAAATTTTCTCCTGTAAGATAGTTGTAAATGAGGTTTAAATTTCAAGATCTTTGCACTCATTGGAATAATTCTCAAATAGTTTTCTTATTTTTCGTCAATCTTGAGATTTATTCCACAGCACCGTCTTAATTCTCCTCTTTATGTTGCACCCTTGTTGTCTTGGGTGGTTTTGTGTACTTATGAAGGAAAGGATGTTTTTGTAAGTTTACGTAACTGAACTTGTGTCCGATCCTTTTACGTTATGTTAATACAATATTAATGTTTAAACCAAAGTGATTTGCAAATTGTCATTCAACTCCCGTCGGAAGACATAGTCTAGTCTTACTTGTAGGTGACAGTCGGGTGGCAAAGTTAAACTATATTTGAAGCCTTTTGCCATTGCTCTCAGTTAGTTTTTATTTAAAAATATGACCCCCAATTAAAGAATAATCGTAGTCTAGAAGGTGGCACCAAGTTAGCCTTTCCTTCTCATGTTCACATGGTTTCTGGTGTTTCTATTTGAGAACTCTGCACTCAGTGGGGTTTAGGTTTAATTGACCAATCATAAAGGTTAACTTTGAAAAGAATCAAGATATGGTTTTATTTCTGGACGTTTGTTGACATCAAAATCATGGCTCTGTGCAATGAGAGTTTGTTTATTAACTGGTATTTCATCTTGAGACTCATTCCGAATGGATGCGGATCGGAGGTCAGAGTTTTACTCAGAATAGTCTTTTCAAACAACTGATTGTATTAGATTAATCGAATAGGTAGGGACTTAAGATTGTTTCTAATTTATTTTGGGTTAGTTTATCATTGAAAGTAATAGTCCTGTCCTGCGGACGCTGTTTCATTAAATAGGGTACGATCTTATCAAATGATATCCAATTGTTAGATGGTTCCAGTCAAATGGTATTCAGTCAGATAATATTGTCGTCAACGGTATGCAATAAGATGGTATCTACTTGTCAGGCTGTGTTCTATTAGGCCGAACATTTCTTGTTTCAAACTTGTCTGGGTCTAAAATAGGGAATAAGAATATGGGCGTAGTTTGGCCCAGCGGTGAGGTGTTGGTTATTCGTTAAAACATTTTAAAAGATATAAAAAGGTTGATAGCGTCTGGTGTCAGAATCATCAATAGGTTTATTGATCTCGCCGTCGTTGGCAGTGGTGGAAGAGTCGTTAGTATTAGCAATGTCGAAAATGTTGGCGTTGTTGGCTGTGTCGAAGAAGACTCAATGTAGTAGAAAAAATAACGTCTGGTGACCAAATCATCGGTGGTTGTGGGTTAAATATCTCACCCTCGTTGACTGTACATGAAAAAACATCATTACATGTCGGCGTCACCGTCGTTGGCAGTGTCGACCGAATTATTGGTGGTAGCAGAAGTTAACAACAATGTAAGAGTTGTTAATGGTTGTTGGCAGTTGTTGAAAGATTATCGTTATTGTTTTAATTGAGGATCAATACCAATTATAGTCTACAAAAGTGTTTCCTGGGAAATTCCAGTTAGAAACTGCAGAGAAATCAAGAAGGGGACCTAGCAAGACGGATATAATTAAACGTTGAATCTAAAAACAAGAATAGTTTAGGTCTATTTCAGTATTTGAATATAGCTCATTTTGAATTGAATGCGGTTAGTTTTTATTAATACAAGATGTGCGTATTTGAGAGGTGTGTGGTCACTGAGATGTTAAGTAGAAGATTTGAGATTTACTAAGTTTAATTGGTGGTTAAATCCTCGATATTATTCCTGCTTAGTGGTAATAGCGAGGGTTGTGTCTTCTAAGAATCATTCATGTTTCTGATTTGTTGGATTGTTCCGTTTATATAAGATGTGTATTTTTAGTCGGGGCAGAACTTTGATTCAGCCCGCTGTACAAAGGAGTGCCTAATAAAATTGGGAGGTGTGTAGTGATTTTTAACTTGACAGGTTTCTCACGTTCAGAGTAGGTTTGGCTCCCCCAAACTCAACCACATTGATAGGTTGCCTAAACTAGACTATATATAGGGATTGCCCAAACTCTTGTATAAACTACAATCTTGCAGTGCACATGCTGTTGGCTCTATATAAGAGGGTTTATTAGCTCAAGTGTAGTGTGACTTATTGCAGATAGGAAATGGTCGCTTGCACAGCAGACCAGGTCACCAGTAGAATTTAGGGGCATTTAGGGTCGCTTCTTTAGCAGACCCGATGATTTTATATTCATATATCATTATATCGTATTTCACAGTGTTCTGATGGAGTTGTCGATTGGTAGATCTCAATAGCCTGTATCTAACCTTCCTTCGTTTGGCAAATCACTTGATGCACTAAAATTTACGTAAAATTGGCATTTTTTTAAAAATTTGCTCAGAGAAATCCCATGCAAAGCAGTGGTTGCTCCTTGTATTTGTAAGTTTTCCCACCTCTCTCCGACAATGCACATTGTTTTCCAAATAGGCGATTCATGTATTAAAATGACCTTTTGACTCGATTCTTGACAAACAGCTAGCCCTACAAACAAGGCCACATTGAATGGCTATCCTATAATAATCCTAGTCCTAGACTAGAGTCTCTAGTAGAAGAGGAGAGAGAAACGTTCTTCTGAACATCGGCTAGCAATTAGCATAAAAAAATTGTATGATTCATACCTATCTGTAGGTGGAGGGTTGGATGGCTGAATGGTTACTAGTTAGCATGTGTGCGCTGTATCATAAAGCCTGTCATTGAGTCAACTGGTGTGGTTTCGAATCCCCGGTTGTAGGCTGTCTGTCCAACCTTGTGAGTTTTCTCCGGGTCCTCTGGTTTCTTCCCACTGCTAAAGATCTCTACACGCAAGTGAATTATCAAAATAAAATTAAACCATGATGTTAGTCCCGAAATGACATACAGTGTAGTTTGTGTCGAGTAGACGTTCCATTTCCCTCTCTCTACAGAATATAGCCACAATAAAACAGTAGCTGGTAATCTGTCAATCTGTGTTAGGCAGAATGGGGCTGCTGTGGCTCTATGAAGGAATGCTAGCAGTTTCTTGACCTGGCTGTTATGAAACAGACTCCACCCCTATGAAGTCAGAATAAGACATTGGCTTGTTAACCTGGAGGTCCCGAGAAAGTTCATCGAGATTTTCAAGCAATGGACAATGTATAGTTATTCGGGAGAATTGAAAAACTGAGGTCCTGTTTACACATTTTCGTGCACATAAAGAACCCTTGGCAGTGGAAATATGACAACACCGGAAAATCGTGATGAACTCTTTCTGCCAATGGACAATGTATAGCTATTTGGGAGAATTGAAGAACAGGTCCTGTTCACACATTTTTGTGCACATAAACAACCCTTGGCAGTTGAAATACGACAACACCGGAAAATCGTGATGAACTCTCTCTGCAAATGCAGAGATCGAACACCCGACCTCCAGGCTTGCAAGCCAGCGTCTTAGCCACTGTGACCCACAAAAATTTACCCGACCTCCAGGCTTGCAAGCCAGCGTCTTAGCCACTGTGACCCGCAAAAAATTACCATGTTATCTTTTTTTTTCAGAGGAGATTTGTTCTATTAGACAAGTAACACGATGAGTTATCAACTTTATAGAAACACGACTTTAGGTCACACTTTACAAGAGAGCTTAGATGAACTGATACGTCTTGGTCAGATGACACCCAACCTCGCTCTACAAGTTCTCCTACAGTTTGACAAGGCCGTCAACAACGCCCTAGCCAACCGAGTGAAATCAAAGATCAGTTTTAAAGGAAAGTTAAACACCTATAGATTCTGTGACAATGTGTGGACATTTGTATTGAACAACGTCGAGTTCCGAGAGTTGCCAGTTCAAGAACTAACTACAGTTGATAAAGTTAAAATTGTAGCTTGTGACGGGAAAGGTGCTGATCCCAAGGGATAAAACTAAAATTATTAAAATATCTATTTAATCCTGTAAATAGTTATTATTTAACAACTGTGTCATGATTTTGTAGCATTGTGTAAACCTAAATATACACAATAATGGCCTTTGCATTATTTTTTGTTGTATCCTACATTTAAGGATATTGTGAATATTATGATGACCAACATTATTGTACATGTACCCAATGAACTATATAAACAATCAACTCAATTTACTAAATTACAGGTTACAGTCCTAATATTTATTCATTAACATCCTCAGTCTTACATGTACACTATGGAAACACAAATTATTTGTCAATTCAAATCAACATTGATATTAGTTTAACTTTAAAAAAGGTAGGCTTCTGATATCTTATATTTAAGACAAAATAAACATACTACCATTGGTACACGAATCGTGTACCATAGTGTGTGGTTCTTCAGTGTCATGTGTTACAAATGACCAGAAAGAACAAGGCTAGACATATTCCACAACTCATGTCAAACGTCGATGTCATAACTTATCTGAAAAGCATGGGCAATAGACTTAAATAACCAGACGTTAGAAATATCTATTTGGTTGAGACTCCTGTCGTATTTAACTGGACATAACTGATTTGAAATTAGAGTCAAAATGGAAAAACAATTGAATGTAAATCAGTTCATATACAGAACAATCCGATTACATTACTATATGAATTGCGACCCATTTGTGTCAATTTCTAGGTCCCAAATGTTAGTGATTTAGCTCCTTTAAGTATGCTATAATTGTAGGCCTAGATGTACATTGTAAAGGCCTTACTACCATTTTGTATTATGTAAATTTCTTTCTTGTACATGTATATATGAATAATCAATGTAGGTGGATCAACCTTAGAAATTATAAAAAATTAGTTTACGCTCCATAAATATTTTCTTTCAAGATGCGCTAATTCTGTCTGGAGTGTTTTTTTTAAAAGCAGGTTTTTCTTTTGGTTTCAAATGATTAATTTGAATAATATAAATTTTGGGTTCAAAAAAATATATGTAAATAATTATTTGTACCAAAAATGTAATAAAAAGCAAATAATGAATATCAGATTTCTGTTTCACAAATTTCTGGGGATCACAGTGGCTAAGTGGATAAAACGTTTGCTAGCCTGAAGGTCGGATGTTCGATCCTCGCATTGGCCGAGAAAGTTTTCCGGCGTGATTTTCCTTGTCAATGATGCAGAAGTAGGGCTTGACAAGGACAGCTGCCTAGTCATTCGGATAGGACGAAAAAAAAACCGAGGTTCCGTGTACACATTCGAGTGCACGTAAAAGATCCCTTGGCAGTTGAAATTTGACATAAGAGTAGGCTGTAGCGCCGCTGCCCGGGCAAAATTTCCCTCATAGCACACTATGGCGTATGCCCGTCTTCCATTAGCCCAGGTTAGGTGCATAATAGTAGGACGTTAAACCTCATTTCATTCATTCATTACAAATGTCTTCCCAGTCCTGGATCCTGGTCCATTCCGTTTTTCATCTGAAATCTGACATTGAGAATAAACAAACTGGGCCCTTTTTCTCGAAATCTTAACTTAAGATAAAATCCTAAATTTTAGTAGATTTTTCAATTTTGATTGGCTAAGCACTAAAATCAATCTAATATTATCCAATCAAATTACTAAAATTTGGATTTTATCTTAGTTAAAATTTCATGAAATAGGAACCCAGGCCTACAGCAGGTCTAGAGAATATCCATAGTATAACCAGGTCATCTCCCAGACTACTCTCATAACAAAATATTGTACAATACATTATTAATGTTGACAATGATTACGCAGGTGGAAAATTCGAATTTTAGGATACAGGTTCAGTTTGAAATATACCATGCCTACATAACACCATTCAGATTTTTATACACCAACATTTTTATGTGGATGTATTATGTCATCGCCCCAGTCAGTCCACAATTGTTTGTTGACTCTCTACAGTTGCAATTCTTACCCGATTTTGACGAAACTTGAAATATAGGTTTCTCCCTAAAAGATCTCGGCTGCTTACAATATTGGCATGTATCGGATCGAAAATTCATGGATTATGGCCCTTGATTGTACAAAAAATCACGTTTTTATACGCCCACATTTTCATGTGGACGTATTATGTCGTCGCCCCTGTCCGTCCGTCCGGACGTCCGTCCGTCCGTCCGTCCGTCCACAATTGTTTGTGGACTCTCTACAGGTCACAATTCTTGTCCGATTTTGACGAAACTTGAAATATAGGTTTATCCCCAAAAGATCTCGGCTGCTTTCGATATTGGCATGTATCGGATCAAAACTTCATGGATTATGGCCCCTGATTGTACGAAAAATCACATTTTTAGCTTGTGGACCCTATAGAGGTCACAATTTTGAACCGATTTTGATGAAACTTTACATGCATGTTTATAACCCAAAGATCTTGGTTCCTTTCGATATTTGCACCTATCAGAACGTAAATTCCTGAATTATGGCCCCTGATTGTCCGAAAATTCACCTATTTTAGCTTGTGGTACCTCTGGAGGTTACAATTATTATCCGATTTGAAAATCCGTTCGATTATATCACCGTTACACCCTAAGGAAGGTTGAGTTCAAATTTCGGAAAAATCGGACCAAAATTACCATACAAAATGGCCGCCGTTCGTACGCAAATACTGTTAAAAAATGGTATATCAAGGTTGTGGACCCTGTAGAGATCACAATTTTAATTCGATTTTGATGAAACTTGAAATGCATGGTTATAACCCAAAGATCTTGGTTCCTTTCGATATTTGCGCATATCGGATCGTAACTTCCTGAATTATGGCCCCTGATTATACGCAAAATTGTCTTGGTTTAGCCTGTGGTCCCTCTGGAGGTTACAATAATTATCCGATTTAAAAAATCGTTTGATTATATCACCGTTACACCCTAAGGAAGATTTAGTTTGAATTTCAGAAAAATGGGACCAAAATTGCCATACAAATGGCCGCCATTCGTACGCAAATACTGTTAAAAATTGGTATATCAAGGTTGTGGATCCTCTAGAGGTCAAAATTTTAATTTGATTTTGATGAAACTTAAAATGCATGGTTATAACCCAAAGATCTTGGTTCCTTTCAATATTTGCGCATATCGGATTGTAACTTCCAGAATTATGGCCCCTGATTATACGCAAAATCGTCTTGGTTTAGCTTGTGGTCCCTCTGGAGGTTACAATAATTAACTGATTTTAAATATCGTTTGATTATATCACCGTTACACCCTAAGGAAGGTTGAGTTCAAATTTCGGAAAAATCGGACTCAAATTACCATACAAAATGGCCGCCGTTTGTACGCGAATACTGTTAAAAAATGGTACATCAAGGTTGTGGACCATGTAGAGGTCACAATTTTAATTCAATTTTGCTGAAACTTGAAATGCACTGTTATAACCCAAAGATCTTGGTTCCTTTCGATATTTGCGCATATCGGATCGTAACTTCCTGAATTAGGGCCCCTGATTATACGTAAAATCGTCTTTGTTTAGCTTGTGGTCCCTCTGGAGGTCACAATTATTATCTGATTTAAAAAATCGTTTGATTATATTACCGTTACACCCTCAGGAAGGATGAGTTCAAATTTCGGGAAAATCGGACCAAAATTGCCATACAAAATGGCCGCCGTTAGTACGCGAATACTGTTAAAAAATGGTATTTCAGGTTGTGGACCCTATAGAGGTCACAATTTTAATTCGATTTTGATGAAACTTGAAATGCATGGTTATAACCCAAAGATCTTTGTTCTTTCGTTTTTTGCACATATCGGATCATAAATTCCTGAATTAAGACCCCTGATTGTCCGAAAAATCCCCTATGGTCCCTCTAAAGGTCACGATTATTATCCGATTTAAAAAAAAACACGTTTGACTCTATCACCGTTACACCCTACGGAAGGTTGAGTTCGAATTTCTAGAAAATCGGACCATAATTGCCAGACAAAATGGCCGCCGTTTGAACGCGAATATACTGTTTAAAAATGGTATGTCAAAGTTGCAGTACGCCATATAATTGAGCGCAGATGTAACCAAACAACACCTGAACAAAGAACGCGCAAAGATAAAAACAATATTCAAATGGGAACACACCAATAACAACACATTCTGATGTTTAATCTGTAATCAACGGTACAAAGTCAGAGGGGTCAAAACCAAAAGTACGACACATAATGGTTAATTTCATGCGCCGCTGCCAGGGCAAAATTTCCCCTCATAGCACAGTGTATGGCGTATGCCCGTCTTCAATTAGCTCTGGTTAAGTGCATAACAGTAGGACGTTAAACCCCATTTCATTCATTCCATTCGTTATTTTCATGCGACTTCACCTAGTTTGTGCCCAGCGTTCCCCTAGTTTGTGTTGTACCCTAAAGGCCAATCTAGCCCTCTTTTTGCTGCTAGCACTGGTCAGTTACTTAGGAAACACTTTTCTGCGATATCACCTCAGATGGAAGTGGAGGTAAAATTCGAGAAACGACTTGTCATACCTATAGACGAGTCTCTAGGAGAAAAGAGCTTAGTTGAAATAATAAATACACAGCTTTGCAGATAGAGAGAGAGAGAGAAATATGGTTTAACCTCCACTCAACACAACTAGGTCATTTCGGGACTGAGATATGGTTTAATTTTATTTCAATAATCCGCTTACGCGTAGGGGTGTTTAGCAGTGGGTGACACCGGAGTGCCCAGAGGAAACCACACCCGCAAGCCAGAGGTGGTCGGCCAGCTAAAGGTCGAAGCGCGGCACTCTAGAACACTAGACCATCCCAACCTCCCGCTTTGCAGATAAAATCACCGGCAACTTTAATAGTGCGACGCTAAATATTGTCGTTAACAAACACGAGGTAGCCAATAATTAGCTACGAAAACGTTGAGATATACTGATGTGTTTGTTTTTAGCTACGATTGGCTGCGAGAGAGAGATAAATGGGGTAACATATGTTTTTTAACTATATTTCAATAATTCGCTTGCGCGTAGGGGTCTTTAGCAGTGGGAGGAAACCGGAGTGCCCGGAGGAAACCCACGAGGTTGAGAAGGCGCCCCTATCTTCGTGCCACATACGCTCACACCAGGGCTCGAAACCACAGCCGCAAGCCAGAGGTGGCTGGCCAGCTAGAGGTCGGAGCGCGGCACTCTAGACCACTAGGCCATCCCAACCCCCCACGCAGTGCCGGACTGGGCCCACTTGCCCACTTGCCAATGGCAAGTGGGCCTAAGCCGAAAAAAAAAATATGGGCCTAAGCCTCAAAGAAAAAAAGAAAAAAGAAAAAAGTAAAAAATAGAAAAATAAAAGGTAGTAAAAGAGGGGAGGAGAGGAAACAGACAAAGGAAATAAAAGAAAAGCAGAAAGATAGATTTCGTATTCGAGGATGTGTGATTAGTGCTCGCAGGTCACCATATATCTCCATCCGCTGCTAATAATAATAATAATAATAATCGCGTCATTTTACAAGGGTAGCAAATTAGGCGGGAGGCCTTTTTCCAATTTGGCCCTTGGCACAGATCGTGCGAATGATTTCGATCATTAATAATAATAATATAATAATCCTATATTTATATAGCGCGATAATACTAAAACTAAAGTTTCTATTGCGCTTTTCAAGTTTTCTCAATTGAACTACGGAAACGCTTCTGTAAACAGGAACGTCTTTAGCTGAGATTTAAATGCATCTAAGGACTTAATGGTTCTAATGTTGTAAGGCAGCGAATTCCATAAGAGAGGAGCAGAGAACGAGAAAGATCTTTTTGCTATTTCAAGATTCACTGATGGTTGATACAGAAATTGTTTATCTGTGGATCTTAGGGTTCTTGTGGATTTATATGGGGTAATCAGATCTTTGATATATTTTGGTGATTGGTCATGTAACGCCTTGAAAGTCAACAGTAATATTTTGAACTTGATTCGTTGTTGAACTGGGAGCCAATGTAGGTTTTCCAGAATCGGAGTGATGTGGTCTGATTTTTTTGTACTTGTCAAAACTCTGGCGGCAGCATTTTGAATCCGTTGAAGATGTTGAATTTGATAATTGGGAAGGCCAAAAAATAAGGCATTATGGTAATCTAATTTATTTGTAATGAATGAATGAATGAGGAGTTCTGTACTATCAGCATTTAGATATTTCTTTATTTTGTTAATTCTGTGAAGATGGAAATACGAAGAGGAGCAGACAGATTTGATGTGGGAGCTAAAGGACATTGTGGAATCTAGAACTGCACCGATATTTTTGGCTTCTGTAGATTGAGCAAGACTTTCCTGTTGGAATTTAAGAGATGGTATTGATAATCTACTAAGTTGTTGTTTTGTTCCAATTACCAGATACTCAGTTTTTTCAGGAAGAAACCGAAGAACTCGGGGGAAACCTGCCTGATCGGACGGGAGACCGAATATCCCTCTCACTTACAACGATAAAGTTCATGGCCTGAGCTGGGATTGAACCCTCGTTGCATTGGTGAGAAGCCGCCTCTCTATCGCCACGGCTATCCGACCAGCTATGGCCTGATGTGCTTGGAAAATGGGTTTGCGGCTGTCTATTTTTCAAAATTTTCCGGGGGGAGAACCCCCCATTCCCCCCTTGAGCGCTTGTGGGCCTTTTCACAGGTATGGCATGTGGGCCTTCGGCCCACCAGTCCGGCACTGCCCCCACGATTGGATGCCTTTAGTTCCAAGTGGCAAACTCAATTTCTTTATTAATGTATGTAACATCTTTAAGATAAGTTTATGCTATTATAGGGGGATCACGGTGGCTAAGTGGATAAGGCGCTGGTTCGCTAGCCTGGAGGTCGAGTGTTCGATCCCTGCATTGGCCGAGAAAGTTCATCTCGATTTTCCGGCGTGATTTCCACTTGTCAGTGATGCAGAAGGAGGGCCTGACAAGGACAGCTGCCTAGTCGTTCGGATGGGACGAAAAACCGAGGTCCCGTGTACAAATTGGAGTGCACGTAAAAGATCCCTTGGCAGTTGGAATTCGATATAAGAGTAGGCCGTAGTGCCGCTGCCCGGGCAAAATTTCCCTCATAGCACACTGTTGGCGTATGCCCGTCTTCAATTGGCCAAGGTTAGGTGCTTAAGCGTAGGACGTTAAACCCCATTTCATTCATTCATTATGCTATTATAACTTACAGAGGCCAATGTAGTGGCACAACTATCGCCTTACTCTAAATATGCGCGTTTAAAGTAATGAAGCGTTGTTTTTGTCTGACATTCACCGTCATCAAAATTCATTCATGAGTTACAGTGCTTATTCGAAAAATTCGCTCGTCGAATATAATAAAAATCTCCATATTCGAATAATTTCGAATATCTACATTATTTATTCTATTTGCCTTCAAATATTATTAAAGGCGACCGTCCTTGCCACATTCACATGCAGATTGTGTGTATGAGGGGGGGGGGATTGCGTGTGCGCGGTGTATCATAAAATTTGTAATTGGGTCAACTGTCGTGGTTTCGATTCGCCGGTTGTACGTGACAAGGGGTAGGATCGCATGTCCAACCTCGTGTAAGCTTGCAAGGTTGCTACCCCTTCAGGTCCAAATTTGCGCACTGATCCAAACTTTCTTATATCACTTATGTGGGGGCTATGGGGTGCCACCATCGGAGCGGATACAAAATATGGCGCTCAGTAACTTTGGCATTATAGTGGCGCCCAACCGCACTGCTACCACGGCCCTGTTTCAGAGACAGTTATCCGGTAAGAAGCCAGGGATCCCGATGCTAAATTATGGGTAAAAGCTAAATTTATGTGTGACCTCCTTGAGAAACTTCACATTATATCTGAACAAATGTGTATATGCCATTGTGATGAATTTACTTGGATTCGTTATGAAGAAACGTCTGGGCAAACCCATATTAATCACCAACACGAAGAGACTGTTTTCTGCTTATATAGAAAAGCGACTATAGACGACAATGATTTCCGTGAAATGCTGGAAACTGCTGCAGTGCTAGATCAACGAAAAAACAAGATGCCTTTCATTTCGGGTACAGCGCGGCAGAATTCCTATACATTGGTGATGAAAAATCTTGTTTTGAGATCGTGGTAGACCGAGTTCTTGTGTACCAATTGACAGTTTACGAAAAAGATCATCCACTGACAATTGCAAAAAATATTTTCTTGTGCATTGTGCGAGTCAACAGGGATTTCACGTATTTAATAATTGATTAGGAATTATAATAAATTGAAAATAAAACATTTTAAATATATTGAAAACATTCGAATAGTATTAGTATTCGAATACTATTCGAATACAAATTTCAAGACTTGTCCAACACTGCACGCCCCTTTTACCATAAATATCCTTATATTTAGTGTCATGTCCAGTTTAAAAAGATGGCGGACTAGGTAACGACTTAACGTCTCGATTTTAAATACGACGATTTGTACCCGTTTCAGATAGGATAAAGTGCTTAATTGTACTTGGGTGTGGCAGAAATATTATAAATACCAATTATCAATCGTTGTTTTGGTGAAAAATATTGTCAATTTCTTTTAAAACTAGCGGGTGTGAATCACTCCTGGAAGGGCTACGTTGAAGTTCTGCACCGACCGAGATAATGAAGAACTTCAACGTAGCACTTCGAGGAGTGATTCACACCCGCTATAGTTTTAAACAAAATTGACAATTTATTTTCATCAAAACCAGCTTTTTTTCCAGACATTATATTCTTATAAAAAATTCCAACTGCCAAGGGTTCTTTTATGTCATCGAAACTGTTCATATACGCGAATGCGTATCTCCAACCGCACCCAAACGCTACATTTTAGAGATTGCAATTTCTGGCCAATACCAAAAATACTTTTCCTTTTTAATTTTATAATGGAAGTTATATATTTTACCAGTATTGATAATAGTGAAAAATGTTGAGACTAGGTACAATTTGAATTTTACGAAAGTTTGAATCGGTCATTTATACCATTTAAAAACACCACCACACCATGGGTCGAACAAGAAATTACCAGGTTAGCGAGCCAACCTCTGACTCACTGAACCACCGCGGCCCCTAATATAAATATCGTTATGAAGATGGACATGTCTTAAATGTGTTAAACTGGAAAGTAGAAACAGGAATCATGAATATTGTCTCATTTGGTCTTCCATAATTATATAGTCTCTTTTTTTTACGGTTCATATGCGTATTGCATTGCGCCATACTAGGGTTTAAGTATTTCTCTTCAAAAGCTCGGCCCCTTTTTTTTTTAGTTAGTATTTTTTATTAATCCTTTGTTTATTCATCAGAAATATAATATCGACTGTACTTTAACATAACCAGATATGTTTATATAAATGACGGGTGCGTTGGGTGGCCGAATGGTTAGCACGTGCGCGCTGTGTCATAAAGCCTATCATTGAGTCATCTTGCATGGTTTCGCATTTCCGGTTGTACACGACAAGGAGTAGGGTCGCCTGTCCAGCCCCGTGGGTTTTCTCCGGGTCCTCCGGCTTCCTCCCACTGCTAAAAAAACCCCCAACGCTCAAGCGAATTATTGAAATAAAATTAAAGCATATGTTAGTCCCAAAATGACCTAATTTGTGTCAAGTGGCCGTTAAACCATTTCTCCCTCTCTCTCTTCTCTCTCTCTCTTCTCGGTTATATGTACATATAGTACGCTACACGTATTTTATTAATGGCTGTGCTATAATTATTTAAAAATATCAACTATAAAAGTTTTAACAACAAACGTTAGATTAAAGAGGCTAAATCGCTTATATTTGGGACCTAGAAATTGACACAAATGGGTCACACCCCATGTAATAATGTAATATGAATGGGTATAAACTGATTTACATGAAATCATTTCCGTACTTACTCTCATTTCAAATCAGTAATGTTCGGCGAAAAACGCCTGATGTCTCAATCGAAAGTGAATCTCTGGCGTTTGGTTATTCCAGTCTACACTGTATACGTGCTACATATACGAAAATGCGTTACCGTCTAGCCTCGTTCTTCAAGCCCTTTGTTAAAAATGGACCTGCAACGCATTATGGTACTATTTTGTCTTAAATATTGGATATCAGAAGCCAATCTTTTCCCGGTAAGATCACAACATCAATGTTGATTTAAATTTACAAATAATTCGTGTTTTCATTGTCAATGATTTTGGCAGATATTGAGTTAGAGATTTAGCTACTTTAAAGCCCCAATACCACTCTTGTTGTAACTGAATAATATGTTCCAATCTTTATTCTGGTCAACAAATTGTACTATTTTACAATATTTCAATTAAAAAATGATACAAATTTCATCTTAACACACCTTATTTTAAAAATTGGAAAAATTCAACTGCATAACGTTAACATGGGTTGAAAAGCCTTACGTAAGCACTTTCAAATGCAACTTGGATTTAAACATATTTTCGAACCCTCTGGACAAGTAAGATAGGTTGTAATGGATAATTTCCACAACAGGTAGGACACTTAAACATCTTGTAGTTAGAATAAGGCTCAAGCCAGCAAGAGTGTTATTGTCCCTTTAAGCCGATTCGTGAATATTTCGTTCAAAAGAAACGTAGTGTAGGCTTACATATAAAGTAAGATAAGAATTGTCTTTGGGGGACATGTTAAGCCACTTATTTTGAAGTTGGGTATATTCAATAGAGTAAATATGTCAGCACACAGCGGGGTGTATGTGTAAGAATTAGTGGCGGCGCCAGCCGCCGGTGGTTGGAGGGGCAAGGCTGTGGCAAAGGCACGAGCTTCAACTAGGGTTAGGGGGGTTTCCCCCAGAAATGTTTGAAAAAAAACACAGGCTCCCTTAAATGCAGCCTGGCAGTATTTTAGGCACTGATCGTTGAGATAAATTGTCAAACGAACGGACTTGCGAACCTCGACGAAATCCATTCACTATAGTGTAAAGAGTCCTTGTGGGGGTGTTTCGAAAAATAGACTGTCTGAGAGTATTCAGGCACCGATTGTAGAGATATATAGAGTTGATCAGACACGTCTGTCGCCTAATTACTAGTCTATCCCCAGAGAGGAGAGTGTCAAATGAACTGACTTACGAACCTCAAGAAAGCCCCCGGAAAGTAGACAGCCCGAAAGCAGTATCTGCCATCTGGCAGTATTTCAGGCACTGATCGCCGAGATAATACAAGCTTACCAGATACCACCTGTCGCCACATCACTAGTTTATCCGACCAGAGAGGAAGGTGACAAACCGACGGAGTGAGCGAATCAAATTGAATGAATATTTTCGCCACAATATTTTATCAAATAAACTGCCGGAAATACAGTCTGGCAGTATTTCAGATACTAGTCGTCAAGATAAATAGAGCTGGCCAGATACTGTTCGTCGCCAAATCACCAACTCATCCGAAAAAAGAGGCAGGTGCCAAACTAACGGATTGGGTGTATCAAGTGAATGCATATTCACGCCGCGTTAATCCTATGCACAAAAAACTTTAAGGATCGTAAAAAGCACCTTTCAAGTGATTTACATGTTAGTGTTTAGAGTTGTGTGATACGTTTCGGTAATCAATACCTTCTACGGTGATTAAATCTCACTCCTTAAATTATTCGGGGGGGGGGGGCAAACAGAGGGCAGACCAGAATAATGCCCCCGCCCTTGGCGCCACCACTGCAATGTGTGTAATGGTAGCTGGTTAAGTGTTCCCGATGAAATTGAAGTAGAAAATAACCACACCTGGGTTTCTTGAATGCGAATAGTGTTCAAATTTCATTGTGACAATGATATTTAATTTAATACAGCTGACAATCTAACCTTCTGCGATATCACTTATGAGGAAGCAGACGTTAAACACCAGGATACTACTACTACAATCTTACCTATTTGTGAGTCAGTCGATTCGGTATTGGAAATTAAATGAATATTATATCATATTATTACGTTGTATATGCTCCTGTCGCCTCAGGATTGATTGAATTATTATGTGATATTAATTATTAATTTAAAAGGATATAATATGATATATGGGAATCAATTATGTACACGGCTATATGGTTGATCTCAAAATGTAATTAAGCTAATAGTGTGAATGCGTGTTATATATCTCAAAAACACATTGCCAATTGTCGTCAACTCAGATAGAAGTATTATTTATATTAGAAAGTGATATCTCAACTAATAATTCTTAAAAGTCTGTATCCCAAAATTTGCATTTATCGGAAGATATTGAACTAAGAAAACAATCAATCCAATTAAAATCAACTACATCAAAAGATTTTAGCGAATTTTTTTTAGGCCATATCCTTCACCGCATTATCTATTTATTGTAAATATTGAACCGCACTGAACTATAATTGGACTGATGTTTCTTCTGATAGAGACACGACGTTTACAATATTGTAGTTCAATAATTCAAAGACTTTCAGGATAATGATTCTGTCTGTTACCTAATGTACGTGACTGGTTATATAGTCGTGTTGTTAAACAACAGTTAGTGAACAAGATTTGCATTACTTGGGAATATTGTTCAAAGATAAAATGTCTGCAAAAGTACTTCTGGTTATTACATCATTGCTGGTTATTACGTCATTGCTGCAAGGTAAGTAAGATAATTATAATCTGGATATTTCAATCTGTCCTCAGGGTGGTCGAGCGGGTCGGATACCCCAACCCCTACCCTAACAAAAAATTAAAGATACATGAACTTTCCGTATGGCCCTGATGTATTAAAACGTCATCTCCGACCTCCACGTTGTGTATAAACTATTTCCAATGATCAATTGACCCTGGAACACTGTGTTTTCATAACTATGTTAATAGATCAAATGAGTTAATATAATATCTACAGACTGGGTTTAACAAGCCTAGAACACAGACCTAACGACTGAAACACGACATGGTCTCTATCCCAGCCTCGAACCAGAGACTGATAGTACGATCTTAGAATCCGGCATGCTGTCGGTACCCCGGGCTTACAGACCAGCAAGGAACGTCGGATGATATCTGAAGGAAAATTTAACCCCGCTAATTCATATATAGAAAGTATTGATGCGTCTATCAGGGCAGTACAATTACCATTTTCGGGCAAGTGTTTCGTATGGGTAATTGTCAACCCGCTCGTCAATTTTACAGTGTTTGACTCCAGGGTGTCATCCCAGTCGATAAACACCTTTTCCTTTTGTTGGACTGTCACGTAGATAGCTCGAACAATATTGTCAAAGTGGGTCTTATCGATCCACTCCAAGATTCGAGTATATAGGACATAGTAACCCAGTGAGGGGTTTTCCTAACTGTTCTCCACTCGTCAGTGATGTAGGACGGAGGGCCTTGGAAGCTAAAGTGTCTAGTGGCCCGGGATCTAGTATCTGCCAATGACAGCACACTGGAGAATTTCTGGCAGGGGGTAATCGCAACAATAGTAGTTCGTAGCACACAATCTTCCTCAAAGTGCCTGGTAAAAACCCGGCTAGTGAAAAACTAAACTGTTAAACCCCATTTTATTTTATTTCCAATTTCTCTCAAGACCCGCTTTCCCGGCTTAATATGTACTCTAAGTAATAAAAACATGGTATGATTTAATAATAAAAAAAACAGGTACGAACAATACAAACCATAAGACAGAATTCGAAGTCCTAAAAACGTTATAGGCAAAATAGTGTATTCAAGCAAAATAGTGTAACCAGCAAATGGACTGTTCATCGTGTCCAAAATACACGACAAGCAGTGGTAACAGGTGTCTGGAAGAGTAAGCTTACCCTACCTGGCGCCACACCCGCCATAGCTGCATCCAAACGATTAGGCAAAATGTCGGTAAAATAGCGTGATTGGCCAATGAACTATCGGTGTACAAAATGCACCCAATGAACTATTTTAACGATGTAGTAAACATTAATAGGGAGATAGTAATAGTTTACGTGTCAATTAAATATATCTAGAATTATAACTGAGGGAGACACTATATATTTTCAAATCAAATCAATATGACGGCCATATTTTTTTTTTTAAAGGTTTAAATAAGTTTAGTGCGAAAGTATTCTTGTAGTTGAAGCTTAGATGACAAATGCCTGGATCTACTTAAAAAATCAGAATAAAAAGAATAAGCTCTCGCGTAATACAGCCTTCGCAAGGTGATCAGTAATGAAGTTATCGGGTCCTTTCAATGGTTGTGCTCATGATAATATCGTGGTCTTTAAACAACATCAATTTGGCTGCGATTTTACGATTATTTATTCTTATGTTGCCGGAACGAAATACCCGCTCGAATTGTATTGGGTCGATCTGGTCGATCTGTTGTGCTGCAATGTTAAGTTTATCATGCATAAATTTACGTAATACAACCCCAGTGTCTTCACGCAATAAGTGACCACTGTCATCATAACAACTCATATAATTTTAAGGTTTATTAATGGACCATACAAGTCTTACAATAAGATGTTGACCGAAGTGTGTTACCCGAAGAGTTAGATATACAAGATAAGTGGACCAAGGTCACATGTTAAATACATTACCACCCGAGTAACTCATTATACTGTGAGTAAATAATATACCCCCCGAGTGATTTATTATACTATGAGTAATAATATACCACCCGAGTAACTCATTATACAATGAGTACTAATATACCACCCGAGTGACTCATTATACTATGAGTGCTAATATACCACCCGAGTGACTCAATATACCATGAGTAATAAAATACCACCAGACTTACTCATTATACTATGAGTAATAATATACCACATGAGTAATTCATTATACTATGAGTAATATTATACCACCCGAGTAACTCATTATACTATGAGTAATAATATACCACCCGAGTAACCTATTATACTATGAGTAATAATACACATATTATGACCGCCATAATGAACACTATATGTACACAAGTGCGAGGTAAACAAAGAATACGTCACCTGATCAGGTATGTTATACTACACCGATACACCAATTTCAATCAGTAATTAGGTTAAATTTCAGCTATACATAACTCCAGCTTTATTTGCTACAATTTAATTTATGTAGTTTGTCAGTAGTCCGACTACTAAAGAGTCCACCACTTATATACCAGTTGGGCTTCGTCCTCTACTGCTAAAATTAAAAATATTAGCGTGATGTTTCATCACCCCCAGTGCACGTGACTGGAA
Organism: Patella pellucida; assembly: GCA_917208275.1. NCBI lineage: Eukaryota > Metazoa > Mollusca > Gastropoda > Patellidae > Patella > Patella pellucida. The sequence goes on from OU795044.1 coordinate 6,291,830, forward strand.
GTCAATATAAAGCGTGTTAGATGATTATATGGTTTAAACAATATTTATTCATAAGATATCATATCATACATTACAATTTTTATAGATACGATACAAAAACAAGCCGAAAGCTTAAATAAATTTGCTTCAGATGGTGATGTAATCGTGTTATTAAACAATAGATAGTGAACAAGAGTTAAATTACTTGGGAATATTGTTCAAAGTTAAAATGTCTGTAAAACTACTTCTGGTTATTACGTCATTGATGGTTATTACGTCATTGCTGCAAGGTGAGTAAGATATAATATAGAGATATTTCAATTTGTCCCCAGGGTGGTCGAGGAGGTCGGATACCCTAACCCCTACCCTAACCCCTACTCTAACAAAAAATTAAAGATACATGAAATATTCCGTATGGCCCCGATCTATTAAAACGCGACTGAAACACTACATGGTCTCTATTCCAGCCTCGAACCGGAGACTGAGATTCCGATCTAAGAATCCGACATGCTGTCGGTACCCCGGTTTAACCATTTAACCACGCTGTTTCTTATATAGAAAGTATTGATGCGTCTATCAGGGCAGTACAATTACCATTTTCGGACATGTGTTTCGTATGGGTAATTGTCAACCGGCTCGTCAATTTTACACAGTTTGGCCCCAGGGTGTCATCCCAGTCACGTAGATAGCGGGAACAATAGTGTCAAAGTGGGTCTTATCGATCCACTCCCAGATTCGACTATATAGGAAATGGCGCGGATTTGTGACATTTTTTTTGAGGGGGTGGGCGAACCCTGGAACCTTTCATTACCAAACCAAAATAATAATTACGTACAGTTTACCAGTGTTATTTCGAACAGTTTACTCTATCAGTTTTATTTCGATGAAAGCTGTAACTAGGGGTAATATGATGACGATATGGAAAAATTGACTATCGTGAAGATCAATTACAGTGGAGAGACTCAAGACAGTAGTTAGATACACCGCAGAATGGGACATTCGTGTGGATATAAACCTGAAAACTGTCCTGGCGAATAAAATCATGGGGGGGGGGGGGCAGAGACCTTTTCGTCCCCCTTCCGTTTTCTAAGGGGAGACTCGCCCCCCCCCCACCCCTAAATCCCCACGCATGTATATAGGACATAGTGACCCAGTTTGGGGTTTTCCTAACTGTTCTAATAATAATAATGATAATAATAATATACATTTATATAGCGCTTAATCCACCCATGAACATGCTCTCCGCTCGTCAGTGATGTAGGACGGAGGGCCTTGGAAGCTAAAGTGTCTAGTGGTCCGGAATCTTGTATCTGCCAATGACAGCACACTGGAGAATTTCTGGTAGGAGGAAATCGAAAAAATAGTTGTTCGTAGCACACAATCTTCGTCAAAGTGCCTGGTAAAACCCGGCTAGTAAAAAACTAAACTGTTAAACCCCATTTTATTTTATTTCCAATTTCTCTCAAGACCCGCTTTCCCGGGTTAATATGTACTCTAAGTAATAAGGACATAGTATGATTTAAGCTATGTGAGACCCCCGGAAACAAAATATTGCGTACAATAAGAGAGCGAATGAGAGAGAGAGAGAGAGAGATGGGTTTAACGCCAACTCGACACAAACTAGGTCATTTCGGGACTAACATATGGTTTAATTTTATTTCAATAACAAGCTTGGCTTGTTTTTGTATCGTCTCTATAACGTGTTATGTCTTAAGCAGTGGGAGGACACCGGAGGACCCGGAGAAAACCCACGAGGTTGGACAGGCGACCCTACTATTTGCCACGTACAACCGGGGATTCGAAACCACGCTAGGTGACTCAATGGCAGGCTTTATGACACAGCACGCACGTGCTAACCATTCGGCCATCCACCGCCCGTGTACATGTGGGATACTAAATACAGAATAAAAGATTGGGTAAACATGCATTATTGAAATAGACGTTCTAGTGTAAACACATTTCTGTATAGGCCTGTCAATCAAACGAGAATTATGAATTAATAAAACATATTTTTTAAACCCTTCAGATTTGGTTGTATTGTATGGAATGATATATCCACCAAAATATTAAAGTTGAAACAATAATTGCTTTAGAGCAATAAACTGTCATATATCGAATACTTTTAATCATATCAGTGAAAATGAGAGAGAGAGAGAGAGGGAGGGAGAGAGAGAGAGAGAGGGGGAGAGAGAGTTAAACGTCCACTCAACACAACTAGGTCATTTCGGGACTAACATATGTTTTTTAAAAAATTTATTTCAACAATTCGCTTGCGCGTAGGGGTCTTTAGCAGTGGGAGGAAACCGGAGTGCCCGGAGGAAACTCACAAGGTTGAGAAGGCGCCCCTATCTCCATGCCTCATTCTCCATCTATGATATAATATGTATTACTGAATCCCATCTAGTGATCAGCCATTTATGAATAACGACACACGTAAAAAAAATCGAAAACGAAATAGAGCACACAAACGCGCCAAGAAAACAAATTTTCCTAATCATTGGCTATTATATAGGAAAATAAGAAATGAAGTAGTAACACTAATTAGGGAAGCTAAAAATAATTTGAAAAACAAATTAGAACAACAAATAAATAATAAAAACTTGCCTTCAAATAAATGGTGGAAAATAGCCAAATCTATTATACATCTTGATAATCAAAAGGTACCCCCCTCCCATTATTATTTGAAGATTGCGTTTACACACATCCACTACTTGATAAGGCAAATATTATAAACTCTCATTTTGCCTCTATTTCAAAATTAAATGATGTACCTGACCTTCCATACTTTGCTTCTCGCAGTAACAACGAACTACAGAATGTTATTGTAAGCGAACAAGAAGTGAAAGACCAGTTACTAATTCTCAACTGTTCAAAGCCGTCTGGTCCAGATAATATTAGCCCAGCTATATTGAAAAAGATAACTCCATCGACCACAATCCCTCTCACCAAATTTTTTAATCTTTCATTAGAACTCCAATTATTACCTGATATTTGGAAGACTTCGCATATCATTGCAGCGTATAAAGGAAAGGGTGACCCGCAGTAACCTGATAACTATAGACCAATTTCATTAACATGCTCATTATGTAAAATACTAGAGAAAATCTTATTCAAAAATCTTTTTAATTTTATAGTAGAAAATAACCTGCTATATAAGTATCAGTCTGGTTTCCAACCTAATGATTCTACAGTGAATCAACTTCTAGAAATTTATGATGTTATAATAAGTAACCTTGATAAAGGAAAGCAAATTCGATTTATATTTTGTGATGTATCAAAGGCGTTTGATAAAGTTTGGCATATAGGTTTATTGTCTAAACTAAAACAATATGGAATCAATAAAAGATTATGTAAATGGATTGAACACTATTTAAGTAATAGAAAGCAATGTGTAGTTTTAGAAGGTTTCAAATCAAACTATTTGCATACTGATTCTGGCGTAACCAAGGGAAGCGTGCTTGGTCCCTTCCTATTTTTAATTTATTTCAATGATATCTCCGATAATATCACTAACAACATACGATTATTCGCCGATGATACTTCACTTTTTACAATTATTGATAATAATCCTCTAAGTGGCGCGAAATCTCTAACTGAAGATCTAAATATTATCTCATCGTGGGCTAAACAATGGTACGTAACTTTTAACCCCAATAAAACTAAAAATATATTTTTTACCGGGAAATCTACAATCCACCCAGACGTTATGTTTGAGAATACAAAAGTTGAAAACGTAACTACTCATTGTCATTTGGGATTAACATTTCAGTCTAATGCATTATGGTCAAAACACATTTCAAATATATACCAAAAAGCTTTTGGTCGACTAAATATTTTACGTATACTGAAATATAAAATTAATAGAATTTCGCTTAATAAAATATATCTGGCTTTTATTCGACCGATTTTAGAATATGCCGATATTGTATGGGATAACTGTTCAAAGAAAGATTCTGATCTTTTAGAAAATGTACAAACTGAAGCAGGTAGAATAATAACTGGCCTTAGAAGAAATTCCTCTATTAATAATTTATACAAAGAGCTTGGTTGGGAATCATTGTCTAATCGGAGAATAAAACATAAATTAATTTATCTATATAAAATAAAGAACAACTTAAGTCCTACTTATATGTCTGACGTTTTTAAAAAAATTGAGCCGTCAATATCGAATTATAATCTTCGTAGCGAAAATTTGAACCCCAATCTACCATTTTATAAAACCAGCTCATATTATAATAGTTTTTTTCCCTGCACAATTAAACTTTGGAATAATTTACCTGAAGATATTAAAACCACACAAACACTTAGTAAATTTAAATTGGGCCTCTCACGTGTGTATCCTATAATTAGACCACCACTTTATTATAATACTGGAAATAGAAAAGAAAATATTATCCATTGCCAATTAAGAAATAAAACTAGTAACTTAAATAACCACTTATTCTACCACTTTATTAGTGAAACAAAAGTATGCCCTATGTGTAATTCTGTGGATGAAGATAATAACCATTATTTTTTCATATGTCCAGCATACTCTGTTCCAGGAACAATTCTCAAAAACAGTCTATACTACCTTAAACAAAATGTTACAATTGACCTGATCCTATATGGCAACCCTGCTCTTCCAGGCAATACCAATTCAAACATATTTGAAATAGTCCAAAAATACATTAAAGACAGCAAGAGATTTTGACACTAATATTTAAAACTTATTAAGTACACTCCAAGAATTGTATATATTTTTTTTACTCACTGCCTGTATATATGTCCACCATTGTATTGTGAACATAAGTTTTAATTATTTTATATGTTTGGAGAGAACTTATATAGGCCTTTGCCTGTTGTTCAATCCAATTCATCTTATTGATTAAAATATTGTTTAAACTAAACTATGCCACATACGCTCACACCAGGGCTCGAAACCACAGCCGCAAGCCAGAGGTCAAAGCGGAACTCTTTTTTTTTTTTTTTTTAAATATATTTATTCATACAATATACAATATACAAAATACATAACTCTATTTTCATTCTACAAAAGTAATTTCACAGGATATGTACACTTTAAAAGTTGGATATATAAATATACCCCACCCCAAGCGGAACTCTAGACCACTAGACCATCCCAACCCCCCGAAAATGGTAGGAGAGAGAGAGAGAGAGAGATGGGGTTTAACGTCCACTCAACACAACTAGGTCATTTCGGGACTAACATATGTTTTTTTTAAAAAAAAAATTCAATAATTCGCTTGCGCGTAGGGGTCTTTAGCATTTGGGGAAAGCCGGAGTGCCCGGAGGAAACTCACGAGGTTGAGAAGGCGCCCCTCTCTCCATGCCACATACGCTCACACCAGGGCTCGAAAAAACAGCCGCAAGCCAGAGGTCGAAGCGCGGCACTCTAGACCACTAGACCACCCCAACCCCCCGAAAATGGTAGAAGAGAGAGAGAGAGAGAGAGAGAGAGAGAGACTAACATAAGGTTTTATTTTATTTCAATAATTCGTTTGCGCGTAAGGGGCCTTTACCGGTGGGAGGAAACCGGATAGCCCGGAGGAAACCCACGAGGATGAGAAGGGAGAAGGTGCCCCTATCTCCATATTACATACGCTCACACTAGGGCTTGAAACCACAGCCAGAGGTGACCGGCCAGCTAGAAGTCGAAGCGCGGCACTCTAGACCACTAGGCCACCCCCCCCCCCGCCCCCGATTATGGTTGAAAGTGTATATAATAAACATTGCTTTCAAATGTATGTCACTTGTATTATTAGTCCGGTGGCTGAAGAGGGGGGGGGCGGATTTACCATGGTGGGGGCCCTCTAATTTGATTTTTATGGGGGGGGGGAGGAGGGTGCTCTAATGTAAAGAGCGTTGGGGCCCAATGGATAATCCGGCGAGCTGTGAAGTTATGAGACCAGGTTATCTACTCCAGTTTTGTGTGTAGATTCGGAATCTGGGTGGTGATCAGGCGTTTGAGGAGGCGTGTTCAAGATATACGGTGTCAAAGGTCTACAATGAGGGGGGGGGGGTCATTATGTTGACATAATATATTATTAAAACATAAATTTCTAAGACTTCCCATCTTTAAATAAATGTTTGTGATGCCCCTGGACAACTGTTTTGGTTTTTGGGGAGGTTGAGTAGGGGAAGCGGATGTAGGGGTACATGTGTGGAGTGGGGGTGGGGTATATTATGTTGACACAAATGATGATCATGTTATATATCAATAAAACATAATTTCTAGTTAAATTGACTGGGAAGTGATTCTACTTTCAACAAGGATTTAATAGCACGCAGTCCCTGAACGTACAGGACGAGTGTAATGAGACCTACGTTCAGAGCTGAACTAGGTTGCCTCGAGATCGCCTTGTTTCTTTGGCGTTGTTTTTAATCTTCGCTAAATTATCTCTTTTTGTAGGTATTAATGGTTTCTCCATAGAGAATGAAACAGCTTTAAGGACGCACTTATTTACAACAAAAGCCTACGATATGAATGTTCGACCAGCAGACATAGTTCAACTTTACGTTCTCTTCAATCTGCTAACCATCAATGAAATGGTGATAATTGTTTATTTTTTGCAATGTCTATTTTCTGTCTTGTCCGCAGGTTTATCTTGTATATTTTTGTTTTGCGTGTAGTGCAGTCTTCCTGCACTTACTAATTGAGCATAATTTACTTTCATATTTTTTATTATTTTTTTATTTTTTTTGTTGTTGTGGGAAGTGGGGGTTGGGGGTAATATTTCTCCTTAGCAACTCAAAAGCTAGAAATGATAAAACTATCGTGTCGCCATCGCGGATATATTAAAAGGATTTATTTTCCAAAGGCCCCGTCTATGGAATTTTTGGAATCTTCAGGAATCACGCAGAACCTGCTGGAGAATTCTCAAAAATTTGCACCACATTCGGAAGAACTGGAAGAACGAGGCTAGACATATTCCACAAGTCATGTCAAACGGCGATACCAATTTCTTCTCTGGAGAGCATGCGCAATAAATACTATCGGAATAGACTGGAATAACCAGAAACTAGAGATTGCCATTCGATTGGGACTCCTGGCATATTTCGCAGAACATAACTGATTTGAACTATTACATTTATGCGCTGAGACCAATTGGTGTCAATGTCTAGGTCCCAAATATTAGTGATTTAGCTCCTTTAAAATAAAGTTGGGTGGGATGCCTTTTTTTTCATTTTAGGACATACGAGAACAGGTTTTCGAAGTAAGCGGATGGCTGACCGTGGTAAGAACTTATCTTAAATATGCTAAAATAAGGATACTCATGATGCAAATGGACTACTGCATGGCGATGTCATCACTCGTCTTCGATCTAGTTATATCATGAGCTCGACCCGACCATGAGTCTATCAGCCCCAGGACCCCCCCCCCCCCCGATAAGATACTAACGTATATAGTATTCAAGCCAATGTATCTGACTTAAAGCCACTGGTCGTCATTTGATGATTGTTTTAATCGTTACAAATAACAATAATAGTTGGATTCTAAAAGGATTGTCAGTCTAAAAATGGTCCAGTTCCGTTCAGTATTTTAAAAGAGATGCGATAAATTGAACATTGTCTCCATTCAACATAATCTACAGACAATATAAACACGACAATGTCACCTTTAGGTGTTGATATAATCTTTTAATCCGATTAAATACAAGCTGGGAGATTGTTGCTCGCTGGATTTATTATGCCGTCGCCCCTGTCCGTCCAGACGCCCGTTCACAATTGTTTGTAGAGTTTCTACGTGTCACAATTCTTATCCGATTTTAACGAAACTTGAAATATAGGTTTATCACCAAATAAACTCGGCTACTTTCGATATTGGCATGTATCGGATCGAAACTTCATGTATAATGGCCCCGGATTGTACGAAAAATCACGTTTTTAGCTTTTTGACCCTATAGAGGTCACAATTTTGAATCGATTTTATGAACCTTGACATGCCTGTTTATAACCCAAAGATCTTGATTCCTATCGATATTTGCGCCCATCGTAACGTAACTTCCTGAATTATTATCCGATTTGAAAAATCGCCTGTTTTAGCGCGAGGTCACAATTATTATCCGATTTAAAAAAAAAACGTTTGGTTATATCACCGGTACACCCTACGGAAGGTTGAGTTCGACAAAATGGCCGCCGTTTGTACGCGATTACTGTAAAAATATGGTATATCAAAGGTCACAATTTTAATTCGATTTTGATGAAACTTGAAATGCATGTTTATAACCCAAAGATCTTGATTCCTTTCGATATTTGCGCATATCAAATTGTAACTTAATGAATTATGGCCTCTTATTGTAAGAAAAATCACTTTTGGTATTGCTTGTTCTCTACCCATCTCTCGAAAATATGGGCGTATCCTGCCTGGCATTGCCAGCCTATCTTTTATTTTCGTTTTCGTAATTTCAGTACATTTTATCATGGATTTTGTCCGGAAAATGAAAATAGTTAACACTTGCCCAGTCCGTCTTTTAATGAATTAAATTTGATTTAACCAGGCCCTAAGTTTACAAAACATTCTTAGACTTAGCTTAGGAATTTACTAAAAATTGTTCGTCTTATTTTGAATAAAATATAGACCTTTATAAAACTATTTTTATTTTAATGTATCAAATATATTAATAAGAAACTATGTGCAAAGTTTTGTATTCCTAACGCCAGAGGTTAAGTGGGCAAGATGCTGGCACGCAAGCCTAGAGGTCCGGTGTTCGATCCCTGCATTGGCCGAGAAAGTTCATCTCGATTTTCCGGCGTGGTTTGAGGGCAGCCGCCTAGTCGTTCAGAAGGGACGAAAAACCGAGGTCCCATGTACCCATTGGCGTGCACGTAAAAGATCCCTTGGCAGTTGGAATTCAGTTGCTGCCCGGGCCAAATTTCCCTCATAGCACGCTGTATGGCGTATGCCCGTCTTCAATTAGCCCAGGTTAGGTCCAGAAGCGTAGGACGTTAAACCCCATTTCATTCATTCATTCATTCATTCATTCATTTCTAGACAAAAGAAATTCCTCATAAACAGTGATTGAAAGTTGAGTAAATTCTTAACTTAAAGCTGAACTCCGGTTACAAAAATACCGAAATATTTAAATAAAAAAAAAAGTTAACACCCCCAAGCCGCCATACTTGTTGCCAACTTGTGAAACAAAGATGGTGGATATGGAGGCTTATGACCTGGAGAGGTTAGCTGATCTCACTTCCAGTTCGTTTCTAGTCAGTCAGGTGTAGACGTCAGGCTTTATTCCTATACACGCTTCACTGAATGCTCTATTTCTCCCCCTACAGTGAGTGACTCACTGACAGTATACCAAGTTATTGAAGATTGCAAAATTTCTGATAAGGTAAGCCTGTAAATAATTATATAAACTGTGTCTACTGCAATATTATAGCCGCCTAAGCTTTACTCTAAAACAAAAAATGCAAAAGATGACTTACTTCAACCTGGAATTTTCAACAAAAACAAATCACCTATTGTCTTCTGCATATTATCATGGACCTTATAATATATAAGGTCAATATTATTATTGCCACGTCTTCTTGTGAATATCTTACACATATATGTAAATCACCAAATATGTTATCGCACTATAATGTCCAGTGTAATTATAACTAATATTATGCAATAAACAGATAGTTTAGATTTCAACATGTCATCATGTTAGATTGTATTTTGCTCACGAAAAATATCAAGGCCAAGGCAATGGACATAACTACATTTTTGGGGCGGCAAACAAAACTATGGTGACATGTGAAAATCTAATCTAAACTATCTGGGTAAGTCATATTTTGTATCTTTTGTTTTAGAGTAAAGCTCAGGCGGCTATAATATTGCAGTAGACACAGTTTATATAATTATTTACAGGCTTACCTTATCAGAAATTTTGCAATCTTCAATAATTTGGTATACTGTCAGTGAGTCACTCACTATTGGGGGGGAAATAGAGCAATCAGTGAAGCGTGTATAAGAATAAAGTTTGATGTACACAGCTGACTGACTAGAAACGAACTGGAAGTGAGATCAGCTAACCTCTCCAGGTCATACGCCTCCATATCCACCATCTTTGTTTCAAAAGTTTGCAACAAGTATGGCGGCTTGGGGGCATTAACTTTTTTTTTATTTAAATATTTCGGTATTTTTGTAACCGGAGTTCAGCTTTAAATCCTAGAATGCTTTGTGTACTCGGTGTCTGATTTCTTTCAACTTATTATACAGCAATGGTATGACAGTCGGTTATCCTGGAATAAGGCAGCTTATGGAGATGTTGGTGTTATTTTTTCTTTGGAAACGGAAGTATGGCGTCCAGCACTTATAGTCAGCAATTCGTTAGTATAGCATATTCTTTTATATTTTATGGAACAATGAGCAAAAAAACAAAAATACTCAAATACATCATTGACGGATGAATTCGTTAGTATAGCATATTCTTTTAAATTTTATGGAACAATGAGCAAAAAGACAAAATACTCAAATACATCATTGGCGGATGAACCAAACTCAAGTTTTAAATATGCTGTAAAGCATTCTGCGATTTTCTATTCTAGAGTTACCCCCCTTTCACGAAAAAACCGTATGTACACAATAGGGGTCAAATTTCTTGATGGACCCTTCATCTTTTTCAAATTTGGTACCCTTAAGGAAAGGTGCTGTCTGTGATATTTCTTGGGGGGTTTCACGACAGAGCTAGTCTGTATGTGTATGTGTGTTTTTCACCCGCTCCCTCTTGTCGAAAACTTGTTTACGGAATAGAAGGAACAGTTTTGACGGATTTTTTAATTTCAAATTAATTGTGAAGCTTTCGGGTCACGAGAGGACGAATCTTATCTATGCTTATCTATATCAGTACAAGGGCATTTCAAAATTAGCCCTGAGCTAGGGCGTTCAGGTATAAACCAGCGCATGGTGTAGAATGCAAGAAAAATCTGTATGGGGCCGCCGGGGGGGGGGGGGGGTGGGTAATTAGACTCACAGAATGATGAAAATTGAAACTAAATGTGCACGTTTCATTTCATTTCAGTGTGGAGGATTTTGAAATAATTCATGATGAGTATGCTCCTTTAAGGATTGAAAGTAGTGGTCGAGTTGTCTGGGATCCCCCGGGAATCTATGAAGTCAACTGCGAAGCCGACATCCATTACTATCCATTCGACACACAGGAATGTTTCATTACCTTACAAAGCTGGGGATACAATCTCCGAGAGTTGAACATAACGGAGCTAGGCAACGGGATAAATAGTGGACTACATGTCCCTAACGGAGAGTGGGATCTTGTGGACAAGTATTATACGATTGTACAGAGAAGAGACATCAAAAATGATGATTATAGTCAGATTATATTTTATTTTAATCTGAAACGAAGATCACAATATTATTGGCTTAACATCATCGTGCCAGTTATTGTGAACTCTATCCTCACCGCCTTAGTTTTTGCTTTACCTGCCGAGTCTGGAGAAAAGATGGGTTACGCCCTGACCGTCCTCTTGTCCTTTATGGTACTGTTGACTCTTGTAGCTGATAAAATACCATCCACTTCCATTAAAACACCCATCATAGGTAAGTCTTTAGTTGCTAGGAATGTCATTACCTATCAGTGGCTAAGTGGGTAAGGCGCTGGCTCGCTAGCCTGGAGGCCGGGTGTTCGATCCCTGCATTGGCCGAGAAAGTTCATCTCGATTTTCCGGCGTGGTTTCCCCTTGTCAGTGATGCAGAACGGACGGCCTGACAAGGACAGGATTAGACGAAAAACCAAGGTCCCGTGTACACATTGGCGTTCACGGAAAAGATCTCTTGGCAGTTGGGATTCGATATAAGAGTAGACCGCAGTGCCGCTGTCCGGGCAAAATGTCCCTCATAGCACACTGTATGGCGTATGCCCGTCTTCCATTAGCCGAGGTTAGGTACAGAAGAGTAGGACGTAAAAACACATTTCATTTCATTAACTATCAGTAACTCCCAATCCACAATTGGTTTATGGGATTTTGTTATAAACGAATTGTTTAGATCGTATGCTTTAGCTCATAAGGTCTTTCATTGAGTGAAGTGGCGTGGTTTCGAGTCCACACTAGCTCAACCTCGTTTCCCCCGACTGCTAAAGACCAATATCCGCAAGCGACATATTAAAATGAAATTCAATCATATGTTTCTCCTGAAATGACCTAGTTGTTTCTCGTCCATTGCAATACTTGTCCACAGAAACCGTTAATTTATTTTTCCGCGGTCTAACAATGGGATGCTTTTAGGGGCACACATGCAGTAATAAATGAAATAGGGAGCCAGTAAGCTGCTGTAATTTATTCGGTTTCTTCTTGTGACCCGTCTTTTCTTAGCCCAGTTGGTCCAGAAAAGTAGGACATTTTTTTTTATTTCTACCCCCCTTTTTCTCACATACCATTATCAACTCAATTTACTGTAAGCCTAAATATCTTTTCATTATTTTCAGTTGTGTATTTTACTTGTGTACTGATAATGGGAGCCATGTCTGTATTTCTGAGTACCGTGGTGATTGACCTATACTTCCGGGACGACAACCACCGGATTCCGGACTGGTTGATGTTTCTATTCAAAAACATCGTCGGTCGTCTCGTCTGTTACAAAGGCTGCAAACGAAGATCAACGGCTATTCCGCCAAAAACCAATGGGGACGTGTCTCGTCTGAGACACGTCCAGGGACTTAGAAATAAAGTTTATGAGAGGAAAAATAGCTACAAACGAAAGACGTCGGAGGAAGAAGATGATGTAGAGGAGGAGACATACACATGGAAAGACATTTCTAAAATATTGGACATTTTCTTTTTGTGGTTTTACTTTGTTATTATTACAGTGATAACAATTGGATTTTTAACTTCTTCCGCAACATGAAAATGCACGTTAATTTTAAAGTGGAAATTTCAAAATTCTAAGTTCTATTTTTAAAATTTATTAAAATAACGCCTTACATTAGATTGTGTCCATAAAAAGTCCTACCTTGTTAAAGAATAATCATATTAATCCTATAATTCAGTATTGCCAGCTGAGAAATATAATTTTCAACTTCAAATTCCAACGTTTGAAAATTGATGCCCCATGTTGTCAATAGCAAAACAGGGGAGGTAATTGTACGGTTATTTCCTGTGTCAATGATTTTTTAAGGATCGGAAATAATGCCTATGATCGTATAATAGTGAGTTCAAGAAGTTAAAATTATTCCACCCAATCTGTTAAATTTTAATATTTTCTAAAAATAAAACAAAGACTTTGATCTTTAATGATTTCACCCTTATTATTTAATAACTTATTAATTGAATTCCTCATTTTCCCCCAAAAAAATACGAGTTATGTTTTTCTCCCAATACCAGCCATTTTTCTCTGGCTCTAATTTTGCTACTTTTGTTCTTTGTTCATATAATTTTTGAATGTTTTATTCGATTTTAAGAATATCAGAGTTAAGATGTTGATTGTCGGTTAAATTTAAATCTATGTCTTTATATTTAGTTTCTAATTCATTTAAGAGATCTTTTAATTCATTTCTAGAAATTTGATTTTTATATTTTTACAGTAGTTTATTGTTTTCTCTCTTATTTCTATTTTCATACAGTCCTAGATTTAACTGTAATCTGTTTGCTTATTTTCTAATTTGGATTTATATTTGTCTAGTGTGCAATTTATTAATAGTTTATATTCATCATCTTCCAAAATTGAGTTATTTATTTTCCAATGCGGCTACCCTTTTCATTTGGGTTTATTTGAAATTCCAAGTAATCACATTAATGATCTGTATACTTAAATCTGAACTCATACTTGTTTCCAATTTGTGAAATAAATATGGCGGACATGGAGTCTTATGACTTGTCTACGATAGCACCCTAGGTGGAAGTGGACGTTAAACCCCAGATACGAACGACGAATGCTTATGACCTGGAAAGGTTAGCCGATCGCACTTCCAGTTTGTTTCTTGTCAACCAGCTGTACACATCCGACCCCTCTACACGCGCTTCACTGATTGCTCTAATTTTTGTTCCCAACAACAGTATACCAAATTATTGAAGATTGCAAAAAGGTTAGCTTGAAATAATTATATGAACTGCGTCTACTACAAAATAGTCTAAGCTTTACTCTAAAACCAAATATGCAAAAAGATGGCTAACCCCAACCTGAAATTTCCAACCAAAATGAATCACCTACACAAACTTTTGTCTTCTTCATATTGTTATTGCCGCCCCAAATATGTAGTTATGTTCATGGTTCGAACATGGCTTCTTTTGAAATCTAATCTAAACTTCAAGAAAATCTAATCTAAACTATCTGTTTATTGCACAGTATAAGTTAATTACACTGGACATTATGCTACGATAACTTTGTGGTGATTTACATATATGTGTAAGATATTCACAATAAGAAGAGGCAATAATAACTATAAATAGTTTTATTTTACATGTATGTATCTGAGGATACAGACTCTTTGAAACCGATAGTGAGAGATAGAAATGGGGTTTAACGTCCACTAAACACAACCAGGTCATTTTTTTAAATTTTTATTTCAATAATTCGCTTGCGCGGAGGGGTCTTTAGCAGTGGGAGGAAACCGGAGTGCCCGACTAGGCCATCCCAACCCCCCGACAAAGATAATGAATCAATCCTATTATATTTTGACTGGTCATTTCTACACCATGTAAATTGTTGTTTTTCTTTATTTACAGTTCTCCAAATATCAATTAATTCATTATCTTTTAATATATCTTTAATTTTTTTGGAAGGTTTAGAAATTACCCCCGAAGTTTAATTTCTACTATCCCGTGTTTATCGTTAAAATCACCTACAATTAAATTTCCCTTTGAATTTTGTTTTATTATCCTATTTATTTTAAAAAAAAAAAACGTATTTCTTGTCTGCTTTTGATTTGGCGCATAAACACATTACTTATTAATACTTAATATAAACCACCCCTTATTATCCGTATGTTTATCTATAAGTTCAAAATTGACTGAATTCTTGATTATTATTGCGTAGAGCCATGGCTTTAGAAACCCACGATACCAGTATTCCTTTCTAGATTACAACTTAAAACATTGTCTAGGTGTGTTTCTTGCAGAAACGCAATTAAACCTTTGTGATGTCTTAACCATTCTGTAACTCTTTTACATATGTCTAATCATTAAGAAAAGCGGCAGAGGCTCGTGCTGTGTCTTAATAAATAGCACAGACTATACCTCTGAGGCAGAAAACACCCATCCTACTTAAAGGACCTAAGTCAGTAACACAAAATCCTCCAAAATCTACGACATCGAAAACACGAATTATTGGTCAATTTAAATCAACATTGATGATGTAAACTTACCGGGAAAAGATGAGCTTCTAATATCCGATATTTAAGATAAAAAAATTTTTTTTTAACATTGGGACACGAAACCATAATGCGCTTCAGGCCCAGTCGTATTGAGAGACCAAACGGACCAAACCAAACGGAGCTATGTAGACTGGAATAACTAGACGCTAAAAAAAATCAGTGCAGAACAGGTGCACAAAAAGACCGAAGTAACGAGACTTTAAACACTATTTAATTCCATTCTATTAACAGCAGAAGTACATACACAATAATTACTATAATAAGGACAATGGTTGCTTGTAGTTGGGATCTTGTAGGATCAGATGACTACATTCTTTAAGACAATGGTTGCTTGTAGTTGGGATCTTGTAGGATCAGATGACTACATTCTTTAAGACAATGGTTGCTTGTAGTTGGGATTAGAGCTCCAGTTCCACACTTGTAGGATTAGATGCCTACATTGTTTAAGGTCCACTTTCATCGTTCGGAACACAACCCCTAAACACAGCTGGGTCGGTTGGTGAATGATAAGGCCGCCCTGAAATGACAATGACAATATTTAAAAATACAGTGACTTGGCTAGGATCTCCATCCCGGTATAGCAGTCTAAACGAATTACAAAGACTGGAGACAGTATTGATAACACTAGAATACTATTCGCAGTTTTTGAAAAACACAATTCTACTATTCCTGAAAGTGTTTTATAAATATTTCGAGTAATAAAGTTGTTTTGTTGCAAGGGTTACTCTTTAATGTCGTAATTCTTATCAGAGATTGTTTCATATCAGTTTAAAAGATAGTAAGCTGGCACTGCCAGGCAGGATACGTCCACATTTTCGAGAGATGGATAGAGAACAAGCAAAACCGAAAGTGATTTTTCCTACAATCAAAGGCTATAATTCATTAAATTACAATTTGATATGCGCAAATATCGAAAAGAATCAAGATCTTTAGGTTATAAACATGCATTTCAAGTTTCATCAAAATCGAATTAAAATTGTGACCTATACTGGGTCCACAACATTGATATACCACATTTTAACACTATTCGCGTACAAACGGCAGTCATTTTGTCTGGCAATTATGGTCCAATTTTTCCTAAATTCGAACTCAACCTTCCTTAGGGTGTAACGGTGATATAATCAAACGATTTTTTAAATCGGATAATAATTGTGACCTCCAGAAAGACCACAAGCTAAACGAAGGCGATTTTGCGTATAATCAGGGGCCATAATTCCGAAAGTTACAATCCGATATGCGCAAACATCGAAAGGAACTAAGATCTTTGGGTTATAACCATGCACTTAAAGTTTCATCAAAATCGAATTAAAATTGTGACCTCTACAGGGTCCACAACCTTGATATACCATTTTTTAACAGAATTCGCGTAAGAATGGCGGCAATTTTGGTCCAATTTTTCCGAAATTCGAACTCAACCTTCCTTATGGTGTAACGGTGATACACTCAAACGATGTTTTTAAATCGGATAATAATTGTGACCTCCAGAGGGACCACAAGCTAAACAAAGGCGATTTTGCGTATAATCAGGGGCCATAATTCTGGAAATTACGATCCGATATGCGCAAATATCGAAAGGAACCAATATCTTTGGGTTATAACCATGCATTTCAAGCTTCTTTAAATCAAATTAAAATTGTGACCTCTACAAGGTCCACAACCTTGATATACAATTTTTTAACAGTATTCGCGTGCGAACGGCGGCCATTTTGTATGGTAAATTTGGTCTGATTTTTCCGAAATTCGAACTCAACCTTCCTTAAGGTGTAACGGTGATATAATCGAACGGTTTTTCAAATCGGATAATAATTGTGACCTCAAGAGGTACCACAAGCTAAAACACCTGATTTTTCGGACAATAAGGGGTCATTATTCAGGAAATTACGTTCCGATAGGCGCAAATATTAAAAGGAACCAAGATTTTTGGGTTATAAACATGCATGTCAAGTGTCATTAAAATCGGTTCAAAATTGTGACCTCTATAGGGTCCACAAGCTAAAAACGTGATTTTTCGTACAATCAGGGGCCATAATCCATGAAGTTTTGATCCGACACATGCCAATATCGAAAGCAGTCGAGATCTGTTGGGGATAAACCTATATTTCAAGTTTCGTCAAAATCGGACAAGAATTGTGACCTGTAGAGAGTCCACAAACAATTGTGGACGGACGGACGGACGTCCGGACGGACAGGGGCGACGACATAATACGTCCACATGAAAATGTGGGCGTATAAAAACACACACACAATTTTTAGTTCTATAATTTCTGAAAATTGTATTTACATATTGCCAGTATTACGCGATCCCACCCGGAGTAGGTGGGGGATGGGTTATCTCCAAGATTTCTTTGACGAATGAAAATTCGCAAATAAAACTGGCACATTGACGGTTTGATCACGTAATCGTTCGCGCAAAGAGTTTTTAAAAATTCAAAACCGTTTCCTTGCAAACAAAAATGCTGCGGAGTTCGCCGCTAGTATAACCGTCTTCATTCAAGTATAAGTTAGTCAACCAGAAACGATCCCGGCGTTCACAGGCGTTAATCCAAAGGTATCATCGTCCGAAATAGTTGGAAATTGCATATATATCGTTCCGGGCTCGCACCGTCGCCATTGCGAATTGACACGGCAATACTTAAAGCTACAATTTCATATTTTTAAGTTATATTTTTAAAATTTGTTAAAATAAAGCCTTAAAATAGATGGTACCCATAAACAGTCCTACCCTTTGAGAAATTGGCAAAAATATCATTTTCAACCTCAAATTCCAACGTTTGAATATAGCTAGCTTATGCATGGAGTGAATGGGAAAACAAGGGAGGTACTCGTGTTAAAATTTCCTGTGTCAATGATTTTTAAGGGTGGGAAATAATGCCCATGGCCGTATAATATTGAGTTGATAACCTTTTGAGCAAAAGACATAGAAATATGTAGGTTTTTATTTTCTTAGAAATATGAAATTCTCGCTTTAAAGGAGGCAACAGGGGCAGATCTAGGAAGTTTTGCACGAGTAGTCCAGTCAATGAACGAAAGACGTGGGTCTTTTAGTACAAGGTTTTTGATGCTTGTTGGTAGTGGTTTGTGTAGTGAGTAACATCCTTAAAGTTTACCAAAATATGGATTGAAATGTCGACATGGTAAAGGTAGCTATTAAAGTTTTAGATTTTCAGTCCATAACATTGATTGGGAAGGAGGCGTATCTCCTGATTCATCAGGAGCTAATACTAACATCCATGCAAAAAGATTATATTTTCGTTCTGACAAAAAGAGCGAGAAATCTGTGTATGGTATAGTCTGTCTCATGACACCTCTCACGTCAAGAGTATTTTTCCAAGCCCTGTTTTGTATTTTAAAGGAGATCATGTAACAATAACAGAATGTGGCAATAAAGACCGTTTGACGTCAATTTTTATTATGAATTAATAGGATTACCTTGTGATTCAATTTCATTGATGCAAGGCATTAATATGTGAGATCACATAATTATGTCTATATCATTATTTCGCGCTTTAAGTGCCCATTCCATCCCATCATACGATGATAGAGGATAAATCACACGACTGTGACCCTTTTCTCATGAATGTGTTGTTATACAATTTGATTTATGTAGCCAAGCAAGGAGGAGGGGGGGGACAAATTGCTTAGTCAATATCATGCAGTCTTCGACATTGCTCATTTTAAATTCTCATTGATTTTGTTACCCTATCATGAAAAACAAATTGAAAGTGTTTCGAACCAGGCACCCCAGTGCCAGCTTTATTCGACCCGGCTGTTTAATTCTGCGGTTAAGATAACCCGGGCCTGTTTCACGAAATTTTTATTAAGATAAAATCCAATTTTTTTTTAACTTAAATACTGTAGATAATATTAGATTGATTTTAGGGCTTAGTCAATCAAATTTGAAGTACCTACTAATATATGGGTTTATCTTTATAAAAAGTACATTATATTTTAACGTTTAACATGTAAAACACACAATGGATGTAATTTCAGCTGTCCCCATTGATATTACTTTCAAGGTTGGGCCAACGTTCGTAGACCATGATGTATTTGCTTATATATAGGATTTCCTGTCACCTGCTTATAAGGTATTGACTTCGTATATTAAGTTACATAGTATAGAACAGTTTATTTATCCCATCAATTCTCTCCAATATATGAAACATTTGAATCAATAATGTGTTTATTCCCACTGCCCCACATCGTTATTACTGTACAAACTTTAATTTATAAAGTACCATAATAATGTCCGATATAAAGCAAGCAATTTATAAAGTACCATAATAAAGTCCGATATAAAACAAGCAATTTATAAAGTATCTAATAAAGTCCCTTACTACGACATAAAATAGCAATTTATAAAGTACAATAAAGTCCCTCGCTACGACATAAAATAGCAATTTATAAAGAACCACAATAAAGTCCCTCGCTACGACATAAAATAGCAATTTATAAAGTACCATAATATAGTCCCTCGCTACGACATGAAATAGCAATTTATAAAGTAACACAATAAAGTCCCCCGCTACGACATAAAATAGCAATTTATAAAGTACCAGAATAAAGTCCCTCGCTACGACATATAAAATAGCAATTTATAAAGTACTACAATAAACTCCCTCGCTACGACATATAAAATAGCAATTAATAAAGTACCATAATAAAGTCCCTCATTACGACATATAAAATAGCAATTTATAAAGTACTACAATAAACTCCCTCGCTACGACATATAAAATAGCAATTTATAAAGTACCACAATAAACTCCCTCGCTACGAAATATAAAATAGCAATTTATAAAGTACCATAATAAAGTCCCTCATTACGACATAAATAACAACAGAGATGGGCTTGGGCGTCCATTCGACACAAACTAGGTCATTTCGGAACTAACATATGGTTTAACTTTATTTCAATAATTTGCTTACGCGTAGGGGTCTTTAGCAGTGGGAGGATCCCAGAGAATCGCACGAGGCTGGACAGACTAGCCTTATTCATGTGACGTACAAGCGGGTCAAACCGTAGAGGTTGAATCGCCTCACCCCACCCTGGACTCCCCCACCCCATCCTAAGTGGTGTAGAGAGAGAAACCTATCGATTCGATCACCTTTTCCTTCATACACGCAGGAATCTGCTAATGTTTAACTCGGGCATATTTACTAACGGGACAGTGGGTTATTGGACTACAACTGGATTATGTAGTTCGTTTCAGGGGCATTTGTTTTTTAGGGGCATTTCCGTGAAACTTATACTCATCGCTACGCTTGGCACATCATATACTGTCTATGTAGTATAAGTGCATGTTATAAAAGTTCAAACTATAAAGAGCTGAAAAATAGTTTTGAGGACATCTTTCCTTTTTTTCTTTTTTTTAAACCATATTTTTATTCAGGTTGTCTGAATGGGATTGCGGTACAGGCTTAGCCTATGTAAAAACACCTTTCGCTTTTATTAGCGCCACTCAAGATAACAGCATTTTGGGACCTCGCGACACCTGGCAATGTCCCAGATTCGTCAAAGCTCCGAAATCCAACTTACGCCCGTGTGTATTTATGTATTAGTTAAACAGCTGATTCTAGATTAGAAAATAACATTATAAAAAACCCCGATGTTGTGGTAAATAGTCAGACTAATCGTTGATAAGGTTAACGAGGACATGCTTATCAAAATGATCAACATAATTCTATTGGGTATTGTCTTAGTGTTAACAAGTGTTCGGGCACAATCTTGTGGGGTAAGTAGTAAGTAAAACACCGAGATCGGATGCATGTGATTGCAATGCGCCTTTCGCCTTTAACTTTTCACAAAATTTTGACACGTGTCAATTTCGATAGAGAATGTGTGTGAGAGAGAATGAGATAGAGAGAGAGAGAGAGGGGGGGGGGGGAGAAAGAGAGATGGGGTTTAACGTCCACTAAGACACAAACTGGCGGGACTAACATATAGTTTTAATTTTATTTCAATAATGCATAGGGGTCTTTAGCAGTGGGGGGAACCTGGAGGACCCGGACAAAACCCACGAGGTTAGACAGGCGATCCTCCTACATGTCACGTACAACCGGGGATTCGAAACCACGTTAGTTTACTCAATCACATGCTTGATGGTACACCAAGCATGTGCACCCTTCTAGTCCAGAGTTGTACCCTAGTTTCCGAATACTTCGTGAGGCTACAATCTGCCTTGACAAAGTTGCTGTGTAGGCTTATTCCACACGGGATCTGCGGTGACTCAGTGAATAGGACACTGACTCGTCAATCGTCGAAGTCTCATTTTCGATCCCCATGCCATCCGAGAAAGTGTATGGACCTTACAAGGACAGCTGTCTAGTCTTTCGGATGGGACGTAAAATCGAGATTCCTTGTACACTTTAGATTGCAACTATAAAATGCCTTAGCAGTTGGAATTCGATATAAGAGTAGCGCCACTGTCCGGTCAAAATGTCCATTATGACACTGTATGGCGTATGCCCGTCTTCATTAGCACAGTGGAGCAAAGCGGCAAGGCTTTAAACCCCATTTCATTTTTTTTTTATCGGAAATCAATGAGATACTACCCTTGAAAATTATCCTGTATTGTCTGATTCGTATTATTCGTATTTTTAGGTTTATATCAGGAATCATAATTACGATGGTAAGTTTTTATTATTATTATAACATTGATAATAAGTTTTTAAATATTATTTTTACATTGGTAATAAGATTTTGCACGAACGACCATGAGACGAAAATATTTAAAGTCCCGACAATAAATTTATGTATACTAATTGTAATAGTCCCAGTGTGTTCCCCAATTTAATTCTTATTGAAAAGAATATAGGTTCCTGTTTAAGAAAAATAAAAATAAAATAGCCATACGTTAATTTCAAAGTAGGCCTATTGTGCGGACGAGCCGTTCAATATCATAAATATAATAGCTACTAAAGTCATTTGTGTCTCGAAAAATGCCTGTGTCATCATCGGTACAGCCAAACTCACCACACAAAATCTACTCGAGAAGATAAGGAAAGATTTAAAAAGTGGAATTTAAAGTTCAAATCTTCCTGACATTTTTTTATAATGTAATTCATATGTATTGACGGATGTTGTACACGAGGCGCGGTATGTTTACCAATCTAGAACATCTAATACCACTTCTCGTTTGAGTAGTTCCCAACGTGTGAGTGGTGTTGGGCTGTTGGCGTTGGGAAGGGGTGGAGATGGGGGATGGGTTTGCTTTTATATTATGATATAACCCCCCCCCCCTAAAAAAATAAAATAAATAAATAAAAAATAAAAAAATAATTGAAATTAACTGAACCGCCAACTGGATATATATTTTAAATTTTAGTTTTAGGTGTGGTTTAATGGCCGAGAGCGAGACATTAAGTATTTTATTGAAACAGCACGATTGGCAATGAAATACGTCACGCGGGTATAAATTTCAATACATAAAGTACGCTTGGCACATTGTCCATGCCATTATTTGAAAAAATGGTACACCAACATCAAAGGATGATGTCACATCTGTATTTTAATTTCATATACTGGAGGGGATCAACATAGACCCATACCGTTTCTTAATCTAAAGTTAAATGGACAAAAAAAAAGGAGAAAATAGACGAGAAAGCGAGGAGTAACTAAACCTTGCATTGCGCTAGAAATACGTAGTAAAGATAGGAGTGCTATTAGCAAATCTCGGATAGTTATATACAATGGTTGCTGTTTGTTTTCTTTATATTTAATGGCTGACCTTTGTTTTGTTTTATATTTGGCTGCTGTTTGTTTTCCTTGTATTTAATGGTTGCTGTTTGTTGTTTTTTTTTTGGTATTTAATGGCTTACCTTTATTTTCTTGGTTATTAATGGTTGACCTTTTTTGTTTGTATTTAGTTGATATTTGTTTCCCTTGGTTGAAGCTTGTTTTCCTTGTATTTAATGGCCGATGTTTGTTTTCTTGGTATGTAATGGCTGACCTTTATTTTCTTGGTACTTAATGGTTGACCTTTGGTTTTTTTGTATTTGGTTGATATTTGTTTTCTTTGTAATTAATGGTTAATGTTTGTTTTCTTTGTGTTTAATGGTTGATGTTTGTTTTCTTTGTATTTAATGGTTAATGTTTGTTTTCTTTGTGTTTAATGGTTGATGTTTGTTTTCTTGGTATTTAATGGTTTCTGTTTGTTGAATTTTTTGGTATTTAATGGCTAACCGTTATTTTCTTGGTAATAATGGTTTTCCCTGTACTTAATAGTTGCCCTTTGTTGTTTTTTTGTATTTGGTTGATATTTGTTTTCTTTCTATTTAATGGTTGATGTTTTTTTTCTCGGTATTTAAAGGGCCAATCCCGATAACTTTTTGGGGAATAAAACTGCTTAATTGTGTGTTAAAATCATTTAAAACCCATTATCTAAGGCCGATCAACTTACCCGATTTTTGTGATACGCTTGTAAATAACTTAAACCTAGCAGTCTGCATCTGGAAATGGAGACCTTTGTATCATACAGTATCTGGATAAAGCCAGACTTTTTTCTATAAAAATAATATGTAGGTAAAATTTACCTTTTGTTATCAAGTACAGTACATGGATCATTCACTTTATAGACCTCTAAAGAAACGTAAATCGATTATATGGTCACCAAATAAAAAATATGACCATCAATCTTAAAAGGGTTACGTTTCAGGATAAGCAATTTTGACGTTCACGTCCAAATGTGTTTTGGTGTAAGCGCCTAAGAGGCAGCTGTGTGTTTGTGCTCTCTGTGTTTTTGTTAATTTACAGTGTTTTAAGACTAAACTTTGTTTGGAATTTTTGGTACACTATCTTCTAAGGTATCGGTGCATCAGATGTTTATGTCATTTTTATGATTTTATGTTCTATATACTTATATTTGAATCAAAATGATTCATTATAGTATTATATATCTGTACTGGTTAGTGATCACATATCAGATCAGTCTATACAACCATCATGGATTAACTTCTACTCACCTTAGTTATCCAAACAAGTTAAAGTGTTTTAACAAGAAAAGAGGTGTGAGAGGAGGAAAGCAGTGGACCAGAAATATACCAGTGATCACAACTTCTAGCAAGATTAGATCTCAGAATAATGTTCAGGTTAGAACAGCTAATAAAAACAATCTTATACAAATAAACTGTCATGAAAATTCTGATCTAAGTCAAAAATATCAACAAGAAAATCCCAAAATATGTTTGATTAACGCGCGTTCAGTTAAAAACAAAGCTGATTCAATAAATGATTATATAAGTGACAATAAGATTGATATATGTGCAATTACTGAAACTTGGTTAACAGAAAATAATGATTCAGCTATTATAGCGGAACTTCTACCAACGGGATATTCGTTTTACCAAACTGCAAGACCATCTCGTGGAGGTGGTATCGGACTTGTGTGCAAATCGTCTATTAAAGTTTCAAAACAAATAGAGGTTTGTCATTACAAGAGCTCTGAATTATTAAACTGTGTTTTATCAATCCATCGTAAACGTATACAGATCCTTGTTGTTTACCGTCCACCTAATAAAGCAAATTTCGCTGTATTTATAGATGAATTTGGAACAATTCTAGAAAGTCTTTCGTCGAATTGTGAGTTGTTAATTTTAGGTGATTTCAACATACATTGTGATAAATCTGATCATCAAATAACCAAACGTTTTGTAGAACTATTAGATACACATGCTCTACAACAGCATGTCACAACACCAACACACTGTCATGGACACATCTTAGATCTGGTCATCACGCGTAAGGAAGAATTGGGTATACATAGTTTAACTGTTCTGGACACTTTAATTTCAGACCATTTTCCAATATGTGCTTTTATTGATATAGTGAATCAACCCGAGTCAAAAATAACTATTAAGTACCGAAATATAAAATCATCAAATCTTGAGGTCATAAAAAATGCAATTATCAATTCTAATTTAAATAATCTGCTGACATCATCAAACGTAAATGATAAAGTCGATCATCTCAATACATGTCTTAAAACTGTCTTGGACGAGACTCTCCCATTACAATGTAAGACTATACGATACAGACCTAAAACAGAATGGTTCAATGATGATATTTTGAAAGCTAAAAGAATTAGGAATAAATCAGAATCTGTATGGCGCAATACTAAACTTGAAATACATAAACAAATCTACAAAAATGATAAAAATCAGGTTAATAAATTAATAAAACAAGCAAAAACAGAATTCTACTCGAACAGGATCGACACAGCAAGCAATAAACAAAAGGAACTGTTTTCTATTGTCAACTCACTAACAGACAGTAACTTTAATAGGTCAATTCTCCCGAACTATGAATGTAAACACACGTTAGCAAATGAATTTTCGCATTTCTTCATGAACAAAATAGCCGTCATTCGGGATTGTTTAGCTACCATACAGTGTACTAATAGTGATGACACACTGACTTTAACAACCAGTTGTCGTTTGCTTTGTTTTAATCCAATAAATGAAGACACCGTTTCAAAGATCATAAAGTTATCACCTCCAAAAACATGTTCATTGGATCCTCTTCCAACACATCTAGTAATTAGCTGTCTTAGTGAATTACTACCTTCTATAACTTCAATAATTAACTCATCAATAGCACAGTCCATCTTCCCAGACGTCTTTAAAACTGCTAATATACATCCACTTATTAAGAAGACAACTCTTGATCCTGATCAATTAAAAAATTACAGACCAGTATCCAACCTTTGTTTCATCTCCAAGATCTTAGAAAAATGTATTGCTTCTCAACTAACAGCATATGTTGAGGAAAACTGTCTAATGGAAAAATTTCAAAGTGCGTATCGAAAGTGCCATAGTACTGAAACGGCACTTACACGAGTTCACAACGACATACTGCTCTCATTGGACAAACGCGATTGTGTTCTTTTAGTTCTGCTTGATCTTTCAGCAGCGTTCGATACAGTGGATCACATAATTTTATTAAACCGACTCTCTACTGAGTTTGGCATAGTCGATTCTGCCTTGAAACTTTTAAAATCCTACCTAACAAATCGCAAGCAATATGTAGTCATAGATGACGTCATGTCCGACAAGGCTGAACTAATTCAAGGAGTACCACAGGGTTCTGTCTTAGGACCAATACTTTTTAGTCTCTATACAAAACCGCTTGGTTCTATTGTAAAAAAATATGGTCTTCAATTTCATCTGTATGCGGATGATACGCAGCTGTATTGTTCTTTTAAACCTATAAATAATAACTTTGTTCCTGCGAAAGATAGTCTAGAAAATTGTATATTTGAAATTAAATCATGGATGGCATCAAACTTTCTAAAGCTTAATTCTGACAAAACTGAATACCTATGTATTGGATCTAAACAGCAGTTACAAAAAATTTCAGATACTAAAGATATTTATGTCGGGGATTGTCAAATAATGTGCTCTAAAGTAGCTAGAAACATTGGCGTGATATTTGACCAAAATATGAACATGGAAGCACAAGTAAATAATATTTGTAGAGTATGTTACTATTATTTAAGGAAAATTGGTCAAATAAGAAAATACATTAATAATGATGCAACAAAAACTCTAATTAATTCATATGTTACCTCTAGACTAGATAATTACAATTCCTTGTTAGCTGGACTTCCCTTTACAGTTATTTATAAACTCCAAAAAGTACAGAACTGTGCAGCCAGGCTTATAACACAAACAAAACAGTGCTCTCATATTACCCCAATATTGTACAGCCTTCACTGGTTACCAATTCAATATCGAATTAAGTTTAAAATTCTGCTTCTTACATTCAAATGTCTCAACAACCTTTGTCCTGCATATTTATCAGAACTTCTTGAATTATACACCCCTAAACGCAACCTCCGCTCTTCCTCTGATCCATGTCTTCTTGTTGCACGTTATGCAAATTTAAGTTCATTTGGTGACCGATCATTTTATGTACAAGCCCCCCTACTTTGGAACAAATTACCACTAGATATTAGAACATGTCCATCATTGGCTACTTTCAAAAAACATCTAAAAACACATTTTTTTAAAGAAGCTTTTATATAAACGTTTTATATGTTACTTTTATATAATATGTATTTATTTCTTTTTAACCTGTGTTTTACTTAAAATCTTAAATATATTCTTAATTGTTTTTTATCTTATCATTTTATACTTGTTGTTAGTTTACATTGCTGCCTGTACTTTTTATCTTATCATTTTATACTTGTTGTTATTTGTCTAAACCCTTTTTCTGTAACCTTTTTATTTAAATGTAATTTTCTATTTATGTATCTCTTTAACTGTGTACAGCGCATATGGGCACTTAACAGTGGAAGCTATGCGCTTTATAAATTTTTCAATAATAATAATAATAATAAATGACTCAATATTTTGAGTTGAAATTTTGAGACAAGGTATATACACCATTCCCCTATATTATAGTGTTTTATTTTCATACATTCTCAGACTTTTATTTTTGAGCCTCTGTATAATACGGGATTGTCCCTTTAAAGGATGATGTTTGTTTTTCTCGGTATGTAATGGTTGATGTTTTTTCCTTGTATTTAATGGTTGCTGTTTCTTTTTCTCGTTACTTAATGGCTGATGTCTGTTTCCTCGGCATTTAATGGTTGCTGTTTCATTTCAGGGGATTATTGCGTTACTACAATCTTAAATTCAACAGAAGGGACTTTCCAAAGTCCGTGTTACAATGTGACAGATCGTTCATATGAAGATAACAATGAATGTAACTATATGATACAGACCGGAACTGGGGTGAAAGATATTCTGCTGTATTTTGAAGATTTTGATACTTTGACGGATCTGTTGGTTATAGATACTGATGGTAAAACTAATAATAAGAGAGATTTTACTGGAGATATGACAGGAGAACGTTTTACAAGTAAGGACACATTTAGCTTAAAGGGACAATATCAGAAAAGACAGGAAAAGACAGCCTTATTCTAACTACTAGATGTTTAAGTGTCCTACCTGTTGTGTAAATTATCCATTACATCCTATTTTACTTGTCCAGGGGGGTTGAAAATATTTTAAAATCGAAGTTACATTTCAAAAAGTTTACGTAAAGCTTTTCAAACCATGTAGTTGAATTTTTCCAATTTTAAAAATACGGTGTGTTAAGATGAAATTTGTATCATCAATTAATTGGAATATTGTAAAATAGTACAATTTTTTTACCAGAATAATTATTGGGACATATTATTCAGTTACAACAAGGGTGTTCTTGTGCCTTTAAAGGCACGAGAAGAAGGATTGTCAATAAATAGAATGAAATGCAACGGGTTTTACGTCCTACTCTTCTGCTCCGACTAGACTAATGAAGATGGGCATACGTCATACAGCGTGTAGTAAGGGGCATGTTGCAGGCACAGCGGCACTATGACCTACTCTTTTTTCGAATTCCAACTGTCAAGGGTTCTTTTACGTGGACGCGATTGTGTACATAGAAACACGGATGTTCGTCCCGAGAGTTAAAAATGTGTCCTTCTGACTCGCACGAGTAGAGTCCTCAACTCTTCCTCAAAGTTTATTTTGAGATATATTTTAAACAAATAAAATTCAAATAAATCGATAATTTCCTTTTTTTTCTTTTTAAAAAAACAAAAAAAAAATCCAAACAAAATCAAAGGTATACTAACTGGAAAATTTCCTTTTTATCTTAAAAACCCAAAACTAAAGGAGTGATGTATTACAACTGTATTGCAATCTGTTTATAACACAAATCCTATTTCGTTCCGTTTTGAAGTTGAAAATTTCGTTTTACTTGTCTTTACTACGCTATAAATAAGGATCTGGAAGAGTTGTTTTATAACCTTTTTGGTGGTGATTCACGTAACTGTGGGTATCCTACTAGAAACAACAATGCTGATTGGTTAACCAAATATCGGACGTAGTAGGGTCAAAAGCTGCTCGTATAACCTCTGACGCGACTCCCCACTACAACTGGTCAGATCGTCGGGTAGTAAAGGCCATAGAAAGTATAAAAAACGAAACAAAAGTATAGATTTAATTAGATCAAAAGTATTTTAATTAGATCAAAAGTATTTTAATTAGATCAAAAGTATTTTAATTAGATCAACTGTCCTGTTTTCTTCTTATATTTGATTTCAGTACAAAGCGTGAAGGGGTATGCCATGTTAAGATTCGTTACCGACCTCAATGGTGCTGGACGAGGCTTCTCTATAAAATATAAAATCCAAAGTAAGTACCTAACTGCGGATTATTTGCTAAATGAACAATGAACCAAAACAGCAGCTATATGAGGCCAAGCATTGTGTCAAAAGTGTATTTATATTCGATGTTACAGGCGCCTGTGGTGTGCAGGGCCGGATTAACCTTGTGGGCCGGGACATATCAACTGTGCGGGGGCCCAATTGTTGTTTGTTCAAGGGGAAAGACAATGAGCTGAAAATGAGATTTCCATAATACCAAAGGATGGTTTGTTCATTTCCCATGTTTTTTTGACGATACGCACAAAATTATCAACTGTTAAGAGAATTCAACCAATTTTCTAACTGAGCATAGGTCAAATCAAGACATAACATCCCAAACAAAAGACAAGGAGAAAAAAGACGTAAAATATAGGCAGGAAACATGTTCAGAATATACTATGATTAGTTTATTTCTCGGGGCTGGTTGGGCCCCAGCAATTACATCCCGGGGTGAGGTCCCCGGAACAGGTTATTACCTATTGATTGGTAGGACCTCTAAGTTATGTAATTTAGTTAATTTTAGGGCCTAACCGATCTCTTGGACCCGGAAAATCTGTTTTATACCTACCAGTCCCGGGGCCACAAATATCCCTTATTGTCCAGGGCCCAATACCCGCCCTCTCAGCCCAGTTACTGGTTGGCTCCGTCCGGGATAAAATATTAGTATGGCCCAGAATTGTTAGGGGGGGGGGGCATTTGTCTCACTTTGTCTCCCCTAGATCCGGTATTGGTGGTGTGAAGGGGAAGCTTTGCGTCATATCATGGGTTTGAGTGTTTCCATAATCTCTAATTGTAATTTAGCAATATGTGTTGGGCGCAGATTTCGTCCCGCGGCAAGATACCCCCACCCCCACCCCCCGCTCATTCCCTTATATCTGTTTAATTTTCAGTTACTAATCTGCGCGCGCTGATTGAAGTCTGCCCAGGAAATGAAATGAAACGGGGTTTTAACGTCCTACACTTCTGCACCTAACCTAGGTTAATTGAAGACGGGCATACGCCATACAGTGTGCTATGAGGGATTTTTTTGCCCGGGCAGCGGCGCTACGGCCTACTTTTATATCCAATTTAACTGTCAAAGGGATCTTTTACGTACATGCCAAAGTGTACACGGGACCTCGATTTTTGTCCCACCCGAAAGACTAGGCAGCTGTCCTCATCAGGCCCTCCGTGCTGCACCACTGACAAGGGGAAACCACACCGGAAAATTGAGATGAACTTTCTCGACCAATGCAGGGATCGAACACCCGACCTCCAGGCTAGCGAGCCAGCGCCTTAACCACTTATAGCAACGTGATCCCGTCTGCCCAGGATATTGAGTATAAACAGTACGCGCTGGGTGATACGAAAAGAGAAGTATGAGCACACATCTGATTACGTCACTTGGCAAATCTCGGCAGATTCCGGTATTCTACATCCGAGGTTTGCCTAGTGCTGATTATATATTTTAGTGAGAAATGACCCAATATTTGGTGCGTCACAGTCCGACAGACCTTTGAAATAATTGAGCCGCCGTACACATATATACATGTATCTGGATTTTAGTCCACTTAACCAGAATCCAGACACACGTACACGCACTTTTGTAAAATATTTAAAAATCTGTCGACTACTTTTTCAGAAATCAATTTATTTCAACTTTACAAAATTAAAACTGAAGTTTACGGTAATTACAGCAAAATGTCTGGGCATTGGGTCACGTAATACCGAAAAGTAGGCCCAAGAGATTATGCAGTGATTTAAAAATCGACATCATGGGCGTACGGTGCTAGATAACTGTTAGGACTGACAAAATGCGGGTTAGAAATCACACCCCACCCCCAAAGTGGTCTAATAGGCCTTATTTAGGTGGCTGACTCAAATTACAATCAACCAATTAATCGTTTACAGTTCAAACGCCTTTTCCTGCTATTCCAGTCCTTGAATACACTAACTTCAAGTTGGTCCAATATAGCTTAATGTTTCTGACTCGTCTATCAAACAAGCAATCGTCGCGGTGTATGATGGCCTCGCCCTCCTGGAGACAGTGTTGAAAATGTCACCCCCGAATAATCGCACCACCGCATTTACGTTTAGTCTGCTATTCTCAACTAAAACCTCTACCGGAAGTGTCACATGGTCTACCAACAATCCTCACTCATCGCTAAACTCCTTTACTTGGAGGGAGGAATGTGGTTGCTTACGCACCTTTGTTTTTTGTTGATTTTGGGGCCCCTTTTATATTTTCGGGTTCCCACCCACCCGCCGCTTTTGTCTCGACAATCCTATTTCTACAGCTATTTTAACGAAATATTTCCCAGACCTAACATCTGTAGGGATAGGATGTTTGATGAGACCAGAATACTATTCTAGCCCGTGAGTTAAACAGCTAAAAGTTGTCCAATTGTTTTAACAACTGAAATCCCAATCTATGCCGACCTGAATTCCAATCACATATAATAATCGATTCCCAAAAATGTCGCATAAAGTAGAGTAATTTCAGACAAAATGTTTAAATCCATAGTCAATTCAGCACAAATTCGTGGTATCCAATTAAAAGAAAAGTAAAATTGGTGTTATATTATATTAGATTTGGGGCATTTTATTTAGCCAACTTGACTCGTCTGCCCTTAAAGTCAGATTGCCCGAAAGTTAGGGCAATCTGCCTATGATCATTACAGTACAAAGTCGGTAGAGGGCAGAGCCTGGCGCCCTGCTTTTATCTGTAAAAATATCGAGGAGTTGACAATTAGCGCACCAGTATGAATGTCTGCGGTCAGAGTGGCCACATACATTGCTATTATCCCTTGCTGTGGGAAATGCGCCGGACTCCGGACAAATGCACCGGGTGCACGGATACTCCCTAGTTTTTCCCAGCCCTTATCTATAAAAACGCATTTTAATTTGACATGTGCTGATATTCCCAAGTTGATACAAATCTTAAGCTCTAAATCTCAATTTCCATTGGATGCATTGAATGCGCTGATATATGAGAAATTGTTTCGATGGTAATGTCATTTATTATTGAACTGGTCACAATTCTATGGAATACAATTACTGTCTAATACTTAGCAATAAAGATGGCAGAATCCTAGCGAAAAATATTATTATTTTTACTACTACTATTATTATTATTTAATATTATTATTGTAGATGCTGGACCATATGTTCCGTATGTGCCGCCAACGACCACAACCAGAAAGCCCAGCGGACATCTCCACCACCATCATATAGGTCGAGGCTTCTTTAAACCTCAATAAAATCCAATTGGTCATTATTTTAGATATTCATGTGGTTCATCGAGATTTTCCGACGTGGTTTTCCCCTGTCAGTGGTGCATAAAGTAGAGCCTGGCAAGGGAAGCTGTATAGTCGTTCGGATGGGACAAAATCACGCGTCCCTGTGTATACATTGGCGTGCAAGTACATGATTCATTGGCAGTTAGGATTCGATATAAGAGTGCGCCTATAGTGCCGCTCCCCGGGCAAAATTCCCCTCGGAGAACAAGGTATGGCGCATGTCCGTCTCCATTAGCTCAGTAAGACGTTAAACCATATTTAATTTCAAAGGTGTGTGCCATCCGCTACAAATAGACTACGGGGTGGAGATAGAGAGAGAAATGGGGTTTAGCGTCCACTCAACACAACTAGGTCATTTAGGGACTAACATGGTTTTTAATTTTATTTCAACAATTCGCTTGCGCGTAGGGGTCTTTAGCAGTGGGGGAAACCGGATTGCCCGGAGGAAACCCACGAGGTTGAGAAGGCGCCCCTATCTCCATGCCACATACGCTCACACCAGGGCTCTAAACCACAGCCACAAACCAGACTACGGAGTATAACAGGGCTAGGAGTTCACTCATATTTACGAGGTTATCCGTAAAAATCCAAGAAATCTAGTTATTTAAAGGTTTACATACCTCAGTAGCACTGAAGGTCTGGGAATCGCCCGTTGCCGAACACGTGTTCACGACAACTTTATTTCCAATCAGGACGTCAAAACACAGGTCACCATATCTTATTTGATTATCCAGTGTCAACTCCCAAACATTCTGTTTTTAAATAAATAATATTATTTTTATATATAAATCACTATAGCAACCCTTGATATAAATCACTATAGCAACCCTTGATATATATACATCACTATAGCAGGACTTGATATAAATCACTATAGCAACCCCTGATATAAACCACTTTAGCACCCCTTGATATAAATCACTATAGCAACCCTTGGTATAAATCACCATAGCAACTCTTGGTGTAATCCAACATAGCAACCCTTCATTATGAATGGAATGGAAGACAGACACAAATACTAAAAAAAGAAGTTTAGATTTCGGAGAAGACATTTTACTTTTCATGAGCTTGTGTCGTCACAAGATTTTTGCGAACGTTGAACTGACAGTGATGAGCTGGCTAAACTGTTTGTTTACTCACGGCCTTAAAATCATCGATTATTAAAAGAATATAATGTTATTGAACTCAGATGCTTCCTCCCTTTTAATATTCTATAACAATATTTCAATACTTGGACATAATTTTGAATCTCTTAAATAGGCAAAACATTAGGTGAGCGAAATGAACACTCTGATTGGGCTGACAAGAATGACAGAGAGAGAGAAAGAGACAAAAGGGGTTTAACGTCAACTCGACACAAACTAGGTCATTTCGGGACAGGCATGTGGTTTAATTTTTTTCAATAATTCGCTTGAGCGTAGGGGTCTTTGGCACTAGGAGGAAACCGGAGGACCCACAAAAAACCCACCAAATGGAGACAAGAATGACAAACTGGTAATCTTAATTTTAATCCTATGCCTCCATGATGTAACGCCCGTACCCCTTTATTATCATGCTTACCGTATATTTATTACACTAACCCCTTTAATATCATGCTTATCATATGTTTATTACACTAACCCCTTTAATATCATGCTTACCATATGTTTATTACACTAACCCCTTTAATATCATGCTTACCATATGTTTATTACACTAACCCCTTTAATATCATGCTTACCATATATTTATTACACTAACCCCTTTAATATCATACTTACCGTATATTTATTACACTAACCCCTTTAATATCATGCTTATCATATGTTTATTACACTAACCCCTTTAATATCATGCTTACCATATGTTTATTACACTAACCCCTTTAATATCATGCTTACCATATGTTTATTACACTAACCCCTTTAATATCATGCTTACCATATATTTATTACACTAACCCCTTTAATATCATGCTTACCGTATATTTATTACACTAACCCCTTTAATATCATGCTTATCATATGTTTATTACACTAACCCCTTTAATATCATGCTTACCATATGTTTATTACACTAACCCCTTTAATATCATGCTTACCATATATTTATTACACTAACCCCTTTAATATCATGCTTATCATATATTTATTACACTAACCCCTTTAATATCATGCTTATCATATATTTATTACACCAACCCCTTTAATATCATGCTTATCATATATTTATTACACCAACCCCTTTAATATCATGCTTACCGTATATTTATTACACTAACACCTTTAATATCATGCTTACCATATATTTATTACACTAACCCCTTTAATATCATGCTTACCGTATATTTATTACACTAACCCCTTTAATATCATGCTTATCATATGTTTATTACACTAACCCCTTTAATATCATGCTTACCATATGTTTATTACACTAACCCCTTTAATATCATGCTTACCATATGTTTATTACACTAACCCCTTTAATATCATGCTTACCATATATTTATTACACTAGCCCCTTTAATATCATGCTTACCGTATATTTATTACACTAACCCCTTTAATATCATGCTTATCATATGTTTATTACACTAACCCCTTTAATATCATGCTTACCATATGTTTATTACACTAACCCCTTTAATATCATGCTTACCATATATTTATTACACTAACCCCTTTAATATCATGCTTATCATATATTTATTACACTAACCCCTTTAATATCATGCTTATCATATATTTATTACACCAACCCCTTTAATATCATGCTTATCATATATTTATTACACCAACCCCTTTAATATCATGCTTACCGTATATTTATTACACTAACCCCTTTAATATCATGCTTATCATATATTTATTACACTAACCCCTTTAATATCATGCTTACCGTATATTTATTACACTAACCCCTTTAATATCATGCTTACCATATGTTTATTACATACTTTCACTTCTAATTCCCGGTTCGTTACGCTTGGTACGCTGATACACTCCTTTACACCTGCATTCATTATCTGAAAATTTAAATGTTCAAAATTTACATTTAAAATGACCTAATAAGGCAGGGAGATACCGTATTTCCAACCGTTTCATTACTACAGATATCACAAAACCGGGTATGGAAGGATGAGTACCTCTAGAATCTCGCACACCCGATACCCCACTTGCACCCATATCACCCAAACGCTCTCAACCACCCTAGCATGCATCTGTATTCAAACTGCTAGTACCAGTGAAAGAGATTTTGGCAATTGGATTTCAAAGTCCGCCCCCCCCCTCCAATATTAATTAAAAATATTTGGATTCATTTCCCAACAAAACCGCCATCCCATGCCTCGCTCGATTGGACAAGTTTGTCTGTGTCAAATAACGATTAGTTAGCAAGTGTCTTAAAAAGCAATCTTAAGGATATAAAAGGGTTAGTGACTAGTGCCAAGGTTCAGGCAGGCCATTTAGTATCTAATTGACGGAGAAGTGGAAGTACTAGGGACTCGAGCATTCAGTGTATAAATGACGTAGAAGTGTTAGTATACTTCGAACTCGAGCTTCCAGTATCTAAATGACGTAAAAGTGTCAGTACTAGGGATTCGAGCTTCCAGTATCTAAATGACGTAAAAGTGTCAGTACTAGGGATTCGAGCATCCAGTATCTAAATGACGTAAAAGTGTCAGTACTAGGGATTCGAGCATCCAGTATCTAAATGACCCAGAAGGGTTAGTACTTCGAACTCGAGCATCCAGTATCTAAATGACATAGAGGAGTTATTACTAGGGATTCGAACATCCAGTATCTAAATGACCCAGAAGGGTTAGTACTTCGAATTCGAGTATCCAGTATATAAATGACTCAGAAGGGTTCCAACGTAACTGTGGCTAGGTTTTTTTAGCTTTTACCCAGTAATCCCAGCCAGAATTTGGCTATTTTCTATATTTGCGTTAACTTTTAAAATATTTGTTTTAGAACTGAAATAAATTAACTATTAGTCATTCCCAACTGTAAAAACATCAACAAAATTGGTTGTTTATATCTGAAATAGACACGAACGACGCACAAAATAGTTCCAAGATTGCAGCCTCTATGAACAACCATTCGTAGACGCTGTCATTGAAGACGACGTCAATTCTATGAGTAGATGTTATTTTTGTGATAAATCATTGGAAGAAGAGAGAACATGTTGGGACTGTACGAATTATATATCGTAGTCTTTATTGGCGCAAAGGAAACAATGCTGAAGATAAACCTATTGTTTACAATCTAACGTGTTGCCGCCAATGTCATTACCATAATCTGAACGACAGACTCACCCTACCTGCGGAGAAGTGACTCTGACGAATGAACCGCCATGATATTTACATGCCGTTATCTAAACGTCACAGGTCACGAGGTAAACACACAGAAGTCAGTTTGTAAACAAACAAACGAAAGTACAATGACTTCGACGAACAGAAAACCTGCGTCGTATCAGGGTTGTCTGTGCAATAACACGGACACAGCTCGAGATTGAATAAAAATCCCCGGAAGAAAATGGGATTTTAAAATAATTAGCATGTTTAAACGGACATTTGACACACGTGGGAGCCGCACTATTTGCACTATTTTGTGCTTCGGACGGGTCTATTTCACATATCCACAATGAATTATGCTAATGTTTTTAGCGTGGGGATTTACTTATAGTTAATTTATTTCAGTTCTAAACAAAAATTAAAAAATTTAACGCAATTTTAAAAATAGCCAAATTCTTGCTGGGATTACTGAGCAAAATGGCCATTCACTGGATACGTGCGGAAAAAAAAGCCAGCTACCATAATTTCGTCACGTTAGTTACGTACGGTCATGACCTGTGATGTGTAGATGACGTGATATGGATATCATGGCTATTTACTGTGTCTGAGATACTTCTCCGCAGGTAGCGTGTCTCAGATATTCAGAATGAGAAGGGTTATTACTTTCAACTCGAGTATCCAGTATCTAAATGACGCGAGATGGGTTATTATTAGGGATTCGGGCATCCAATATCTAAATGACATAGATATGACGTTATTACTACAATAGGGACTCGAGCTTCCGGAATCTAAATCTAGTATCTTATTGAGCCAGAAGCGTTATCGCTTGTGATTCGATCATCCAGTATCTATATGAACTAAGAAGTTAGTATTAGTGATTCGATCACCCAGTATCTAAATGAGCGGGTTGGTTATTACTAGGGGTTCGATCATCCAGTATTTGTAATTGAGTGAGATGTTTAGTACGAGGGATTCTATCACCAATTATCCAAATGCGCTAGAGATGTCAGTACTAGGGAATTGATCACCCGGTATCTAAATGGGCCTGAGGAGTCAGTACTATTGATTCGGTCATCCAGTAACTAAATGACCTCGCGAGACCAGCGCTACCAGGAACTAAATGGACTAGAGAGTTTGGTGCTACAGGTTCGAGCACCCAGGAGCTAAATGAGTTTGAGGTTCGAGCAACCAGGAACTAAATGAGTTTGAGGTTCGAGCATCCAGTAACTAAATGAGTTTAAGGTTCGAGCACCCAGGAACTAAAGGAGTTTGAGGTTCGAGCAACCAGGAACTAAATGGGCTAGAGGAGATAGTGTTAGGGAATCGAGCATACAGTATCTAAATATACTAGAGGATTTATTGGTAGAGGTTCGAGCATCCATATCTAAATGACCAAGAAGGAATGGGAGGGGAAGAATTTTACACCACCGAAAAAAGTGGGGGGGGGGAGAATATAATAAGCGAGGGAGAGGGTAATGGGGGTAACATCAACCACACAAACACAATTATTCAAGAATAAGTTTTATTTACTTTTACATGAAACGTTTAAACATACGTTAAACTTATATTTGGGCAATATTGGATACCTCTAGTCAAAGATCAACTCCATTAAGCAAGCATTTTTAAATTTCCCTTGGGTGCTTGCTTAATACAAGTTCTACTGTACGAAACTTGGATTTGTTTCATTAGTTTCGTATGTGACAATTAGAGATAATAATAATCACCACCAACA
Source organism: Patella pellucida (assembly GCA_917208275.1). NCBI lineage: Eukaryota > Metazoa > Mollusca > Gastropoda > Patellidae > Patella > Patella pellucida. The sequence goes on from OU795044.1 coordinate 6,330,601, forward strand.
ACAAACCGATGTTTTATCATCATGGCATTAACAAATAATTTCATTATTTCGGTTAGCTAGAAGGGATGATTAAACTATAACACATACTTATGGAAGAACAATCACTGATTTATTTACGCGACGTTTCGAAGTGTACCCTCTCAACGTTTTCAAGCAAGTACAGTAAAAAAATATGCTGGGAAAATAACAACAAAACAGAAATCATGCATGACAACAACAAGATCACAGGCATTGAAACAACATGATCAAGGGCAAGGTGCTTATGAAGGATTGGTGAGACCACTGTACTTGCTTGAAAACGTTGAGAGAATACTCTCAGTAATTGTTCTGTATGTTTTATAGTTTATTGCTCTACCCAGTTACTACATACATCTAAAAGATCACTAGAAGGGATTGTTATAGTGTTTTAAAAATAAATGATTTAAAGGTTAGACAGACAGAGAAAGAGCTATCTAAATTCAATAACCAACGATACATTCTAGAAGCTGGTTTATGATTGGTTAAATCTAAAGTCAAATACCAACGATACATTCTAGAAGCTGGTTTATGATTGGTTAAATCTAAAGTCAAATACCAACGATACATTCTAGAAGCTGGTTTAGGATTGGTTAAATCTAAAGTCAAATACCAACGATACATTCTAGAAGCTGGTTTATGATTGGTTAAAGCTATCTAAAGTCAAATACCAACGATACATTCTAGAAGCTGGTTTATGATTGCACAAAGCTATTATTTTGATTGACATATATTATAGGTTATCAATAAGTTATTATTTGGGGAGGTTTAATTCTGCGGAAAGGACGACGCGGTTTGTATAATGCAATGTGGATGTCCTTTTAATCTTCTCCACAGCTAATTTCGGGATTGTCTCTACGTTTTTGAAGTTTCCTCCCACTGCTAAAACCCCACTAGCTCACACTAATCTTAGTGCGGAAATGGCATTGTTTGAGGTCTGTGAAGCTTAAAAACCCAAATCGCTCAACTGCTCAATACCTTACAGTCCTTACTGCTTCCGGTATGTTTGTAGGGATGAGACTGTAATTGTCTGCAGTACTTCCGGAAAGGCACCAATGCCGTACCGAGTTTATATACGATGGTCTAGCGCGATCCTTACCAAATCGCTCAACTGCTCCATGCCTTACTGCCAGAGAGAGAGAGAGAGAGAGAGAAAGAGAGAGGGATAGAGTGGAAGAGTGAGAAATGGGGTTTAACGTCCAAGTTGAGATTTACTGACCAGAATATCAGCTTTGATGATTTTCTTAGGAGATGTAACTTTTGAGGACTTAAGACGTTTGGTATACACAGACCAGAGGGGAGAGAGGGAGAGAGAGAGAGAGAGAGAGAGAGAGAGAGAGAGCGAGAGAGAGAGAGAGAGAATGGGGTGTAATGGCTACTCGACACAAACTAGATCATTTCGGGACTAACATAATATGGTTTAATTTTATTTCAATAATTCGCTTGCGCGTAGGGGTCTTTCGCAGTAGGAGGAAACCGGAGGACCCGATGAAAACACACGAAGTTCGACAGGCGAACATACTCCTTGTCACGTAAAACCGGGGATTCAGATTCTAGGCTGATAATTAATAAAAGTTGTTACATCATGTAGGCTATACCTCTCCAAACCTTTCACCCATACCGGGTATAAACAACTCAGGATAAACATTACTTATATACCAGTCAAAACTTTTACATTTTAAATCTTTTCGTAGTTGCTTCTGGGCTGTAATGTCACCTATGCCATCCTGAAATAAGATGAAAACAGGATTTGAATTTACATTATTGATGCCCCCTCAACACACAGCCGATACAGAATTCCACAGTTTTAGAGGTTTGTACTTCAGTTTTGTGGATAATGAAAAGCTCAGTGTTGTTTCTGTTGGCTAGTGTGCACTGTGCATAATGCCGATGATCATATTCCCGAAGCAATGGCTACGAGCATTATCCGACAGTTAACTACTCAACATCTACCTATGGTAAAGTGTGTTTCTGGTTAGTTGTCTTCCCTTGTCTCCCCAGGTCCACTTTCAAAGTATCAATATAAAATTCTTGGAACCCGGACGCAGTGGTCCCTGCGCATTTATTACGATTTGATACAACCGCCACGCGATTTCAATTGACAATATATCCACGTGTAAGTACGAATTAATGACACCAGGGCCCAAGTTCACAAAGCATTCGCAGACTTAAGTTTAGAATTTACTCAACTTTCAATCACTGTTTATGAGAAATATCTTTGATCCAGAAACACAAAACTTTGCACATAGTTCCTTATTGATGTATTTGATACATTAAAACAATACAGGTTTAATAAAGGGCTATACTTTAATTAAAATAATGCAAACAATTTTGAGTAAATTCTTAACTTAAGCCTGAAAATGCTTTGTGAACTCAGGGCCAGTGCATGCATGGATAATTTAAATCAATGAAAGTTTTCCAGGGCTCTTAAACTGACCAGTATATGTCTAGAAAGTAATCATACTTGGAAATGAAATAAATTAAAACCGGTTGTAGTCATAACATACCAGGCGACTCACACTGTTTCGTTTCAGACAAGAAATTGGGCCTAAGGTATTGAAACAAGGCCGTAAGTAAAATATAAAAAACTAACCAATTGAATTCCGGAGACAGAAAAGAAAAATTCTTTGTATTGGTCTAACCAAACTTCTGCCACTCTTGCCTTGTTCCTTTCTAGAGTTGGTATTTGTGTTTCGTTTAAATATGGTGACGTTGCCCTGAACACGTGAGCAATATGACTACAGGGTGTTATTAGTATGCGTCCTCCGCACATCCAAGTCTAAAACATAAAGTTTTTAATATCAATTGTTGAAACCAGTTCCAGTTTAAATCAAGAACTGGACGGCGGCCAGATTTCCACGAGCCTGGCGCTGTGAGGCGTTCTCACACTTTCGCATCTCTTACCAAAAACAATGATAATTCTAGACTAAAAATGTCCCCCAAACTACTTGAGAACATTATCTTCTTTATGGACCAGGGGCCTGTTTCATGAAATTTTAACTTAAAGGGACAGTCCCGAATAGAACAGAGCCTCAAAAATAAAAGTCCGAGTACGTATGAAATTTAAACGCCAAAATATAGAAGACTGGTGTATATACTCCGACTCAAAATTTCAACTCAAAATATTGAGTCGTTTGGACGTGAGCGTTTAAACAGCTTATCCGGACACGTAACCTTTTTAAGAATTCGGGTCAATTCTTTCGTTGGGAGACCCGATAACCGATTCCCGTTCCTTTAGAGGTCTACACGGTGAATGGTCCATGTCCTGTACTTGATAACAAAAGATAAATTTCACCGACACATTAATTTTATACAACTCTGGTTTTATCAAATCACCGCATAATACAGTTTGGGATACCGGACTCCATTTCAAGATAAAGACTCTGGGTTTAATTTGTTTGAAAACGTATCACATATTGAGTTAGTTGCTCGGCCCTTAGGTATTCCCGGGATCTTAATGGATTTTGACAAAAAATTAAAGAGTTTTATTCTCAAAAACATTATCGGGATTGACCCTTTAAGATTAAATCCAAATTTTAGTAATTTGATCGGATAATATTTGATTGATTTTAGTGCTTAGCCAATCAAAATTGAAGTATCTACTTAACTCTAGATTTGATCTTAAGTTAAAATTTAGAGAAACCGGACCCAGGGGCCCACTTTCCTCACAGACTCCTCCTTACTCCATCCCAATCAAATCATAATGATAACAATATAAGTTTCGTATAGTTTTCGGTTGTTTCCCCTTCTCCACCCTTTTCTTAAATCATGAATTCATAGCGCGCGTTCGATAAAGCGCGGATTCGGTTTGGTTAAAACTTGAGATACAGAAATTTCCACGAAATCTTTCGAAAGCTGATCGGGACATTTAATTTTTCGATGGAAATTATTGTGCCAGAAGCTGCTTTTAACTGGTACGTCGTGAATTGGTTTTGTATGTTTCTGTGGTGGCTGTGTCACCGATTGGTACCGGTGGAAATAACCAAATTTACCGATGCAGTATTGATGTGCACTTCCAATGCATCCAAGCGTAATATTTAATTTATGTCAGCACAGAAAGCACCGAGATTTTATTAAGAGGCCACTCCCGTTAAGCGGCCAGTCGTGGAAATTCCCTTGGGTGGCTGCTTAATGCAGATTCTACTGTAGTTCAGCTCAACGTGGAGTGTGATGCAGTGGTATGAAAACAATAAGTATACCGCAACTTTTGGTCACTAAAGTAATGAATTTTACAAAGATTTCTTATATAAGTCGTGAGCGGCCGGCCAAGTTTATGTTTGATGTTCACTAATGCTAGGTTCCAACTATCGCGATTCGTCCACTCGACACAAACTAGATCGTTTAATTTTATTTCAAAAAATCGCTTGCGGGTAGGGGTCTTTAGCAGTGGGAGAAAACCGGAGTGCCGGGAGGAAATCCAACGAGGTTCAGAAGGCGCCCCTATCTCCATGCCACATACGCTCACACCAGGGCTCGAAACCACAGCCGCAAGGCAGGGATGGCCGGCTAGCTAGAGGTCGAAGCGCGGCACTCTAGACCACTATAGGCTACCCCAACCCCCCTACGACAATTCGAACCTAGCATAACACAACGTACCTTAAAGGACAGTTCTAGATTTTCACTTCCCCACAATTCTAAACCTTCATCATAACCACCTAATCTGTGGAAATAATCTTTAGTGATGGCAAACAGACCACCCGCCATTGTTGGTGACCTGAAAGCAAATAACAAATCATATATTTAATGCCCTAAAGTCGTCATTTTCATTTTCTGGAAATACCCTATTTTTAACTGCTTAATAAAATGAGAGAGGGGTTTTACAAAGGCTAAGCCTGTTCCCCAATCCCACTCAGGCATCCTGAATAAAATATTGTTTATAAAAAAAAATAATGAAATGAAATGGGGTTTGCCGTCCTACTGTGCTGCTCCTATACCGGGCTGGTGAAGATGGGCCATATCAAAGGCAATAATCTACCTGCTTGATAAAACGAACCCTTAACAGTTCGAATTCCAAGAAGAGTATAGCACACTTCACGGTGCCCAGCACATTACACAGTGTAAAGCACACTGTACGATGTATAGCACACTGTATGATATATAGCACACTGCATGGTGTAGAGCACACTGCACGGTGTGTAGCACTTCTACAGTATCATGACGCATTCAGAAAAATAGTTCATTAAACCTCATTTCATTTCATTTACCAAAATAACTAAATATACATAAATTACACTTGGGGCAGGTTATACACGGAGAACGTGGTAAGAAAAACGAAAAGGAGTTTAATTGTTCGGATAGGACCAAACAGAGGCCCACCCGTATACACTTGCAGTGGTATTCGAGTATTCTGAAACGTCACTCGATGTCCGGTCAAGTGTTATGCGTGGCGTATTCTATGTTAATTTATATAATAAACAAAATCTACAAATTAATGGCGTATTCCTCAATACCTACAAATGACGTATTCCCAAAAACCTACAAACGACGTATTCCACAAAACCTACAAATGACGTATTCCACAAAACCTACAAATTGACGTATTCAATAAAATCTACAGATAACGTATTTCACAAAACCTACAAATGACGTATCCCACAAAATCTGCAAATGACGTATTCAATAAAACCTACAAATGACGTATTCCACAAAACCTACAAATGACGTATTCCACAAAACCTACACATAACGTATTCCATAAAACTGTGTTCTGTGTTAATATAATAAAACCAGGCCCGGATCCAGGATTTTTTCGAGGGGGGGGGGCCCATACATTGTAACTAATGGTAATCATAAGAGTGCCGCATACATTAGTGGTTTGGTGTAATCCCCAGAGCCTTGAAACATTGCCTGAGCATAGCCAATGCGAAAATCATGTTTATATCATCAATTAAAAAGCAAAAATTCCAGTCTCGCCTGGGCTGAGGGGGGGGGGGGGTGCACGGCCCCCCTGCCCCCCCCCCTGGATCCGCGCCTGAAAACTTACAGATAATTATCATCTGGAGACTTTCTTAATCTTAAAATTCTTGATGTAGCTTGTGTCCAAATAAATTCCATTCTGGCTAAATTTAAACTACCAATATTTCCCTCTACTGTACTGGCAATACCAAACGTCTTGCTATCGATCAATTCAATAATCGGTGTCACCACCGTTTCTGGGTTTTCTATTAAGGGCAGTAACAAAGGTTCCAACCAACCTAATTAATTAAAGAAAAACAACTTCAGTACCATCGGGATTTTTAAATTATGTCGGGTGTTTACATACAATAATTATTGATAACAAGTAGATAAAAAGGACGCCACTATACGCCCCCCCCCCCAAAAAAAAGCAGCAGTAAGTCTCAAAATAATGGATCTGGATTAAACGTGCCTTCACTTGTATCAACTGGTGCTATAAAACATAACTCTGTTAAAGTGAGTTACTCCCCTTTGAACATTAAACGTCCTCTAAATGCCTCTGCTGGGTCTAGAGCCACTTTGCAAATCTCGACAGATTCCGGTACCCTACATCTAGACTCGACTGTATGACAGTAAGTGATATGTACCTACGACCATACATTTGCGATGCGACTACCGGTTTACTTCAGGAAAACGTGTCGCTTTTACAAAAAGTCCCAAATTGCGTCTTTTGTAGAGTGTGTACCTAAATAAGCAGAGATACTGTCTCAAGGCTGCTGGTTTGATCAAATTCCCTGGTAATTCCACACACCCAATGCCAAACGTGACGTTTGTTGATATAATACACTCTCCACAGAAATCCTCATGGGGACAGCCATTTTTTGCATTCGAAACCATTAAAATAGATCAACTATGGCGGAAATGGTCATACAGCCGAGATTAAGATGCGTAGCTGCTGTTGAGAACAGGCCCCGAGTTCACAAAGCATTCTCAGACTTAAGTTGAGAATTTGCTCAACTTTCAATCACTGTTTATGAGAAATATCTTTGATGCAGACACACAAAACTTTGCACATAGTTTCTTGTTGACGTATTTGATATATGAAAACAACAAAAGTTTTATAAAAGGCTATATTTTAGTTAGAATAAGGTGAACAAATTTGAGTAAATTCTCGACTTAAGTCTGAGAATGCTTTGTGAACTCGGGCCCAGATTTTTTTATCTCTAATTTTATTGAATTAATTTAATAAGTGGTAAATATGCCTTACCATCGAAACATTCCACATGGGAATCCAGAAACACAAGCGCATCTCCCGTTGCCCTGGCAACACCCATCATTCTGGCCCTCACCAGCCCTTGTCTTGTTTCAGAGCGAATTATGGATACTTTTGGAAGTTCCTTATCCACATACTCGTCGAGTGGAGTTTTCAAATGTTCTACAACATAAAAATAAAGTTACCAGACGACTAATTATGTGTTTGTTGAGTGGACGTTAAACCCCATTTCTCTCTCTCTCTCTCTCTCTCTCTCTCTCCAATTATGTATTAACAATTTCTTCATGGATCGTTTAAGTCGCAATATACGAGAGAGGACTTATGGCCATTATCCTTATTAATAATTTCAACAAGACTAAGGCCTAAAGATAGTAATCATAGCTATCATATTGTCCTCGATCTTCATGAAAAGAAACGAATTATTTTTCAGACATTCTCAGACAAAAAAAAAAAAATAGCCATAGCTAAAGGCCATAGCGAACAGCATATGGCCATAATTGACGTTAGTTTTAATCGATTTGAATGCTATTTAGCACAAAGGAGAGAGAGAGAAATGGGGTTTAGGGTCCACTTGACACAAACTAGGTCATTTCGGGACTAACATATGGTTTAATTGTATTTCAATAATTCGCTTGCGCGTAGGGGTTTTTAGCAGTGGGGGGAAACCGGAGGACCCGGAGAAAACCCACGGGGTTGGACAGGCGACCCTATTCATCGTCACGTACAACGGGGGATTCGTGCTTACCATTCAGCCACCCAACCCCCCTATATAAGTGATTTTTTTCAAACATTTAAATAATGATTATTAATTATATGCTACATAGCAAAATGTCGTTTATTCATGAAGACTCATATCATTTTTTATTTGTCCGTGAACGTCTCAATGAAGTTAGAACAAAGTTTATTCCAAAAAGATATGTAAGGTATTATGATATCAGAAATATGATTGATTTATGTACATCAAGTGATAAAACACTTCTAATGTCCATCTCCTCGTTCATAAACCATGCTTTATTAATAAGGAAAAATATATTAGCTCCTCAACGGGCATCTTAATTTAGATAGCTTTTGTATATACACCTACTAAAATTGTGTTCAATTATGTTATGTATTGTACTATGGGTCTGTGACCTTCTATACTGAATAAAGATTATTATTATTTATTCAAATACAAAAGTGTGGCCCAGCTATGTGAGGAGTGGTATCTGGTCTCCTGTTATTAACCTGCAAACAACCAGGATCGTGAATTGAGTTCAAGAGATATGAACTTATTAACCGGCAAACAACCGGGATCATGAGTTGAGTTCAAGAGAAATGAGCTTGTGTCCGGTTATTTGCAGTTTGATAAGTTATATCTCTTGAACTCAATTTAATAGAAATGAACTTATTAACCGGCAAACAACCGGACTCAAGAATCGAGTTCAAGAGATATGAACTTATTAACCGCCAAACAACCGGACTCAAGAATCGAGTTCAAGAGATATGAGCTTATTAACCGCCAAACAACCAGACTCAAGAATCGAGTTCAAAAAGTCAATATATCTGTTTGGTTTACTTAGTATTTTTTTAAAAATAATAACTCAGAAATGTAACTCTTAGAAAGCCAAATCTTTAATATTATAAAAAAAAATAATCCGATAAAATTTGATTAGAGTTTGGTGGTCTTACCCCTGTCCGAGTAATCGTCGACAAGGAAGATTTCTTTAACCAGATTAGGTGGTGCTCTGTCTATAGCACTATGAACTGTCCGTAATAAAGTCGACCAAGCCTCGTTATAAAAACATATAATAATGGTAACCGTCGGTAGGGGAGGATACTGTCTTTGTTTACATCTGAAGATAAATGGATAATACAAACTTTAAAGGGTCAATGCCATTATTGTTGTAACTGAAAAATATGTTCCAATCTTTATTCTGGTCAACAAATTGAAACAGTAAAACCTCGCTATGTCGAACTTTAAGGGCTCGTGTATTTCTATTCGAGAAAAATAATATTCGAGTAAAAACCACTCCTTGTTAGGAGTGTGCTCTCATCTTTGGTAGAAATGGTTTTGGACATGCCGGTAATAGAGCTCGAGGGTAGGTAACGTGTCTGCGTAAAATAGCAGTTACAAAACGATATTATTCTTGCCTTACAAACTCAATCCTTGATAACGAATCGTGGTCTGATCCCTTGAAAGGGAGGCAACTCTTGAGTTTGATATTCTATCGTTTTATACTGCCCAATAAGCCCAGTCAGCGCAGGGCAGAAGGCCAATAAACCCCATTAAATTTAATTTTGGCAGTGAAAACATTTCAAATTATAGCCCGAACGCGCCTGCTTTCAAGGATTCTAGTTCATATAAGATTTATTTAGAATTCAGAGCAGTTCTATACAGGGGTGTTTTGGTGAATTTAGACATTCGAAAGTTCGGTTATGAAAGAAACAGTGTAATACCGAAGAATCTGGTCGGTAAATCATGATTCAAATATTTGCTATATAACTCTTGAAATTTACCGACTGATGGTTTCGAAATGTCTGTAACGAAACAGTGTAATATCGAAGAATCTGGTCGGTAAATCATGATACAAATATTTTCTATATAACTCTTGAAATTTTCCGACTGACGGTTTCGAAATTCCTGTAATATAAATATAGAACACTGTAATACCGAAGAATCTGGTCGGTAAATCATGATACAAATATTTGCTATATAACTCTTGAAATTTACCGACTGACGGTTTCGAAATTTCTGTAACGAAACAGTGTAATACCGAAGAATCTGGTCGGTAAATCATGATAAAAACAGTTTCTATATAACTTTTTAAATTTACCGACTGACATTTTCAATTTACCGACAAACACGAGAATTTACCGACTGAATGCAAAATAGTGGGGGGGGGGTAGTTACGCCTCTGGTTGCATTACCCCACCACGCAGCCGTGATTCATAGCGGCATGCTGCTAAATGAAACAACATGTATTTGTATTACCCCCCCCCCCTTCTTACCGGGAGACATGCAGTGTCGAGAAATGAGGTACCCTTCTATCAAACTATTTCCAACAATCACCATAGCGTAAGTAACTAACGTGACGAAAATTAAATGGTAGCTGGCTTTTTTTTCGCACGTCCACAGTAAATGGCCATTTTTGCGCAGTAATCCCAGCCAGAATAAGGATTTTTTTTTCAAATTGCGTTAAAGATTTAAATTTTTGTTTAGAACTGAAACAAATTAACTATTAGTCAATCCCAATACTAAAAACATTAGCAGAATTCATTGTGTATATGTGAAATAGACCCGACCGAAGCACAAAATAGTGCCAATAGTGCGGCCCCCGCGTGTGTCAAATGTCCGTTGAAATTTGCTAATTCTGTTAAAATCGCATTTTCTTACGGGGATTTATTATTCAATCTCGAGTTGTGTCCGTGATATTGCACGGACAACCCTGGCATGACGCAGGTTTTCTGTTGTCGAAGTCATTTTACTTTCGTTTGTTTGTTTACAAACTGACTTCTGTGCGTTGACCTCGCGACCTGTGACGTTTAGATAACGTCATGTGGATATCATGGCGGTTCAGTGTGTTAGAGTCACTTCTCTGCAGGCAGGGTGAGTCTGTCGTTTAGATTGTCACCATAGCCGTAACGTTTGATTACGTCACGATTCTGCAGACGCAGTTGCAATATTTTGCATTCCAAATACTCTAGTTAATCTTAAAGCATTCAGTGAAAGGGACAACATAAACCGGCCTTGAGTTCACAGACTTAAGTTAGGAATATACTCAAAATAGGTCACCTTATTTTAACTAAGTATAGTCTTTTGTAAAACTTTTGTTATTTTAATGTATCAAATACATCACTAAGAAACTATGCGAAAAGTTTTGTGTTTCTGGATCTAATATATTTCTCATAAACAGCGATTGAAAGTTGACTACATTCCCAACTAAAGTCTAGGAAGGCTTGGCGAATTTAAGCTGTTTCTCGAAATCTTAACTAAAGATAAAATCCAAATTTAAGTAGATACAGCAGTTTTGATTGGCTAAGCACTAAAATCAGTATAATATTATCCAATCAAATTACTAAAATTTGGATTTCATCTTAGTTAAAATTTCGTGAAACAGGCCCCTGTTTTTTTTGTGACTATATCAGAATCTAATGATCTTACTTACTCTTGATTCCTGTAATCCGGTAGAGCACGTTTGACTGAGATCAAGTTGCTGGCGAATTCATTAAAACGGTAATTATATAACCCGTTATAATATTCCTTTCTTTTGGTCAGTTCATCCAGTCTTTCAGGATCTATCACAACCGGGGCACCGTTTTCTCCTAAAACATTTATTTAAAATTGATAGTAATAACATGTCTTGGGTTTATCGATCCGAGCGGGGGATAACGTGGCTAAGTGGGTAAGGTGCTGGCTCGCTAGCATGGATGGAGGTCGGGTGTTCGATCCCTGCATTGGCCGAGAAAGTTCATCTCGATTTTCCAGCGTGGTTTCCCCTTGTCAGTGATGAAGACGGAGGGCCCGACAAGGACAGCAGCCTAGTCTTTCATATGGGCCGGAAAACCGAGGTCCCGTGTACACATTGGCGTGCACGTAAAAGATCCCTTGGCAGTTGGAATTCAGTTGATGCCCGGGCAAAATTTCCCTCATAGCACACTGTATGGCGTATGTCCGTCTTCAATTAGGTTAGGTGCATTAGGTTCATTTGATTCATTACCGATCCGAGCAGGAAATCTGACTGTGCTCAGCAGAATAATAAGGGGGATAACTGCGTTAATCATTTATAGGCCCACGCCGCAATTTGAACCCGGACGTTCGGTCGAGAAGGTGAGGGAGAGGCAGAGTGAGAGGGAGAGTGAGAGAGAGAGGAATGGGGTTTAACGTTCACTCAACACAAACTAGGTCATTTCGGGACTAACATATGGATTTAATTTTATTTCAATGGGCGTAGAGGTCCTTATCAGTGGGAGAAAACCGGAGGACCTAGAGAAAACCCACGAGGCTGGACTGGCCACGTACAACCTGTAGAGCGAGATTGAGCAAAACCTTAGCATTATGGCAAAGCAGGCCAGATCAACGCCCGCTCGCCACCACCCATTTCCTCTTCTTAGACCCGGACGCCTCCCTTAGGATGAAACCTACCTTGGGTGCTCCCCGCAGAGACACTATGTCTCGCCCATTTTCGCCGGACGAAGCCTACTTAGTGGCTTCCTCTGGCAAGTTTCTTAGAAACGTTTGTCTACGACATCACCCTAATTGGAAGTGGACATTAAACCCAAAAGAAGAAGAAGGAGAGATCGATCAGAGCTCATCTCGAGATTCCAAGCAGCTTTTGAGAACGAGGAATCTTCAAAAGTTAATCCAACTTAGCAATACATAAAGTATAGACACCATTTATTCTGTAGTGTTATTACTATCACACCTTTCTGGGTCAGCGTCTGCCCAACCACATGACATTAGCGGGTTCGTTTATTATTAGATAATTCTCTTTCTGGTCGCCCTATCCACATGGGCTTATTGGTGTTTCGGACTAGTTCTAGGCTAGAGGACAAGAAGTTTCTTATTTTGGTGTGTTTAATATCAAAATGAGAGAGATCGCCTTTGATTGCGGCTCCAAGAACGTGGAAAACGCATTTTTGCCGCATTCTTATTTTCAAAAAAAAAAATTCGGGCGGGGTGGGGGGTGGGTAGGTCAGATATCCACACCCACTCCGCTGCACCCCATCTTTTACAATCCTCCATACGGCCCTGTGTCGTTTACGTGGCCAACCAGTTAGATACCTGTTTACCTGCCAAGGTGTGGGTTTGGATAGTTGAATGGTTAGCGCTGTATCGTAAAGCCTGTCGTCATTGAGTCAACTGGCGTGGTTTGGAATTCCCGATTGTACGTGACAAGGTGGTAGGGTCGTCTGTCCAGCCTCGTGGGTTTTCTCCGGGTCCTCCGGTTTCCTCCCATTGTTAAAGACCCTTACGCCCCAGCGAATAATTGAAATAAGATTAAACCATATGTTGTTACCGAAAAGACCTGGTATGTGTCGAGTGGACGTTAAACCCCATTTTCATTTCTCTTTCACCTGCCTAGGTTAATTTTCTAAGCAGCCTCCATCCCCCAACCACATTACAAGTAAGAACACCTCTCCTCTTATAACCAATTTTTGAGATCCCCCTAAACCCTTCAACATGACCATAGCTTCAGACAGCGAAAATGCAAATTGCTGAAAAGATTTCAAGTAAATATTTTAATATTTATACTAAGTAAGTTAAATTGTAGGCCTACCTGGACCGTTTGATTCGGTATTTACTGGATACGTTAACTTCCTGTTTTCACCTGAAGTTATTTGGACGCTGACTTTCTTGGGCACCATAACACCCGGTTCTTCACTTCCGGCTCGTTTTATGAACGGGTTCAGAATCTCTGTCTGATGAAATGTAACGGCAGACTCATCGACGTTTTCGTCTTTATTTTCCATTCTCTCCGGTATCTGCATTGGGATAATTCTTGCTTCTTCCATATTCACCACGCCATTTTTTATTCTAGCGGGCTCTTCGATGTCTTCCATATTCACTACGCCATTTTCTTTTCTAGCAGGTTCTTCGATGTCTTTCATATTCACTACGCCATTTTCTATTCTAGCAGGTTCTTCGATGTCTTTTAAAATAGTTTTATCGTAATTTTTGTTTCGGGTAATATTTAACTTTGGTACAACTTCTACCTCATCCCGCTCCAACGCTACTAAATTAAAGTCTTCACCCCATTCGCCCCTTGGCCTACGCCTAACATGATTTATATTATCTACTTTCGTTTCTTGGATAGAGTCTCGTTTTGATATGTGCTCATGATGATCCGATTTGTCTACAAACGTAAACGACATGCGCAATACGGCTAGCAACCACAGGGTCGGTATGCCCATCAGGACAAGTGGCAACCAATGTCTTTTAAATCGAACTCTCGACATTTTGAGGAATAATTACACACACACTGTAATAACGCTGTTATAAAATTCTGAAGTTTTATGGTCATTCGATTCTGAAATATAAATAGTAGGATCAACATGGCGACCAAAAGCTGTATGAATAAACAAACGACGATAACATTATCATAATTATAGCCAGTCTATTTAAAATACAGATCTATATTTCATTTCGTTTTTTATACTTTCCATGGCCTACACTACATGTAGATCTAACAAGTAATAGTGCGAATTCGCGTTCTATGATGTCGGGTACCTAGCATGCAACATTTGACCCGATAACGTCAGTCATTCAAATAACCAATTAGCGACCGCCATTTACTTTTGATTTGTTTCGATTTCTATCGATGATAATGCCCACCCAGAGTTCCTCGCAAAAATGGTCAAATAGTCGATTCGACAGACCATTTGAATGGCTGATCCCTCATTTCAAGCTGAGCGCGAGTTAAATAACAAGTCTTCCAGATCCAAATGTAGTAAAGACAAAATTTTGAACTATAAAAACGAAACGAAGTTGGATGCGTGTTTTAATCAGATTGTCATATAGCCAGGGTGAATTATGAAATTTAATATTTCAAACAAAGATTATATTACCACACAGCCAACCTGAACAAATTTTTGAAGTATAATATTTCACATTGATTATTTTATGTGAGTGTGTGTGTTTTAACAGCGTGTATTATTTAAACATTAAATTCTACATATTGACAGAGAGGGAGCAATTTGGTTTAACGTAAACCCGACACAAATTAGGTCATTTCGGGACTAACATTGTTAAATTTATTTAAATAATAGACTACGCTTGCGCGCAGGGGTCTTTAGCAGTGTGTGTGTGTGTTTGGGGGGGGGTAACCAGAACAACCTTGGAAAAACCACGAGGTTGTACAGTATGCCCTTGTACACCGTGTGACGTGAAAGTTTGGGGTCGAAACCAAGCCACTTGACTCAGTAATATACCTAATGACAGTAATGGATGTAGAATGGAGGAATTGGGAGGAATTGTTACCAACTGTTTTAAACAATCTGTTGTAAAAAAAAAATGATGTATCACTACGCCATAATTTAATCAGGTTCAGTAAAAGTGAAATCTATAGCATTTATTTATTTGTGCATCTAAGAACGGGTTGGATGATAAATAAAATTTCCTGCTCGTCATCTTTTTTGAAATAAAAAAAATATCAACACTCGTCGATAAAGTAAAAAGAGCCTCGGGTTTTCTTTTTACTTTATCGACCTGTGATGATATTTTTTTTATTTCAAAAAAGACTCGTAGGGGGTTTCTCTATTTATCAGTACAAAAAGTAAATATGTATACAAAATAATTACTATCTGGGATAAGTAAGAGTATAAAATAATATAAATATCGACCATACAGGACATTTATAGTCCATAAAAATAAATTGGGAAATTAGTGTCACATATTCACAATCAGATAATATGTTATTAATATTTACGTTTACTTCTACCTCAGATAATGTCGCATACTTTTGATTATTTTTCATTTGTACGTGTATGTCGGTCGGTATTAGTATTGCACTGTTATCGGTAGTCTTATTAAATTAAGACCGTACTTAGGTTTCTTGGGGTGTCGAATGGACGAATGTTTATTTCGTGCGCGTTGGACCATAGGGTTAGTCATTGAGTCAAGTGGCAAGGAGGAGGTCGCTTGTCCAAACTTGTGGGATTTCTCCTAGTCTTTCTCCGGTTTCGTCCGAGTGCCAAAGACCCATTCGCGTAAGCGAATTATTAATATAAAATTGAACTATATGTTAGTCCCGAAATGACATTAAACCCATTCCGCTCTCTTCTCCCTCTCTCTTTAGGTTTCTTACTACTACTAACCGAAGGTTAACGTGCGCTTCTATTCACCTTGGCTTGCACATAAAAGAAGAGTAGGGCGGTAAATTCCAATTCATATTTGTTGTGGATTTTATTGTAATGGATTCGATATATTGTTAGAAAAATTATTTGATACGTTTTAAAGTTAAAAAAGATAGTATTACGAGAGAGAGAGAGAGAGAGAGAGAGAGAGAGAGAGAGAGGGGGAGAGAGAGAGAGAGGGGGAGAGAGAGAGGAGGTTTAACGTCCACTCGATACAAACTAGTTCATTTAAGAACTAACATTAACCCGGAGAAACCCACGAGGCTGGACATGCAGCCCTACTCCTTGTATCGTACAACCGAGGAATCGAAACCACGCCAGTTGACTCACTGACAGACCTTAGGATATAGCGCACACGCGCTACCATTCGGCCATCCAGCCCGCCCGATATCATTCAAAATTCATAATACATAGGCTACTTAAATTAAATGTAAGCAACAACTGACAAATATTTGAATTACGAATAAATCCAAGTTTTTATTTGTGCATATCCATTGTATCTTTAACGCTATAAGACGGTTACCTTATAATTTGAACAACACAAACTTGTAACATCTTGCCAGATATTTGCATATCGATCTGAAAATCTCAATGATCCTCTTAATCTGTTATATGCATATATACACGAACGCACTGCTATAGTAATATGCGGTTTAATAAAACACCTTTAGATATGTTATACTAATAAAAGGCATTAATTAAAGAACGATATACCTACCTTAAAGTATCATATTAATAAAAAGAATTTATGAAAGTGTGTAAATCTGTAGCGTTAACACGTTATATATCGATGTCTCCACGTTGACCGTATGGCGCCATTTTGAGAAATTCACTTCTGCTCATTTCAAATACGACAAAAATTGATTTAACGAAAGGTTTGAGTAAACAGCTGTTAGCAGCCTGAGTGACTTCTAGCAAATCCAATAATATAATAAAATATTAGGCAAAAGTAAAAATAATTCACTAAATTTGGACTTCTGCACCGAAACAGAAGAAATTGTTAGATTCTGAAATATCATTTTTATTTGTGCGTGATGAACACTCAAAGACGTTAAAAGTTTCTTAGTAAGGAATTAATGATCAAAATCGTGTCCAACAGGAAATAAGAGTTACTTGACCTTCAAGACAAAATGGCTAAAACATACATAAGATATGCTCTGTTATCGATGATGCTGTGTTTTTTTGTTTGGGCATTCTATTTCTTCGAACAAATGTCCAAAGAGGATACTATTAAGGAAATTGGCGATGTGTTTGATCCAGAAATACATAAATTAGAGGATCAGTCGCGAGATTCCTTACTGAAAGACAAGGTTGAAAAACATGCGGAGGAGGGGAAAGAAGAAAATATCCCCGTGGCGAAACATTTCGGTCCAGATTGGAGTGACAATGCGTACGAAGTTGTTCGGAAGATAGACCCCAACGCACCCGGTAAGTCATAGTTTATCTCTCATGATTCTATTATCTTTTCTAAAAATGAAACTAGCAAAATGTATAGTTCATTGTTACCTTAGTGAGAAAAGCGTTGTGGTGGTCTTTGGCTCGATCCTGGTGTAGGTTCAGTGAGTACAGTGCTTTCTCCCTAGTACCCAAGAGCCAGGAAAACGTCTCGACCCTTTCCCACTCGGTTTCCCACAGGACTGAATGGGTGTTGGGCATGACACGAAAACCTTGTACCACGTTGGCAGTTGAAATTCGCTGAAGAGTGGACGAAAAAAAACCCCCACTATCTGGGCACAACTCATTTGAGATTGCACGCTGAATGTCGTATGCTTGTCTTAAAATTTGTCAGGTTAGTGCCGAAAAGAAAGCTGTCAAACTCCATTTATTTTATTTTATTTCTCTGTCATCGCTCAGATAATAATTTCCTGCATGCCCATCTTCGTTAGCCTAATTGGTACACAATAGTAGGACGTTAAGCACCACTCCATACCATAGCGTTGCTTATTTCTTTTAATGTATTATTAATTATCCACTGCACAGACGCAAAAGTCATCGCCACACGCCATGACTTCGACTGTTTATAAATGTGACGTGTTATATAAAAGCCGTGCGTGTGACTATTTATAAATATAACATGTACGTACTGGTGTTATGTAACAGCCACATATCACTTCCCCTTAACTCTGTATACTCTGCCACTGGGATACGCGGAAACGAAACGGAATGGGGTTTAACTTTTCTTCTCAGACTGGGCTAATGAAGACGGGCATACGCCATACAGCCTATTATTAGGCCACATAAAAAAAATTAGTTGGTGATCGTCCTTTTTTTTTTAATGAATATATATATACAGAACAAGCAATTATACTTCAGGAATATTAACCTTTCGTGTCAAAACACAACTCATCTGCATATAAAGGATCTCCATTTTCATATATTGTACAGATTAAATATTTAAACTTTAGATATTCCGGCAGGGATTCGATCAGATAATATAATTAAGAGATTTATAACTGAACACTTAGGCCTATAGGTAGTGCCGACTGGTTTATTTAATGTTGCAGGATATCAAATGTTACAAAATGTTCCAATTCATATCATGTTTGGATCGATATTCTGGAATTTTAAAATATATATGCAAAAAAACAAATAAATAAATTAAAACTCTACATCCTTTGATCCTGCGTGTTATCAGTGTGTTTTTTAGTCCATTAGACAGAATCATTTTTCCGATTTTGAGCTGCCTTTATTAAAGTTACATTACTCAAGATATAGATAAGAATTAGCCGTTCCTGCTATAGTAGTTCGAAAGGAGGTGATGTAAAATGAATAATTTGAAAATTTCATTCAAATTACTCTTTTGCAAGCGAAGATATTGGCATTTGAAATTTGGCCGACGTGTGCAATAATTTCAACCACGGTTCTGGTTGAACAAAGCTAAGACTCGAAGCGTCTAGGATCGCCATATTTGATTTATCACTGAAACGTTTTAATCTGTTTAATATCGGTACAATCTGATGCCATCCAAAGTTGATTAAGTCCAAAGTTGATTAAGGCCTGGATCAGTTAATTAATGTCTAATTAATACTTTAGAAAACATTTCATGCCCAAATAAAGACCTGCACTAGGCAGATTTAGCTCTTGAATAATGCATGTTTAATACACAATAATTTATGTTCCATCATCAGTATCTTAATAGGGGGATCTCGCTGGCTAAGTCGGTAAGCTCGCTAGCTTGGAGTTCGGGGGCATTGGCCGCGAAAGTTCATCCAGATTTTCCGGCGTCGTTTCCCCCTAGTCAGTGATGCAGGACGGAGGACCGGAAAGGACAATTGTCTAGTCGTTCGGATGGAGCGAAAAACCGAGGTCCCTTGTTGACATTGGTGTGCACGTAAAAGGTCCCATGTGAATTGTAATTCGATTTAAGAATAGGCCGTAGCACCGCTGCCAAGGGAAGATTTCCCTCATGCCTTTCTTTATTTGCCCAGTTTAGGAGCAGAACAGTAGGAAGTTAAACCCCATTTCATTTTATATTTTTGAACTTTCTATTGTGTCACTTAAAAATGTGTTTTCTTGAAAATTAATCAAATTTTATCAAAAAATATATTTTTCAAATAAGATCGCAGAAACCGCTTCATTCTGGCCTTTATTCATAGAAATATTGACAGAAAACTAGAGCAGGTAGGATACAATTGATATGAAGTCGACGGCCATATTTGATGACATCATAGTAGAATATCCTACCACGTGGTGAGTGTCAAAGTTCAGAATACTTACTTCGGCACCCACCAAGCAATTCTTTAAAAACATTGTCTACATTCTATATTATGGTAGAACGGGAATATTTGAAATTTGGTATGAAAGTTGTTTGCACATATGTCCAGATGCTCACTGGATAGTTGAAGAGGAATATTTCATAAACAAATTTAGACCTCTGCTAAACAAAAAAAATAGCCTAATTGATCTCTTTTTGACAAGTAGCTAACTGAATAGTGTATGAACATATTATAAAATTTGTTTATTTAATCATCACTATTTATTCATTCATTCGTGCAATGTAATGTACCTCTATTGTGACGTCACAAGGGTAACCTTTCAACGTTATAAGTTATATTACCAATGGCTTCCTGATGAATGATGATGCTATATTGAAACATGTAGAAGCAAATCGGTGTTATTTTTATATTTCATACTATAATATTTAATACTGTACATTAGAACAACTACTTACTACAACTATATATATATATAAACAAAAAAAGTTTCTTTGAACTACTCCCAGAGTAATATAAATACAATTACGTTGAAAAAAGAAATAAACACATGATTATGGTTAACGTTTTCAGTTTTCTTGAACCTCTTCAGACCATTTTGATTATAATAATATAATATAATGGATAGATCAATGTAAATATGTCAGACCATTTTGATTATAATAATATAATGTATATTATTAATACATATTATATATATATATATATATATATATATATATATATATATATATATATGTATATAATATACCAGTTCGTTTAATATAACTTTATGGCCAACAAAAACGTATAATAGTTTTATGTTTGCTCAAAATATTGGATCGGGAAAGAAGATAATAACGGAAATTCAATTTCATACGAAATCGACCGTGGAGATAGTTAAACTTGTGTAATCAACCATTACATAAAACCTAATTTAATATATTTTACAGTGAGTATAGTCATGTAGATATACGTTCCTGCTAACATGCATTCATGGACTAATTTTATTTTCTGTTTTACTGGTATATGATTGTAAAGCGCTTCTGAACACCGTTGGTGGAATTAGCGCTATATAAATGTTTAAATAATAATAATAATAATAATTTTGGAAGAAATGCGACGACTGATATGCCGTTGTGACGTCACAGTGAAGTCATGACGTTGTAGAGACATACCGTCGCAATTTGTGGACTCGCTGGTACCGACTTCCCATATGTACCCAATACATTTATGGTATCTAAATCCAATAGTTTTAGAGATATTCGCAATTTCTGATCAACATCCGCCATCTTCGATTTTGTCACACCCCCTGTCCTTATTTGGACTCCGATTTTGGTAAACTTTCTTTTCCTTACCTAGGACATCATAACGAGCCATTAGAAAACAAAAAAACCTCTTGTTGCAATTTGTTCTACGTAAGACATCATTTAGCCGTCGTTTGACCCGCCTACATGTCATTCCGAAAATCTGTTGTTACATTTATTCGAGAGACTGTTACATGTAATTCAGAATCGGCAAGACCTATTCCCATCTAAATATTATAGTTCCAGGTTGTATTTTGTGTTGTACGCATGCGAACGAAAATGTCGGCCATTGCTGCCGTTAACGGGTCGCAATTTGTTATATGTCATTCAGTCACACGCATTTTAAGAGTATTGGAACACGTGTCATAAATCCGCTCGTTTCATTAGAAATTTCGTAGCCTGGCTACTATTTGGAACTTTTAGCATTGGTTTTAAACATCGTAATAGGGTAAGTTTTGAAAATAAAAAATCCAAAAAAGATCTGGTCGGGAAGAATTTTCTGGGCGGGCGAGGACGATCACCAACTAATTTTTTTATGTCGCCTTATATCGAATTATAATTGTAGTCATCTTCTAACTGAATTAAAATTAACTGAACTAATTATCAATGAAAGAGATGTGCGATGGTAGTAGCAGTAGTCTTTGACTAGTAGAACGTTTAAAGGTTTAGGGACACAAGGATTAATTTATGGATACAATGAATGGAATGTGCTTTAACGTCCTACTGTTATGCACTTAACCCGAGCTAATTGAAGACGGGATTTATGGATACACAATTACTAAGTTTAATACTAAGCAACGTTTCAAGGAGGATACACTCTCATCTTTATCAAGTAAACTAGTATTAAACCCAGTAATCGTGTATCCATAAAATTGTACCCTGTGTTAATATGTTCAATTACTACAATTCAATGGTAATCAAAAAGTCATTGGACATTTAATATATAATTTTTTAACGTTAAATTCGTCTCAACCACAAAATTATCTAGTTGGTTATTCCCGGGGGGGGGGGGTGACTAAAAGAGGTCAGGGGCGAAGCACGGTCGACCAATGGCGGGAGCACAAGAAGTCACCCTAGTTACCCCCCCCCCCACTGAATCCGTCACTGCCGCCCTATTATACTAGCCGACACCACCTTCCCTTTTCTATTCCCGAATGAACATTATGTCATTACAACATCACCTACAGCTGTCGTTAGCTGTCGTTTGGTGTCGTTTAAAATCTACTTCTATTGTTGAACACATATCATGAATATAATAATGTACCAGTTTATATTGATTGAACTGTCGCCGAACGTCACGGATCATTACCACCATAACACAACGTAACTAAAGGGTGATAACTCTACTACGTATGGCTATACTTTATCCGCATCTCGGGATACTGGATTTAACGTCCTGTTTTGGTTCTAAGGGGACGTGTTAGGTATAAAGGCTTTGCCCATTATGGTTTGATAAAATGCAGAAATCACAACTTAACCTATCAGTCGCCAGAAGTCGCATATGAATCACATGTTACGAATATAGATCTGTCAGGTTATCTGTGATTCGCTGAATGAATGACGTTCTGGGTCATTCTGAGGTTTGTTCCTCCTTTAGCGTTATAGGAAAATCGACAGTTATTTTAATGAGCTCCAAAATCTTATCTGCTAGGTTTATATTGTTTTATTTAGGACTTATGGAGCACACTTTAGTATTACAGCAAAGAACAACAATAGTAGTTTTTTTGAAAAAAATATTACTTGTAAATTCCGAACTGTTTTGTTATTTTGTTATCCTTCATTTGCGAATGACGATTAACGTAACACAAATTGACTTATGATTACGACATGTCCGGGGAGGGTATTAGAGGATTCCCTTAACAAGGCCTATATAAACGAGGAACCGACCATGGCGCCATCGCTGCCACCTTGTAATTATGACACCATATCTATAATTGATGCACAACTAACCAAAGAACAAGCAATCAAGCAGTGACATTGTCAGAGTCTTAAGACTTCGGCGAAGAAGAAGTTTATCTAGTTTAAGAAACCTGTTCCTGGAACAAAAAAGCAATTTGGGTCTCTTTCCATTCTTACCAGTAGTAGGGCCTACAGGGTAGAGCACCAGGAAAGGAACAACAATAGTCATGCGAATGGGACCAACACAGAGGTCCCAAGTACACATTGGTCAAGTTGGAGCAGAGCAGTAGGAAGTTAAACCCCCTTTGATTTCTATTCATTTCCATTGTGTTAGCATACTGACCGGGACTTCTGTATCAAGGACGTTATTGTTTTTATCTTACAGGTGAAATGGGGAAAGGTTATACTTTAAAGGAGAATGAATTAACAGATGAAGAGAAGGAGAAAGTAAAAGTAGGATGGAAGAATAACGGTTTTAATCAGTATATCAGTGATATGGTATCATTAGAGAGACGGCTTCCGGATTATCGCTGGCCAGAGTAAGTATTTTAGTATCATTAGAGAGACGACTCCCGGATTATCGCTGGCCAGAGTAAGTATATGCTAGTCCTGTTTATAGCTGACCATAGTACGTAGGCTAGCCCTTTTTATACGTATTCTGGATCTGTTTATAGCTGACCATACGTATGCTTGTCGCCGGCCAGAGTATATGTTATGCTTGCCATGATCATGTGGAAGACCAAACAGCTCTTTTTTCAGTGTTCTTAAATAATACTTCATAGTCCCTAATAAGTAGCTGTTTGGTCTTCCATATGATCATGGTTCACCAGAGTAAGTGTGCTAGCTAAAATTTTGTTATTCTAAAAAAAAATACCTGAAAATACAACACATATGGAACTTTGTTTTCAGATGTAAGAATAAAACTTACATGTTCCGAACCGACCTACCGGAAGTCAGCATCATCATACCCTTCCGAGACGAGGCGTGGTCAACCTTATTACGGACGGTTCACAGTATTTTGAATCGAACACCTCCGCAATTAGTGAAAGAAATAATCCTCTCAGATGATGCTTCTACAATGGGTAAATTTCTTATAATTTTATATAAAGTTTACTATAACTAGCGACCCTTTGTACGTAGTACTTCACATGCCCGGAGCTGGTCAAAAATCCCTGTTTGGCACCGGGGATTGCTCGTAGAAGTTCGATACGATTTTATTTCTACTTTCGTGACGTATTTGTTATTACCTTAGCCTGGACCAATCAAATTAGTTCGCGTCTAAGTTTAATTGTGTAACGAGTATCTCTTCCCACATGGTAATTGTGGAACTGCCTGATCCAGACTTAGGTTTTGACGCAAGAGTCCAACGACACCCTGGGATACATGTTTCCATTATAGTGCGGTTATTATAAGAAGATTGTTGTTTCGAATTCCCTTTTGTACGTGACAAGGAGTAGGGTCGCCTGTCCAACCTCGTGGGTTTGCTCCGGGTCATCCGGTTTCCTCCCACTGCTAAAGACCCCTACGCACAAGCGAATTATTGAAATAAAATAGAACCATATGTTTGTTCCGAAATGACCTAGTTTGTGTCGAGTGGACATTAAACCCCATTTCTCTCCCCCTCTCTCTCTCTCTCTTCCTAATACGCCTCTGGTCTAAACCCTACGGATTTAAGCTGGCAAATCCCCGTGTCTCCCCACCTTTTCCGAATACGCCCCTGATTAAAGCCTCGCCAATCCCCACTACACCATTGACACGGCGTCACCATTCTATCATTCGTTACTGGTTGTCCTTATGAAGTTACATAATTTTCCTATTTCAGAACGTAATTCTTTCATGAACGGGTGCTTTTCTCTGTCATAGAATATAATCACCGATATTTCTTAACACTTCCCATGGGTATGTTGAAATGTCGACACGGTAAAAAATCAGAACAAGAATTAATGCTCACGTGTGGCAAAACCACTCATGGGAATATACCCATATAACGATTGAATAAATTTTTCCTATAGGCTCAGATTCGGCACAAACGATTCTAATTATTCACTGAATTTACATTAAAACATCCATCTTGCGCTTTACTGATGTCTACAACAGCATGCTACGACGCACTGAAGAAATGTCGCGGAGTGGTCCTTAGGGTTCATGTCTCGTTTGTAATTACCTTGTGTTCACAGAACTCCAAAGTCAGCGTGTACTGGCTTGTTCACTATAGAATCCCAACCTCTTTCTATTTCCCAGATCTGTCTGTTGTCTATCGACGAATTGAACTACATGATCAATGAGGGCATGGCACTTGCTGGTGATTGGGATCCGCAAGTCTTTGTACGTCGATTCAAACTGGTGGATTTAGTCTTTGTAATTGCTGTCGAAACATGTGATTCTCACTTCATTGAACGCTTTGAATACGCCAACGACTTTTTGTCCGGCTGGTACAACTTTGGCTTCAACCATTAATGTTTCTAGCGACTCCAAATTTTCGAGTAATGTTCTACATTGAGATCCATTATATTCCCCACATGGGGCGGAGGACTGCGCACTCCCTATGGGTCTGACCAGTTTCTGGAAGTGAACTTAGATTCAACGAGTAAATAGTCCACGTGATCGTACAACCTGTTCGTCAACCCCAGCAGCAAATGCAGTTCCATCACTGGCAATATAGCAATTATCAGTGTATGGTCGGGTAAGTTTCTGACTAGCGACTGAAAGCAGCCGCCGATGATAATGGATTTGACTTCTTGTGGGGTTTGGCTGCAGTCTCGTATTCGCTCGCATTTTTTCTAATTGATCCGAGAGTCCTTAGTGTGAGTTACTAATAGAGGACTCTGCGAATCCAAATCCAAAGGAGTCTATAGAAAATTTTCATTCAATCGTTTTTTGGTATATCCCCATAAGTAGTCTTGCCACATGTGATCATTATTTCTTGTTCTTTTGTTGACTCTGTCGACATTTCAACATATCCGTGTTCTCTGTTTGCGTTTATAAAGCTAATTTTTGTTTTTATATGACAGAACATCTTCACCGCCCTCTAGAGGATTATATCTCACAGTTTGATAAAGTGAAAGTAGTAAGATTAAAAGAAAGAGGTGGTCTGATTAGAACCAGATTAAATGGCTATGCTATATCAACCGCTTCAGTGGTAGTCTTTATAGATTCCCATTGTGAGGTCACTAAAGGTTTGTTTTAAATTAATATCGGTGATGGTGTGGGATTGGTTAGTGGTGGGGGGGGGGGGTGTTGTCACACCCCCTAGAGGATTATATATCACAATTTGAGAAATGGGTAGGAAGGAATGGTCATTTAGTTTTTAACCCTTTAGACCACAAGGAGTCCCATACATTTATTATTTTGATCTCATGCTTGTACGTGATAGACAATAACGGAACCTGCCTAACGTCGCGGTCGTTATTCTCCCACGGTTTACGGCCCCTGCTTGAAAGGGGATTTCCTTTCTCATTCAGGGCCGTATGTAGGATTTTAAATTTCAAGAGGGGGTGTAGGAGGAGAGTGGCGGGCGCCAATACAATGCTCAAGTTACTGATATTGATCATATTCGAGGGCATAATTGAAAGGCTGTCAAATTTTGTTGTGGGGGGGGGGGGGGGATTTTCTTAGGGCGCCATATTTTTTCTGGGGGTGCAATGTACCCCCCGTCCCCACCCGCTAGATACGGCCCTGCTTTCATTCTATATATTCTAGCTTATTGTCACTCGTAAGGACCTCCAGTCTAGAATCTATGACCACTTATAAACCGTTGCCGGACGACTAGAAATGTTTACGGAGATGTGTCGATGTTACGTTATTTTACCTGCAGGTTGGGGTTTGCGTGTTTGTATCATGGTTATACAAATTTCGTATACGTGACAGGCCATGCCTACACTTTGTATCGTCCTTTCATACCAGAGTTTGTCTTGGAACGTTAGCTACTAGCTTCATCGAGTTTTAGATGCTCTGTTACCCGCCTTCATACAATTGTATTTCCAAACTTCCGGATTTATGCCATGGCACTTCGGAGAAGGCTAGATCAGCGACGGTCCTACACAATTGAGCACGCTTTTGGATGGTGGGTTAGTTTTAAGAATTTGGGGAGGTTAAGTCTCTACATAAGCATTGACCTAGAACGATTAGGACCGTCTCCGATCCAGCGTTACTCCCGGCGCTTCTTCACTTTCTTTATCAACATTCACTCCAACTAATATAGTCTCGAACATACCAGCTTGATATAGTCGCGGTGAAGACAATGTAGACCGGTTAGTTCGAAATTATTTAGATACATACCATCGGTTTTTGTAGGCTGGCTGGAGCCACTGTTAGATCGAATAGCGACCGATGACAGAATAGTGGCCACGGGTGTCATGGACGTCATTGAGGGAACAAATTTCAAATATAGACCATATGATATCGACTATACCTGTCCCATTGGAACGTTTGATTGGAGGTTATTATTTAAATGGACCCGTGTCAACTATGGGGATGACAAGACAGCACCAGTAAAGTAAGTAAAGAATTTGGTGAATCCTGTTAATAAATTCCAGTACTATACTAAAATACGTTAAATAATTAGCTAATATAGAATAACTGTCATAGAATGAGAGAGAGAGAAGAGGAATCGAGAGAGAGAGAGAGAGAGAGAGAGGGGGGGCAACGTCTACTCAACATAAACTAGGTCATTTTATTTCACAATAATTCGCTAGCGGGTATGAGTCTTTAGCATTGGGGGGGGGGGACTTAAGCACTAGGAGTAAACCAATGATGTTGGACAGGTAACCTTGATGAAACGCGCAAACCATTCGGCCATACCGAGTCTGTATGGGTATGATTACTTTAAGAACATTTTTTTTATATATATTACAGGAGTCCTACATTAATTGGTTGTTTGATAGCAATAAGCCGACGATTTTTTGATGAAATTGGTCGCTTTGATCAGGGCTATTTTATCTGGGGAGCAGAGAATTTAGAAATATCTTTCAAGGTACCCGTTTATATTTATCAAAAACAATCAAATTAATCATTTTTCAAGAAATCTGCCGACTGGATTGTGGATTGTACATTATTCTTTAATTCAGAAAGAGAATGGACGATTTTGTTCTCATTCTGTTCTTAGCGGTGGCTTAATTCAGAAAAGGAAAATGGACGATTCTGTTCTCGTCTAATTTACACTTTTATATAATTGTGAAATTGGTTCTGTATTTCCTTAATACCTTGGAGCCGCGGTGGCTTAGTGAGTAAGACGTTTGCTCGGTAACCGTGAGGTCGTGGGTTCGATCCCGTTCTTTGTCGAGAAAGTCAATCGGGATTTTTTCCACGTGGTTTCGGTGGTGCAGGGAGGGCCTGGCAAGTACAGGTGTCTAGTCGTTCGGAGGGGACAAAACCCCGAGGTCCGTGTACACAGGTAAAAGATCCCTTGGTGGCTGGAATTCGATATAAGAGCAGGACTTAGCGTCGCTCAAAACTAAGTTATTTTAACGATCCGATAAACTCTGACGGACATATCTTGGTAACGTGTTGTTTGTTAACTTTCCGTTAAATTTACTACAGAAAACACTACAGAATACTTTAATTTATTATATTAGCATAAATGTGTAGTAAAAAATTTGCACCGCAGAATGTTCGGGGCCTTTATTTCCAGCAACAATCTTTCTCACCGGCCCCAGGAAAATTTCCCTCGTAGCACACTGCATACCCCGGTTTTTGTGGAGAAAAGTGGCATATTATACCCGATTTTATTCATTTATTCTCAACTAATAATTTTCTTTTAATATGATTTTGATTGGCAGGCTTGGATGTGCGGCGGAAGAGTAGAGCAAATGGCATGTTCACATGTTGGCCATGTTTACAAAGGGAGACTACCCTATAATTGGGGCAATTCATCACAAGGTGCAGTGTTGGATAGGAATCTTCTTCGTCTAACGGAAGTATGGTTAGATGAGTATGGTGTATATCACAAACAGTTATGTAATGGCTGCGCGGTAACTAGATTATTCGTATTTATCATTTAACCCTTTATTATAGTGCGAGTTATCGCCCTTTGCTATGATTACGATTTATAGGGGGTGCTCGATTCCCAGTCCAGAAGGTCCCAAATTCACAAAATAGTAATCGAGTGACGCTGCATTCAGTCATGTCACAGTTATCCCGACAGCTGAGTAGGAGTGAATAGAATTGTGACGTATTTTAAGTAACAAATATGTTTTAGCTGTCATGATTGGTTGAGATATATTTTTAGGCAGTCGACACATGCGTTATACTCCGAAATTATCCTTTTCACTCGATTGACGCTATTTGAGAGAATTCAATTTCGGAACGTTCAATCGAGTGACACATATTATCACTAATGATCTCCCCATTGACTTTAATGTTAATTCTCTATATTAAAGCAGCTTTAATTTTTCCCGAAATTTTCTTTGGGCGGAACGCTTTCTAACACAGATAGAGCAACATATGACAACCGCTAGCTTGTATGGAATATCGCCTCAGAATCATAAATATTCAACAAAACTTTGCAGAATATCTATTTTCATAGCTTTTCTTCGGTTCTACACCAATAAGTCAACAAAAATCGCTATGCAAAAGGACAAAAGGGGAAGACGGCAGTGTCCATGTAAATAGCTATGATAGATTTTTATAAAGAGTTGGCCATTGTTGCAATAACAGTTCAAAAGTAGATGATAAAAGAAGAATATATTGAAAATTCAGTCAAATACCTTTAGTCTGAACATACAGTTATCATCGTTGTAATATGTTACTATGTTACTAGAAATGGTAGTCAAATGTGTCTGGGTCGATCGTTTAATTGACAGGTGTTAATTCCACCTACATAATCTCGATTATCAAGTAAAGTTTTCAATGGCATGCGGAATCGCTCAACAGCGGCCTATCTAAGTACACTCTATCATTTAGCCTCAATCTAACTGATGACGTAAACGTAACAGTTAATAACCTAATCTCGGTGGGCCATATTTGATTTAATCTGTGAAATCCTATTTCAATCCAAGCTGTAGCCGAGCCATCCGTGAGTTCAGAGAGTTTATTTTGGGCTTGTTGTTTAAATAAAGATCTGATTTATAATTGCTATAACATCTGAAGCCTATATTAAGCCTTGCAATAATCAGATTTACATCTTGCAGAATGTATCTTTAAACGATTTACTTTAATGCGAGTTGTCGCCCTTTGTCATGATTATCGTTTGTGTCATGCATATAGGTTATATATATCCAGCATTTTATGTCAGCTCTGAGTGGACATAAAACCCCATTTTCTTTTTCTGGAAGACCAGATAACACTTTTCATGTATGAGGGAGGCTCACACTACTTTAATTATTCTTTTCGTGTATAAGGGAAGTTCACACTGCTTTAATTATTCTGTTCGCATATAAGGGACATTCACACTGCTTGAATTATTCTTTTTGAAGGCTGATATTGGAGATGTGTCAGACAGGCTTGCTTTAAAAGATAAACTACAATGTCATAATTTTGAATGGTATCTAGAAAATGTGAAACCGGACATGTTCATTCCGGGAGAATGCATCGCCTATGGGGAGGTAAGTCAAGTTTAAAATAATTTCTAAACCCACGTGTTTGTTGTATGGACAAACTCCACAGACCATAAGGCCTGTCATTTTAGACAAGTGACGTAGCTTTGCTCCCAGGTCTGTATGTCGAAAGGGGTAGGTTCGTAAGTCTAACCTCGAGGGTTTTTTTTAATCAGGAGCCAAGGATGTGGGGGGGGGGGGGGGGCAATGATGAGCTTTGCGTCAGGGTTTTTGAGTTTTTGCGACCCCTTGTGATTTTGTGCACCTCGAAAATTTAAAAAAATCACGCAGTTTCATTGCGGTTTTCAACATTATAATCATAATACTTAAAATACAGATGTGACGTAATCCTTTGATGTTGGCGTACCATTATCTCCAATAATGTACGGGCATCTTGCCAATAGTACATTATTTAATATAGAGAACTCGTGTGCCGTATTTCATTGAAATGCACGTGCGAGATAGTGTCTGAATTTTAAGAGGTTTAATGCTCTCGCGCTTAAGACATTGCGTAATATATTGAAACAACACTCGGCTATCGCCTCGTGCAGTATCAATATATTACTTAATGTCTCGCGCTCGACCATTAAACCACACTTAACCAGGGTCAATATGTACCTTGGGTCAAAATATGCTACATATCGTCTCAATAGCATGTTCAACACAGCCATATAATATTACCGGTGGTACCTATCCCTTCCCCGCACACACATGAATATTGTTTTTTGGGGAGGCTCCGGGCGGGATCGTATTTCTCCTGGTAAAATCATGGGTCACTACGCCTCTGTCTTGTATTATTTATTTTTTTGGGGGGGGGGGGGGCGAGGTGTCCTAGGTTCCAGATGATTGGATTACATAATGATTTGTTGGTCTGACTTTTTTACTAAGTTAAATCCGATTTTATTATATTTGATTTAATTTCAGATTAGAAACAAACAGCATAAATCGATTTGTGTTGATGCCAGCGACGAAGAGAGTATTTTTGGGAAACTACTCGTGGGGGTTTATGGTTGTCATGGCAGAGCAGGCAATCAGGTACAGCATATTTAGTTACTAGAGTGAACTCCTTGGTTGTATTTCCACTACGTGCCCATTTGTTTAGTTAAACACTGTAAACAAGATGTATCCGCCATAGTATTTATATTTACAGATGTGGTACCTGTGTAACTATGGTCAGATCAGACGACTGCGAGGATGTTGGGCGCAGCTCAAACAGTCCAATATCACACTTACCATATGTGACGATAATAAAGATGTTCCTCGTAATCATTTTGAATATAGGGAGGTAAGACAACTGGTTTGAATATAGGGAGGTAGGGTAACTAGTTTGAATAAAGGGAGGTAAGGCAACTAGTTTGAATATAGGGAGGTAAGACAACTAGTTTGAATATAGGGAGGTAAGGTAACTGGTTTGAATATAGGGAGGTAAGGTAACTGGTTTGAATATAGGGAGGTAAGACAACTAGTTTGAATAAAGGGAGGTAAGACAACTGGTTTGAATAAAGGGAGGTAAGACAACTAGTTTGAATAAAGGGAGGTAAGACAACTAGTTTGAATAAAGGGAGGTAAGGCAACTAGTTTGAATAAAGGGAGGTAAGGCAACTAGTTTGAATATAGCTCTAGAGGTAAGACAGCTAGTTTGAATATAGAGAGGTAAGACAACTGGTTTGAATAAAGGGAGGTAAGACAACTAGTTTGAATAAAGGGGGGTAAGGTAACTGGTTTGAATAAAAGGAGGTAAGACAACTGGTTTGAATAAAGGGAGGTAAGACAACTAGTTTGAATATAGGGAGGTAAGGTAACTGGTTTGAATAAAAGGAGGTAAGACAACTGGTTTGAATAAAGGGAGGTAAGACAACTGGTTTGAATAAAGGGAGGTAAGACAACTGGTTTGAATAAAGGGAGGTAAGACAACTAGTTTGAATAAAGGGAGGTAAGACAACTGGTTTGAATAAAGGGAGGTAAGACAACTGGTTTGGAAACTTATACTGTAGGAAACCTAAACAGCCTACTAGCTGTGGTGGAAATCCTGGATGGTTTCATACGTTATGCCGCATATCACTTGCGTATCAAGAACCCTTATCTGAACTAAATCGTTTAAATTTTTGATCTAGGTTTTTTTAAACAGAGTTAATCCGATGTGTTTTGTTTTCGATTATTGATGTGGACAGCTGTTTACGATTAGATTGATCAGATGTTTGTAACGAACGATGAAGCGGACGTCGTCTTGTTTACTATTGTTAGTTTCATTTTGACATTGGACAAAAATTTGTACAACCTCGTGGGTTTTCTCCGGGTCATGCGGTTTCCTCCAACTTCTAAGGACCCTTACGCGCAAGCGAATTATTGAAATACAATTAAACCATATGTTAGTCCCAAAATGACCTAGTTTGTTTCGAGTGGACCTTAAACCCGATTTTCCTCTCTCTGCAGGCCGTGCATGTCGATTCCGAGGAAGATGGAACGGACATAAAAACAGATCCTAACGTTAATACAGCGGGCGTCGTCTAGTATACTATTGTTAGTTTCATTGGAACACAAATTCGATTATAGCTCAACCCTGGTTTTATCCACAGGGCCAACGTTCTCAAAGAAGACAAATAAGTCATCACATACAAGAAATCAACATATAGAATCCAATCAAATCGCCAATTTTATTCGTCACTCAACTCAGTTTTAAGTTGCATATTTACATTTTTTTAAACATTTTCTTCAGGACGACACAATCTACCACGCTGACTCAAAGAAATGTCTAGATCTGTATGCGGATAAAGCATCTACGAAACTATCCCTTTTAGAGTGTACTGGGCAAGAAAATCAGAAATGGGCATGGAATAGGGCTAAGCCACCAGGACCCATTCCAAAATATCGATTAAGAAGCAGAGAAAAGAACAACAATAATGAGGACGACGAAACGCAATAACCATGAGCCGCGCGGACTGAGATATTTAAAACACGTATAACCGGGATAGATCATACCTTTACGTCAAGCATGTTAACAACAACTATATTTAATTTGCTTGCTACTGTTGAAAAGTTTTCTTCTGTGGCTTGGATGTTGTGACTACTACCGGTGTTAGATGTGTACTTCCGGTTCCGGACAGGCGGTTATCACTACTTACAAGGCGTATATAAGCTAACCTAGAGTAGAGACCACTGAATATTTGGATCTATTCATTTCTGTCGAATC
Source organism: Patella pellucida (assembly GCA_917208275.1). Taxonomy (NCBI): domain Eukaryota; kingdom Metazoa; phylum Mollusca; class Gastropoda; family Patellidae; genus Patella; species Patella pellucida. The sequence continues at coordinate 6,364,236 of OU795044.1, forward strand.
ATAATCAATGACTTCAGATAAATATTTACTGAAATATTAAAAGTGAAAGTTTCGTATCATCTTGATTGAACACAAAAACTTGATGAATAATTATTAATATTTATGTTAAATCTGAGAAATGATAAATGATTGAAGAACAGGCTTGGCCTATATTAACCCCCCCCCCCACAACCGTATATAATCCCCTACTTTTACGCTACTTAAAATGTTAGTTATATAGTTAAATACAATCCTAATTATAATGATATTTATAATGTAAGTTATAATGTTAGTTATATTGATGTTATATATAATCCCCTACTTTTACGCTACTTAAAATGTTAGTTATATAGTTAAATAAAATCCTAATTATAATGATATTTATAATGTAAGTTATAATGTTAGTTATATTAATGTTATATATAATTATTTAATTATAATGATATTTATAATGTTAGTTATATTAATGTTATATATAATTCTAATTATAATAGCAATGTTAGTTATAAAATTATATATAATCCTAATTATAATGATATTTATAAAGTTAGTTATATTAATGTTATATATAATTTTAATTATTAATATATTTATAACGTAACGTAAGTTAGAATGTTATATATCATTTTACTTATAATGTAAGTTATGATGTAAGTATAATGTTAGTTATATTAATGTTATATATAATCCTAATTATAATGATATTAATAATGCTATATTAACAATGTTACTTATAATGCTATATTAACAATGTTACTTATAATGCTATATAAAGTGTGACATTGAGGTTACTGATAATGTTACTTATGTATAATGTTATATATTTATTATGCTATATTTAGTTATCTTATATAATGTATTTATTATTTGTATTGTTTATTTATAGCATGTATATTGCTTGATTATTTAATATTAGACCATCTAATTGAGGCTATTTACTTTTACGGTCAATATGTTTAAATTGTCAGTCGGGAACTTTCCGAACGTACGGAATTTCATTTGAGTTGCACAAAAATTGGTCGATAGCACCATATTGAATTGATGTATGCCTTGCCGACCGAAATGCTTGTATTTGTTCGAATGACACCTTTTACCCGATTACTAGGATCCACGGATGGACGACAGGGTCCTTTTCGAACGTCAAACAAATTAATCTTTAAGAGGCATTTAGTATCTGGATAGAGCAATAAAACTAACATATACTTATGGAATAACAGCTACTTATTTATTTGAGCGACGAAACGTTCTCTCAACGTTATCAAGCTAACAAGCTAACAACTTGATAACGTTGAAAGAACACTCTTCGAAACGTCGCTCAAATAAATCAGTAGCTGTTAATCCATATGTATATGTTAGTATATTGTCAAACAAATTGTTCTTGTCGGCTCTTTAGATGCTTGAAAAATGTCGAAGGGGCTTCTTGTTCGAATTGTATTAAGCCGTTGAACACGTCGTATATGGGAGTTGATGTGTCCGTTTCCGCAGACTAATTACTTTCCTTGCGTATATTATTATTACGTATTTTTATACCCCCAATTTAGTGTACACAGCAACAAAAGCCGAATAGCTGAACAAATAGGTACAGTACTTATTTCCATAGACTGCCAACAAATATGATTTTTTATGCCAAGGTTTCCAAAATTTCAAAGATAGATTACATATTAGTAATTCATTTCAATTTTATTTTGTAAATTTATGTATTTTGAATGTATTTATCTTTAGTGATTTCGATCATGTATGTTTTTCATGTTGTATGGTAGTCATCTGTATGTCAATTAAACATATAATAGTTTTTAAAGATGGTTTGTTTTAAATACTATTTAATTTTCAACTTGTGCTTTTTTCTCTAACGTGTATGCGTGTTTATGTATGTATGTCTATAACCTATTACATAAACTGTACATTTTCATCAATTTTGGGGGGTTGGGATAGCCTAGTGGTCTAGAGTGCCACGCTTCGACCTCTAGCTGACCGACCACCCACCTCTGGGTTGCGGCTGTGGTTTCGAGCCCTGGTGTGAGGGTATGTAGCATGGAGATAGGGGCGTCTTCTCAACCTCGTGGGTTTCTTCCGGGCACTCTAGTTTCCTCCGACTGCTAATCCCTACGCGCAAGCGAATTATTGAAATAAAATTAAACCATATGTTAGTCCCGAAATGACCTAGTTATGTTGAGTGGATGTTAAACCCCATTTCTCTCTCTCTCTCTCTCTCTCTCTCTCTCTCTCTCTCTCTTCATCAATTTATTATATTTTTTTCATATTTATAATACTGCCCGTGGAGTCACTTTTCTGCCAACTTGTCTTTGAATTATAATTGCCAAGTGATCTCTTACACACATAACCAATTTGTACACGGAGCCCAGCATTCTAAACGCAAGTCTCACTATCCAGCACTGGGAAGGCAGCACTAATTCGGAGATTGGGAGCCCAGTTGTCCACATCATTTCTTCCGCGGTAGCCAGATTATCTCCCTTTTGCCCCAGCTCCTTTCAAAATCTTAGAAAGCGCCGGACCTATTCTGCCCATTTTGTCTGTGCAATTAGACCACTGATGATCAGGTGTCCTTTAGTTGAAAGGTTACCTGAAACCGAGCGGTCTTCGGCTTTAGAAATCCATGACCAAACTGATGTCCCGGTTAAAAGTATTAACGGGGTGCCATTACTATATCTAAAACCCTTGATATCACTTTTCGTTTCAGAAGTTCTAATGGTTAACACATATTTACTCCACACGTTTCTATTATTTGGAAGATATTAAAGGAGCTAAACCTCCAGCACAATATTATCCTTACTTTTTAAAATTTTAAACATGATTCAGAATTTAATATTGCTCCATTTCAATAATAATGATAATGGTCCTTCTTCTTTAAGTGGCATTTAGTAATTGAACAGTAACACAATAAAACTATTTATGGATTAACAATTACTGGTTTATTAACATGCAACGTTTCGACGATGATACTCTCGTCTTTATCAAGCAAGTGATAACATATAGTAAACATGAGGTATGCAACGTTTCGGCGATGATACTCTCGTATCGTACTGTGAAATACATGATCCAAATATCCAATATTTAAGACACAATCACATAATAAAATCGGCACAATACATCGTAGGCGCAAATTTCGACTGTTCACGTAACTGATTATAAATTGCAATAAAAAACTAACAAATAGAATATAAAATAGCTTTATATTCACTCATGTTACATTAATTATGTGCTTTTGGACGCATTTTCATCTTTTTAAGGTCCGAAGAATAGAGCTATAGGCTCTTTAATTTAAAGAATGGATGAAATGGGGCTTAACGTCCTAATATTATGCACTTTAAGACATTTTAAAAACACTGATCATGTGACAAACTGTTTCTACCAGATAAAAATAATGGGAAACAAAACTCAAATTGAAAGTAGAACACGATTACTATAGGCAGCACTATATCACATGCTAGTCAGACAAACCTTCTCTAAATGAACTTGGTTTTGTTCCTACGTCTTAGCGTTACTCCGACATCAATACACAATTCAGAAAAACACATGGCATTACTATAAAAGCAGACTAACCAGGCTACGTCACAAAGTTATCAACGAGAAAGTATTTGTCGCCTACAATGACGTATAGAAACACGATCTCTGAACACAATTTAATGTATCTTTCAGTTCACCACACCACCCAATCATATCAGACCAAGTAGTTGCTAGCTGTTTTAATCAAATAAATATTACACACTGCACTAAGTATGAACAGTATGATGCTTCCAATGGTCATATAAAAACCCCAAGCCCAATCCCAGGAATATCTGGCCGGAACAGAATCGGGAAACACAGCGCCAAATATGGACATAGCAATAATTAAACACACAACTGAAATGTAAAATAAATATGTAAATATATGTACGTATATATTATGTTCCATGGCCCTGTTTCACGGAATTTTAACCAAAGATAAAATCCAAAATTTAGCAGATACTTAAATTTTGATGGGCTAAGCACTAAATTTAATCTAATATTACCCAATCAAATTACTAAAATTCGGATTTTATCTTAGTTAAAATTTCGTGAAACAGGCCCCTGGATAACACATCTAAATTACGAAATTTTGTAGTTAATAACGCGGATCCTGGATCATTTAAAATCTTCGTTAATATTCCTGCGTACGTCATACAGGTGGGGAGTAGATCATAAAATCTGTCAATGAGTCAACCGCTATGGTTTTTGATTCCCAAAGTCTTGTACGTGGCAAAGGGTAGTGTCGCCTGTACAACCCAATGGGTTTTCTCCGTTTCACCCAGTTTCCTACTACAACTAATTGACTTTAAGCGCAAGCGAAATATTAAAATAAAATTGTACTATATTATGTTAGACTTGATTGTACCGTGAGGACGTTAAACTACAAACTATCCCCCTTCCGTCCTCTCTCTCTCTCTCTCCCTCTCTCTCTCTCTCTCACACACACACACACACATCACACACTTGTAGGAGGGTCACGGTGGTTAAGTGAGTAAGATGCTGACTCGCTAGCCTGGAGGTCTGGTATCGATCCCTGCCTTGGCCGAGAAAGTTCATCCAGATTTTCCGACGTGGTTCCCCCATGTCAGTGATGTGCACGTAAAAGATCCCTTTACAGCTGAAATTTGATGTCAGAGTAGGCCGTAGTGCCACTGTCCGGGCAAAATTTTCCTCATAGAACATTGTATGGCGTATGCCCGTCTTCATTAGCCCAGTTCGTAGCAGAACAGTTAGACGTTAAACACATATCATTTCATTTCCAACATGTAGTTATCTATAGCAATGGCAAATAATATAGTTTACCTGTTATAGTACAGGCTATGAATGCAAACATGTAAAATTTCTTGTTGCTGGTACAGGCACCTATTACCGGTAGGACCATGCCTGCAATCCCGGCCATAAAGGCTAAGATAACAAAAGCTTGCGTTCCCATAAAATAACCTATAATGACAAGATAGCACAATATATGATAGGTTTAATGAAAATAAAGCCACATCTACAACAATAATAATAATAATAATTTTGTCATTTTACAAGGGTGGCAAATTAGGCCTGAGGCCTGTTTTCAATTTGGCCCTTGGCACAGATCGTGCGAATGATTTCGATCATCACTAATAGCTACTAGGTTTTCAGAGGTCTATAACATATAAATGCTGAATTATTAAGTGCTCAGATAGAGCAGAACAGCAGGACGTTTAACCCTTTTCATTGTTTCATTTAGAGCTATATGTGAACCCCAAGAATATAAAATATTGGATCTTCTATGCGTATATATTATATGTGATCCCTTAAAACAGGAATTCTTAAGCGTGATCCTTTATTACAAAAATAATAGGTCTTCTATGCTGTTACGCCAACCCTTATTAAAAATACTGGACCATGAATTCAAGTTAGTGTTGAATTAGTTATTAAATTGGTTTTGACGTCATCCGTATTATATGAAAAAATAAAGTATACCGTATTTCCTCTAATAAGCGCCCGGACGTTTATTTTTTCAGCACCCCTTGACCCCCCCGGCGCTTATTAGAGGCCCGGCGCTCTTTGGAGGACCGGCGCTTATTTCTTTAATAGCAAATTGAATTTAGGGTAAAGCCGTCATTTACCATGGACATTGGGCCGGAGAATCTTTTGAATTACGGCATTTGATCAAAAACAATCTAATGTCTATTAGAGACCCGGCGCTTATTAGAGGCCCTACGCTTATTTTCTCAACTACCCTTAACCCCCCGGCGCTTATTAGAGGCCCGGCGCTTATTGGAGACCCGGCGCTTATTAGATGAAATACGGTATTTAAATTTAATTTTCCTTATAAAGGTAATCGAATATTTAATATTTTTATATTATCTACTTTATTCTTATTTTGCAGGTGTAAATTTAATTGATTTGTTTTTAACAAAAAGAGCTGGTTTAAGTGAAAATCGATTGTACAACAAATCAGCATACAATCTAATGTTTTAAAGATATCTTATGTTAATCACACTCTTGAGCAACCAGTTTGTTGGATATTCCGCGCTCTATAAATAGTTTATTATTATCATTATTATTATGATCTATCTTTTGTAGACGGGTAAAACTGTTTCCAAGACCTCCAGTACGATCGGAATGAAACCTGGGCTTCTGCTTCCTTACAAAATTGCACGTACATCGATTGACGTCACAATGCAAAGATAGCAACGATGACACGGTTCATGATCTATATGGTGCTACCGTACTTGTTTAAAATTATAAAGTTATTCTTGGTAAACCCGGTTATTGAAAATATCATAGTTTAGGGATATCAATAACAGGCCCGGATCCAGGATTTTTTCGAGGGGGGGGGGCATACATTGTAACTAATGGTAATCATTAGAGTGCCTCATACATTAGTGGTTTGGTGTAATCCCCAGAGCCTTGACGCATTGCCTGGGCATAGACAATGCGAAAATCATGTTTATATCATCAATTAAAAAGCAAAAATCCCCCCCCCCCTGGATCCGCGCCTGAATAACCTATATATTATCTTACCGTCTAAATCGCCGTAGTCAAAGAGTCGCACACACGATTTCACACAGCCATCGGTCCATAATCCCACCTCATATTCCCCGGTAGAACCCTGGATAATATTCGCCCAGTATGTTACAGATAACGCTATTCCGTGTAATAAACAGCCCATACCGGCGAGCACCACCGCCAAGGAACGTAATAAATTACATTCTATCGTCCAGCCCATTCTAAATCAAGAGTAAGTACAATTCTGAAATACAGCAAAATATGAAAAGTTACGTTGGGGTTTTTTATAAAGAAATTTAGGTTAGCCTGAAAATAATGGGGTTCACCGTCCGTCTTTTCTTTACCAGCCGGTTTAGTAAAGACGGGCATATGTCATGAAGTCTGCTATGGGGACCTTTTTGACCGTACAGCAGCGTTTTCATTTTTCCTAGTCGTTCTTTTGTTTTCAGTCTGTACAGTGTATACGGATACTCGACGCGGTTTTTTGCTTTATCCTCCCTCCAGGAACATTCAGGTTAGTTAGTCTTGGCCTTACACTAGAACTCACCATAGCTCCCACTGGTCGTTCTTCGTCTTCTATTAGTGTTTAACGTCCGCTTCCACCGAGGGTGATATCGCAGACAAGTTGTCTCATTTACATTGTCTTAGCGCACGCGCAGAGTTCTGTCCTGTCGGAGGAAACCGGAGTACCCGGAATAAACCAACGAGGTTAAGAAGGCGCCCCTATCTCCAGACCATATACACTCACACCAGGTATTCAAACCACGACCGTAAGCCACAGATGACCGGCAAGCCAGAGCCCGAAGCGTTACACTCTGGACAACCACCCCCATCATCTCTCTGATACATTGATCATATTCATACTGTATCCCATATCTGAGACCCAAGCTATTGCAGAGATACAGTCGCACACCCGTACAAGGAGTAGGCTCGCCTGCCCATCCTCGTAGGTTTTCTCCGGGTCCTCCGGTTTCCTTCCACTGCTTAATACCCAAGCGAATTATTGAAATAAAATTTATCCATATGTAAGTCCCGATATGACCTAGTTTGTGTCGAGTGGACGTTAAACCCCATTTCTCTCTCCCTACTAGGTGTTTCCAAGAGTTCAGAGACGCTCTTGATAAACGTCTAAATCTAAGAAGGGCAGGGCTTGGATAGCCGATAATTATACACCAGTTTACGGTTATATTGATTATGGTATTTATATAAATAGCAATTAGATTGGTTCTACGACCAACACATGTGTATTAAGGATCTCGGGGAGAGGGAGATAGAGAGAGGGAGAGAGAGAGAGAGAGAGAGAGGGGGGGGGGGGGCACCCAACCCCACTAAGTATCTCGGTTATCGAAGATATTTGTATTTTAAATTAATGGTGCTTGGTCTAACCATAGATTAATATTTCGTCTCGCGTTGGTTCAATGAGTATGAGGTCCAGTTTTCTGTTATCAGTGATGTAAGACAGAGTTCCTGGCAAGTCATAATGTATAGTCGTTCGAGCGAACGAAAAACCCACTGGCGTACGCGTAAATAACCCGTGACAGTTTCATTCGAATTAAGAGTAAGCCATATTGCAGGGCGTATACCTGTCTCCATTAGCACGATCAGACAAGAAAGGTAGGACGCTAAACTCCGGGGGGTTGGGATGACCTAGTGGTCTAGTGCCGCGCTTCGACATCTAGCTGGCCGGCCACCTCTGGCTTGCGGCTGTGGTTTCGATCCCTAGTGTGAGCGTATGTGACATGGAGATAGGGGCACCCTCTCAACCTCGTGGGTTTCCTCTCACTGCTAAAGACGCCTACGCGAATTATTGAAATAAAAATTGAAAACCATACGTTAGTCCCAAAATGTACTAGTTTATGTCCAATAAACGTTAAACCCCATTGTATTTCATTTCATTTGGGCGAGGCTCCATGCAGTTCATAAGCGTTCCCTTACTGGGTCCAACCTCGTGGGTTTTCTCCGGGTTCTCCGGTTTCTTTCCACTACTAAAGATCCCTACGCGCAAGCAAACTATTGAAATACAATTAAACCATATGTTTGTTACGAAATGACCTTGTTTCGAGTGGACGTTAAACCCGACCTCTCTCCCTTGCTGGGGCAAATCAACTTTATATTGCCCAACAGCTCTAGGCGCACCTAACCGGTTTCGACTGTATTAAATATATTCTAAAATAGTTTTCAACGCTAGTCTAATCGTAAACAGGTAATATAAGCCTCGTGAGACATACAAAAACAGAAATAGTATGCAGCAAAGAGTCGTGTTGACCTACCTTCTACTATCGTTCTATCCTATTACCAAATCTTGACCGCATAGAAATCAAGAATAGCCAATTAATCGCATCTACCTATCTAACACCGTCATAATATTGACGACTGTACAGTTAATAACAACCCGGATGACCCAGATATACTACCCGATTATTCATATATTTATAATGATTAAAGGGATGGTTCAGTGAGAAAGATACTTTTAGATTGTTGTGTATATGGAAATGTAGTGTATCCAGGCCCGGGGGTGCTTTTTTCTCCAGGTTATTGCGGCCCCTGGACCCTCACCTATAAGGATCTAGGATGCCCCCTCCCTAACCAAATTGCTTCAATCAGCCCTGGAAGGTTATTTGATAATCTGTTTATTAGACAATATTTTGTGGCATCATGGCAATCTGATGAAAATTCAGATCTATATTTCGTTTCCCTTATTTATACTCTCGATGGCCTTCACTACATAAACATCTGACCGGTTTAGAGGAAGGTCCCGCCAGGTGCCATACGAGTAATTTTTGACCCAATGACGTAAGACATTAAAATTTGATTAATTAACCAATCGGCCTTGATGTTTTAGTGGTATACCAACAGTTCCATGCACCGCACGCCAAGAACTCGCCGTATAAGACCGTTTCATTGGCTAATCCCTCACATCAACCACAACGATAGTTATATAACAATTGTTCCTAAAATTAGGAGCTTAGGCCAGGGAGTAACACTGGCTAGGTTGCGTTGGCTTACCGCTTGCGGTTTAAGACTTATACCACTTTCTACCTGTGCAGCAGCGCCAGGTCATACGCTACTATAACTTAAAATAGTTGTCCACGTTGAGTTTCCAGGCTATCATTATTATACATGTATGTTCTAACATACACTGGAAGTTGGGTGGTCGAGTGGTCTTACGCATGCGCTTTATATCATAAGGCCATTCATTAAGTTAAGTGGCGTGGTATCGATTCAAAGCTGTGATTACGATCACAGATGGTAGTTTCCACTTGTCTATCGTTTTGGATATCTGCCCTTTTCATTCATTACGTGCAAGCGAAATATGAAATGCAGATATGTTAGTCTCTGAATAGTATACCCCGTGTTGTGTGGATATTACCCCCCCCCCCTTTCTCTCTTGTAAACAAAAACAAAAATGTTTATTTCTATGCTACGGTGCGGTGATAAATTTCACTCAGCGGCAACTCCCATTAATTTACACGTTTGGTCAGCCAGGCGTATCGAGTCTATATATCGACTCTATTTAGTATTTTTGTGTGAGCTGTAGTTATTCTATTCATCGTCGAACAAATAAATACTTTGAATTATAATAATCGAACCGAATACTATAACTAATGCATTATAAAACGGACAGCCATTTTGCTTTTCTTCCAACTTGTAGAGTAAATTATAGCATTATTCAATTTGACATTTTAGAACGTCTTTGGCTGTTTATTCACGTGGCGGTATTGTTTGGATCTAAGCGGTGCACATTCCTTAATCAAGGGACTTTTCTCTACCCAACCGGGACTTTCTAGATGAGAATACAACCCCCGTTGCGATTATTGGGGCTAACAATGAATTTTTCTACACATTTTATCAACATTTTTTTAAAAAGAAAAAAAGATTAATCACGGATTAATATAATATGGCAATTTTTTGTCTTTAAAGTAAGCCGAAATTCGTCCGTGTATATTTTATTGCTCTCTACTCAAATGCCTACTTGACACAAACTAGGTCATTAAAGGGACTAACATAATATGGTTCAATCATATTTCAATAATTCGCTTGTGCTTTGGGTTCTTTAGCAATGAGAGGAAACCAGGGGACCCGGAGAAAACCCACGAGGTTGGATAGGCGACGCTACTCCTTGTCACGTACACCCTTCTTGAATTGTTTGTTTGTGGTTTCTGCGTATAATGTCTTGTCTATATGTTTGTCTTTGTCTAAATTATGTGTGGCGCAGTCACCCTGCACTTAATATTCTCGTTTTTAAAAATACACCTTATACTAATATTAATCTTTGATTTAATATTCCTAAACCTAATAAATCAATATATAAAAATAGCTTAAAATACATCGGACCTTGTCACTGGAATAATTTACCTACCTCAATTAAAAACACACCTGTATTATCAAACTTTAAAGCGAATATTCTTTTACACATAAATTCCAACCTCAGTAAACCTTATGTACATAATTTTAATTCATAATAGAGAAGGTAGTTAACCTTATTGCAAATTTTGAATTTTAATATTTTAATTTTTTGTATCTCTTTATTTGATCTCATTGTTGTTCTTGTTTTTCTTATATTGTTTTGTTATGTTTCAAGGGCAGAATTGTAAAAAGGCCTGGCCTAATTTCTTACCCTAATATAGATATTATTATTATTATTATTATTACTAATAGATAACTCTATGGAACCTCCACCCAGAATACAGAAACTGAATGTTAACAATAACAGGTTTTCATCTATGGCAAAATGGTGTAAAATACAAGAGCCATGTGACAGTAAAGTTGATGACGTCTTAACTGAAACTGTTACGGATCTGTAATCAAATGGTATAATCGAGAACCAATATCTTGAAATAGTCAAAGACGAAAATAATGCTAGACCTGAAAATTGTGAGGGTCTCACAATTGTGCGTACCAATCAGTTAATATGGAATGTGATTTCCCCTAAGGCACAAACCAATGACAAAAAACTTCAGTTTACAGAAAAGTCAGTGGTCAAAGCAGCTACTATTTTGTACAAAACTGTAAATGAAATGGTTCAACAAGAAGAGCAAGGTGGTAGTAACGAAACCCTGAATTTGAATAAGTACATAGCTAGCTCTAATGATGTTCTTGCCTTACCAGGACATGCAAATAGGCAAATTAATATGACTTGGAAGGAATTGCTTAAACCAGAGCTCATGTCAGATTACCTACACTTATGTTCTCACAGTGTTCCGTACACAAAGTAACTTTTTGGGGACGATGTCTCTAAAACTGCTAAGGACATAAAAGATTGTTCAAAAATGGATATCAAATTAAGGTATGGAAGGGGATGAGGTTCCTATCGTGGAAGTAGAGGCCATAGAGGTGACAGAGGATATAAGATCCCTAGATATTCAAAATCAGCAGACAAAAAAAAAAATAATCAAATGAAATGCAGTAAGTGATAACTTCAAAGCAGATAGATGTATTGCAAATGTTTTCCATTAAATGGGAAAAACTCACTTCTGATGAATTTGTGTTAGATATAGTCAATCACTGCCATATAGAATTTCAAATTGATTTGGAACCAAAGCAGAATATATTTAATGTAAAATTTGTTTTTAATAAAAAAAATATTACATTTGTCAGTCATTAAACTTGTTGAACCAGAAGAGGGACAATATTTGTCGCCAATATTCATAAGACCTTAAAAGAATGGGGAATATAGAATGATTTTGAACCTAAAAAAATGGATACTTTTGTAAATGCAATTAAACCATTTCAAAATATGGCATCCATTGATTTTAGGCATGGTTATTTTAGTGTTTCAATAGATGTTTGAGATGTAGATGGAAGGAAAATATTTATCAATTCACTTGCTTGCCTAATGGAATTTCCTCCGCTCCTAGATTATTCACTACATTGATGAAGCCAGTTTATTCTAAGTTGAGGTTTTTGGACATTACAAATGTAGGTTACATTGATGATAGCCTTCTTTGTGGAGATACCAAAGAAGAATGCGAAAACAATGTTGAGGAAACTGTCAAGCTAATGTCAAAATTAGGATTAGTAATTCACAAAGACAAATCAGTGTTTACCCCAACTAAGAGAACGGGTTTCTTAGGAAACATCATAGATACAGAAAAAAAAGGAGTATTATGTTGACAGGAAACAAAGAATTGTTACACAATGTAAATGCTTGATATCAAAACACAGAGAAAAAATTAGAGAAGGAGCTCAAGTTTTTGGCTTAATTGTATCACCCTTTTCTGCTCTAGAATACACTCGAGAGCTGTTTTGTATATTTCAAAGCAGGCAACTTTGATAATGACATGCCTATTACCAACGAAATAAAAATAGATTTGAGATGGTAAATTGACCATGTTATGTATGTAATTACGCATATAGATCATGGAAACCGAGAAATTACCATTCAAACTGATGCATCAATGAAAGGCTGGGGTGCAGTTATACTGAGATAGGTCGTCGTTGGCCAGACTTTGAAGGCCAGAATCACTTCAACTATTTAGAGTTGTTGGCTATTTATCTAGCATTAAAATCTATTATTTCTTTGATAAGGAACAAACAAAATTTTGACAGATAACCCAACAGCTGTTTTGTATCATTCAAATATGGGAGGTACCAAATCTGCTGATTGTAACAAATTTTCAGCAGATGTTTGGTTGTTATGCAGACAAAATAAGGTCTGGCTTACATGTACTCATATTGCGGGTTGATCAAATGTCCAAGCAGACAAAAAACTAGAGGATTCGATGACCAACAATTATATTGAAAATTAAATGAAAATGTCTTCAATGAAATCTGGGCCCTGTTTCACGAATATTTAAACTAAAATCTCAAAATCGATTTTAACTAAAATCAAAATGAGATTTTAAATTTTATGCGTTTCACGAAGATCGATTGTAACTAAAATGCAATTTTAATAGATTTTGGTTAAAATTGCTCGCGCCTGCGCAGCGCAGATTTCCGCTGCGGGTACTTACGGTGAAAGCAAATACGCTTCGAAACTGAAAACTGTTGACAGACTGAATTAACGGCTACATTATCAATAGGGAGAGTTTCATACGTTGTAGAAATGTTTGCACATGGTCAGAAAGTCGTAGAGAGATGGAATAAATGAGTTAATTGTGTATTTTTAGTATCGAATTGTATTGGTGGGTTGACCTTGAACTTGGCATTTGATTTCCTCGCAGACTTCAATTGAAATGATGTGTATCGATAAACTAAAGCGCTTGAATTTCGTAGTTTTATAGTAGTTTGGACAAGAGAAACTAGTGAGAATTTTCACAAACATATTATGATATTTGTCATTCAAGCAACTAATCTAGGCTGCAAATTTTTTGTCGTAGTTTAAAAGTATTTATCAACTTTGGAATTAATACGCCAAATAGCCAATTTTCCGATGCCTAGATTTTAAATGTCATTCTCATAGACCCCTTTTATGATACTTTTAAAAGGCAGAAGAGTCTACTCAATTAAATGATTTTTTCCCAAGATAAAATAGCTTTGGCGCCTTTTTTTTAATTTATGTTGTTTTTTTAACGTAACTTCATAAAGAAATAATAATAAATCTATGATATTAGAATTTAATTTCAAACAGGCCTATAACATTTTTGAATAAACACATTTGAGATTATTGATTTATCTGTTTACAATTCACCATAACCCCCAAAACATGAGTAAATACTACATATGGCATGTCTAGTATTATAGGCCTTTAGGCCTTCTAATACCAAGAAATTGGCCATATTAAACACGCAAGTATTTTGTTTATAGATAAGAGTGCTCTTTTTTTCAATGACATTGGATATAAATTTTCTTTTAGTGTGTAGTTTACTGGCGTTTTGGGTGGGTTTTTTTCTTTGAGTTCTAATATGGGGCGCCATCCAAATGCTTAAATTGCCTTACAATAAAATAAACGGGTAAACCGCAGGTGTATATCCCATGCTATGAAAAGAAATTGAATGAAAATTGTTTTTGTGAATGATTGTATGTTAAAATTATGTGCCAATTATAGCTGTATGTCACAATAGATCAAACAATGTAGCTCTTATGTTTGTTGGGTTCCCCGTTTGTCGATGTCGTGATTTTAAGTTAGGAGAGGGTGACAGCTATTCTAAGTTAAAATTGATTTTAGTTAAAATTGTCCTTAAAATAGTTTTGTGAAACGCCACTATTTTAAGTTGGGATACAATTGTAACTTACAATATAATTTTAGTGGATTTTAGCTACAATGCTTAAAATCGTTTTGTGAAACGCTTCTATCCTAAGTTAGGATGAAATTTTAGTTTACAATGATTTTAAGGAGATTTAAATTTTTGTGAAACGGGGCCCTGGTCATGCTGGGGGATACCAGAAATTGATGTTTTTGCTACAAGGTTGAACTTTCAAGTAGCAAATTTTTGTTCATAGAAGCCAGACCCAAAATGTTCATATGTGAATGCTTTTAGTATTGATTGGGGTAGTTTTATTTCATTTATATGTTCCCTCCTTTCAGTGTGCTGACAAGGTGTGTTTGGAAATTGAGAAAAGACAAAGCCACATAGATTGTGATAGCACCGTTATGGTTGACCCAGTCCTGGTTCCCAAAATTAACGAAACCCTTGACGGCAGAACCGTTAGTTATTCTAAAAAGCAAAAATCTTCTACGCCTTTATCACGGTCCGACTGTGCATCCACTACAGACAACGCCGGATTAATCATGGTGGGGGCCCTGGGGCCTGGAACATGTGGGGGGCCCCTGATCACCGACCGCGAGTGCCGAAGGCGCGAACCCACATACGGGGGTCTGGGACAGGACCGTGTGTAGGATTGTAAATGTGGGGTGCAGCAGAATGTTGGGGACGCAAATATAATGTCCGAGTTACTGAGTGCGGCAGCGCTATTCCTCATGATTAATCGGGTCCTGGTGATAAATGCGAGTGCTATGAAATGATGGCATTTCCTAAGGAGACGGCTGGACGCAACTGAGATTTTTTGTGGGGGCCCCCTAAAGTGGGGGGCCCTTGGGCCTGTGCCCCATGGTTAATCCGGCCCTGCGATGTAGTCACTTGAATATTTCCTTTTCTGTGTCATTTATTCATATTGTGGTTTATTATTAGCCCATTATTTAGAAACCTAGTTCAGGCCCGGCGGAGTACGGGGGCTAAAAATAATTTGGCAGCAAGTTCTCCTTTCTCCAGGTTATTGCGGCCCTGTGTAACCGCCACTCGTGGATCGTTACATAGGCGATCGTGGGTAACGTGATAACAAGGCTTATCTTCTAAATTCTTTAATACGATTGATCGTTGAATTGGTACATCATATCTTCATTTATGTAACTCTTTAGACCGTTTCTACAAAATACATATGAACAATGAATGTACAGATGCCATTAAATATCAACTTCAATTTACATTTTATCTTACAAAATGCTTAAACGTATCGAAAATGAATATTTTTTCAATTATAGGGACGTTTACATCTACATTTACTATCGGCGTTAAATCCTATCCATTTTACAATTCGGGCAAAATTTGACGTGATTTCGTTTAGATGCAACACTAAAACAATTCGTCGGTAGGTAGACGAAGTGACGTATCGTCAGCAGGTTCTCTGTTGACGATACGTCGCTTGGTCTACCTACCGACGAATTAAGAGAGAACAGTCCGCTAAACTAATGCAGAATATCCACAATGAACTTATAAACACGTTTACCGTTTCCTGTCTTTATAAATCTTGTAATCTTGTATCTTATCTTGCGAAATTTAAATTCTAACATTTGAGAAAATGGCGGGTCCACATGAAAGTTTTCTATCAGATTAACCAGGCGCTTGTGATAAAACGACTACTTGACATCTGTGACTATTACATAACAGTAGTTGCCTCCCATTAATAGTAAATAGATTTTGGAATCTACATACCCGGCCCCTTTAAATGTGAAACATTATGAGGCACATTTAAAATCTAGTTTTACAACATATAAAAATAAGTAATTCAGTAAAATTTGACTAAATTTAAACTTGAAATGATTATTAAAATATAACTTGATCGTCATTTAAGAAAACACTGACATCATTATGACAGTCAATTAATGTCTATGCTTAATTCACTTCAATGTCTTTACTTCACTGATTCCAATATCACACATTTAGTAATTGGTCTTGTAAATGTAGAAGATTTGGTCTTGACCTTTACTGATCAGATTAAACCATCTTTACCAGGCATCACTTCTACTATTCTCGCTAAAGGCCAGTGTGATCGTAGGGCTGATTCGTCGACTAACAAAATAATATCTCCGACTTTAATATTGTCATCTGGATTCAGACATTTCTGGCGCTTTTGAAGTAGTGGCAAATATTCAAACTTCCATCTCTTCCAGAAAACGCCAGCCATATATTGCACTTGTCGCCATCTTTTACGTACAAAAAGATCTTTCTGTACAAATATACCAGGTGGTAACGTAGCGCCAGATCTTACGAGTAAGATTTTATTCGGTGAAAGTGCTCCTAAATCATTAATGTCATCGGACGTTGGCGTAATTGGTCTTCCATTGGCGACACTTTACACTTCACACATTAATGTAGACAGACAGTCCTTCGTTATCTAAAGTTTGTTGTGTTGTGCATACAAAACCTTCCTTACGGTCCTTATACATCTTTTCCCACACACCTCCATGATGCGATGCTAATGGGGTGTTGAATATCCAGTTAACCTCGTGTTGTAGTAGAAAATTGTGTATCTTAGTTTGGTTCCACTCGTTAATAGCTGATTTCAGTTCTTTATATCCACCAACAAAGTTTGGTCCATTGTCAGTTCTGATTTTTTCCGGGGTCCTCTTCTAGCTATAAAGCGCCTTAGGGCATTGATAAATAAATCTGTGTCCATGCTGTGAGTAATTTCAGAAATGGATAGCTCTTACTGTCAGACAAGTAAAAATACAACCACACCGCTTTAGTTGACTTCTTCCTCTCTGAACCATAAATGGGCCAAAATAGTCAATACCAACGAAGCTGAACAGTGGCTTACATGCAGTTATTCTGTCTTGTGGTAAATCAGCTTATTTATGTTGCATAGGTTGAGCTTGTCTTCGTCTGCAATCGAAACATTTTGACGTTATACTACGTACAGCTGAATTGGCTTTAACGATCCATTACCTCTCTCTAATCTTCGACAGGACATATTCTCTACCAGAATGACCGGACAGTTGATGGTAATGACGTATGATGAGGTCACTCACACGATGATCTTTCAGCTTCTAGAATTTCATCTAATAACAGTGGTTGAACACAGGTCTTGGTCTTGGTCTTATTGTTAATGGGTCTTTGGTTATTTCGGTTAGTGTATCTTAATAGAGTGAGTTAGTCAGAGAGAGAGAGAGAGTTAGTGGGTTAGTGAGAGAGAGTTAGTGAGAGAGGGAGTTAGTGAGAGAGTGGGTTAGTGAGAAAGGGAGAGTTAGTTAGAGAGAGAGGTTTAGTGAGAGGGAGTTAGGGAGAGAAAGAGTTAGTGAGTTAGTGAGAGAGAGAGAGTAAGTGAGAGAGTGAGTTAGTGGGTTAGTGAGAGAGAGAAAGAGTTAGTGAGTTAGTGTGACAGAAAGATGGTTAGTGAGTTAGTGAGAGAGAGAGAAAGTGAGAGAGAGAGAGTTAGTGAGAGAGAGTTAGTGAGTTAGTGAAAGAGGGAATTAGTGTGTTAGTGTGAGAGAGAGAGAGAGAGAGAGTTAGAGAGAGAGTGAGAGAGAGCGAGAGAGTTAGTGAGAGAGAGACTGAGTGAATGAGTTAGTGAGAGAGAGAGAGAGAGAGTTAGTAAGTTAGTGAGAGATAGTTAGCGAGTTAGTGAGAGAGAGAGAGTTAGAGAGAGAGTTAGTGAGAGAGAGTTAGAGAGTAAGTGAGAGAGAAAGTTAGTGAGAGAGGGAATTAGTGAGAGAGAGAGAGAGTTAGTGAGTTAGTGAGAGAGAGTTAGTGAGAGAGGGAGTTAGTGAGAGAGAGAGAGAGAGTTAGTTAGTTAGTGAGAGAGAGTTAGTGAGAGAGGGAGTTAGTGAGAGAGAGAGAGTTAGTGAGAGAGAGTTAGTGAAAGAGAGAATTAGTGAGTTAGTGAGAGAGAGAGAGATAGTTAGTGAGAGAGAGAGAGAGTTAGAGAGAGAGAGAGAGTTAGTAAGTTAGTGAGAGATAGTTAGTGAGTTAGTGAGAGCGAGAGAGTTAATAATTAGTGAGAGAGAGAGAGAGAGTTAGTTAGTTAGTGAGAGATAGTTAGTGAGTGAGAGAGAGAGAGAGAGAGAGTTAGAGAGGGAGTTAGTGAGAGAGAGTAAGTGAGAGAGAGAGAGTTAGTGAGAGAGGGGGTTAGTGAGAGAGGGGGTTAGTGAGAGAGAGAGAGAGAGAGTTAGTGAGAGATAGTTAGTGAGTTAGTGTGAGAGAGAGAGATAGTTAGTGAGAGAGAGAGAGAGTTAGAGAGAGAGTGAGAGAGAGAGAGAGAGTTAGTAAGTTAGTGAGAGATAGTTAGTGAGTTAGTGAGAGCGAGAGAGTTAATAATTAGTGAGAGAGAGAGAGAGTTAGTAAGTTAGTGAGAGATAGTTAGTGAGTGTGAGAGAGAGAGAGAGAGTTAGAGAGGGAGTTAGTGAGAGAGAGTAAGTGAGAGAGAGAGAGTTAGTGAGAAAGAGGGAGATAAATTGTGAGTTAGTGAGAGAGAGATAGTGAGTTAGTGTGTGAGAGAGAGAGTGAGAGTAAGTGAGAGAGAGAGTTAGTGAGAGAGTGAGTTAGTCAGAGAGAGAGAGAGAGAGAGAGTTTTTTTTTTATAAGCAATATTTTATTCAGATTTGTACCTGAATAGGGATTGGGGAACAGGCATAGCCTATATTAAACCCCTCTCCCTGTCAGATAAAGATACATGTATTTACATTTTTTAGAAATTAATAATCAATGTACACGTGCAAGTATGATTTTAGTGAAAATATATTTACAATGGGTGTTTTTAGTTGTCCCTGGAAACGTCTGGTGATTTCGAAGAACGAATGGACTGTTTTAAAAATGTTGAGTGAGTCTTCCACATGGTCAATTCCGTACAATAAAACAGTAGTGTTTCGATTAATAGTCGATAAGTTATTTATTGTTTTATTTCGGGCATCTGAATATAAGGAGCAATTCAATAAGAAATGTTCAGTGTCTTCAAATTGGTGTCCACATTTACATGATGGATTGTCAGAAATGTGGCGTAAAAATTTATGGCCGTTTAGATTGCTGCAAGAGAGGCGCAGTTTAGAATGAATAATTTGATTTGTGCGGGTTCCAAATGAAAAGAGTTTTGGTGGTATTGAATCTTGAGCCATAAGTTTCGAATTAAAAATATTTAGAGATAATGAGTTTTTTTATGTCTGCACTTAATTTGTTCCATTCTCTAATTGATGATGGTATGAAAGAATTATAGAAAATATTTGTTTTACATTTATATTCAGGTAGGCATGCGTTTCGGAGATTATAATGTGCGCTTTTTGTCAAGATTAAATCATGAAGATGAGATGGAGAAAGGCCGTTTATAATTTTATAAATGAGTTTGAGTTTATGTCTTCTGCGTCTCTCTTTTAGCGTTATAAAACCGGTTTCTTTATATAGCAGTCTATGGCTGGTACCCCTTACAGCCCCACATATGGACCTAAGTGCATCAAGTTGGAGGTGCTCTAATTTGTTAGCTAGTTTGTCCGTGCAGTTGTCCCAGATGACGTCACAATAATCAAAATGAGGTAGGATGAAGGAGGTATAGATTGTTTGTAATGATTTACGGGTGAGTCTGTATTTTAGATTTGCTTGTTTTTACGATAATGTCGTTGATATGTTTGTTCCATTTGCAATTTTGTTGAAAAGTCAGACCTAAGTGTTTGTGATGTGGGACCTCCTTGATAGGAACACTATTTAGATTAAGGGTAGGTAAAATAGGATTTTGTTTGGTTGTCAGTGCTAGTGTTTCGGTCTTTAGTGGGTTGAAGAATACCAGCCATGATTTAGCCCATAAGTTAATTTTATCTAGGTCATCGTTAAGGATATTTGCGCATTCAGTAGGTTCATCAATTTTAGGGTAAAGGGAAGTGTCGTCAGCGAAGAGTCGAACATTTGATGTGATGTTATTAACGATATCATTTATATAAATGAGAAAAAGGAGAGGACCGAGAACAGAGCCCTGTGGCACGCCCGAGGGAATGGTTTTGGGGGAGGAGGAGACACCCCCAGTGACAACAGACTGTGTTCTTCCCTCTAAATAGTTATGAAACCATTGAAGGATGTCTCCCCGTATCCCCGCAGCTTCAAGCTTGTGACAGAGTCCAGCATGCCAGACCCTGTCAAAAGCTTTACTTATGTCACAGAACACTGCTCTCGTGTAGAATCCCTGGTCGATAGCTTGACAAAAGTAATGTGCAATATCGGCAAGTTGATAAACACTAGAATCCCCATGCAAAAAGCCGCTCTGGAGGTTAGTTAGAACAGAATTCTCCCTTAGGAAGTTGAAGACATTTTTATAAATGCATTTTTCGAATATTTTAACTAAGATACTAAGTAGTGATATGGGCCTTTAATTTCCGCAGTCTGATGGGTCGCCTTTTTTTTAATATGGCAGTTACATGTACATTGGCAAATTTCCAGATATTTGGTACTATTTTCGAATCGAGGGAGTGGTTAAATAATTTACATAGAGGTCCAGATATTTCTTTGGTTATTAATTTTATTAGCTTTCCGCTGATCTCATCGGGTCCATTGGCTTTCGAGGAGTCAATGGTAGATATGATGTCTTCAACTTCCTTCTGGCTAAGGATAATGTTAGTTAGAGAGTTACATTTGTCGGATGGTGTGTGATATGTAGTGCCGTTTACTGAAAGGGGAGGTAATTCAGTGCTAGTGCCAGCACGGTTCTTTTTCATAAATGAGTTGACAAGGCCCCACCAGTTTTTACTTCCAAAGTTATTGCAATTGTTGATTTTGTTATCAATTTTGTCAAAGTATTCCTTTTTGCAATTTCTAATTAGGTTTATATATTCATTTCTAATAGTTCTAAATTTATGCCAATCTGATTCTAAATTTCTTTTAACCGCCTTTTGATGTATTTTGATGTTGGTCTTTGGGTCTGATAATTACTGTTTTATTAGGAATGTGTTTTTTCGCTAGCCCTGTCGGCTCACTTGTGAAGTTAACACAAGCTGTGTTAGTTGAGTCGATGTTAATTAAGCTTTCCCAGTCCGTGTCAGTAACGTCCCGTCGCAGTTCCTCGGTGTTAATATTATTATAGTGCCAAATAACTCGTCTGTAGCATGTTAGTTTTGGATTTTTAAACGAAAGTCGGCAGTACACAGGGCAATGATCACTACAAAAATTATCTAGACAGCCTGATTCTTTTATATAGTTTGGACAGTTAGTTAAAATTAAATCTAAAAGTGAGTTATTACCGTAGGTTCCGAATCGCGTTGGGGTTTGAATTACTTGATAAAGATCAAAAAGTACCATTGCATTATGTAAAAATGATTGCACTGAGGTCATGAAATCGATATTAAAATCGCCAAATATAAAACAGTTATCGACATTATCACATACTGACTTAGCAATTGAATCAAAAATTTTATTGTTTTGTTCGGCAGTGGAACTTGGAGGTCTATAAAAGGTACCTATTAAAATAGATTTATTTGGGGTATTTAATTGTAACCATATGCACTCTGTAGAGAGTTAGTAAAGTTAGTAGAGAGAGAGAGTTAGTAGAGTTAGTAGAGAGTTAGTAGAGAGTTAGTAGAGTTAGTAGAGTTAGTAGAGAGTTAGTAGAGAGTTAGTAGAGAGTTAGTAGAGTTAGTAGAGAGTTAGTAGAGAGTTAGTAGAGTTAGTAGAGAGTTAGTAGAGTTAGTAGAGAGTTAGTAGAGTTAGTAGAGAGTTAGTAGAGTTAGTAGAGAGTTAGTAGAGAGTTAGTAGAGAGTTAGTAGAGAGTTAGTAGAGAGTTAGTAAGTAGAGAGTTAGTAGAGAGTTAGTAGAGAGTTAGTAGAGTTAGTAGAGTTAGTAGAGTTAGTAGAGTTAGTAGAGTTAGTAGAGAGTTAGTAGAGAGTTAGTAGAGAGTTAGTAGAGAGTTAGTAGAGTTAGTAGAGAGTTAGTAGAGTTAGTAGAGAGTTAGTAGAGAGTTAGTAGAGAGTTAGTAGAGTTAGTAGAGGTAGAGTTAGTAGAGTTAGTAGAGTTAGTAGAGAGTTAGTAGAGAGTTAGTAGAGAGTTAGTAGAGAGTTAGTAGAGAGTTAGTAGAGAGTTAGTAGAGAGTTAGTAGAGAGTTAGTAGAGAGTTAGTAGAGAGTTAGTAGAGTTAGTAGAGAGTTAGTAGAGAGTTAGTAGAGAGTTAGTAGAGAGTTAGTAGAGTTAGTAGAGAGTTAGTAGAGTTAGTAGAGAGTTAGTAGAGTTAGTAGCGAGAGAGTTAGTAGAGTTAGTAGAGGTAGAGTTAGTAGAGTTAGTAGAGAGTTAGTAGAGAGTTAGTAGAGAGTTAGTAGAGTTAGTAGAGGTAGAGTTAGTAGAGTTAGTAGAGTTAGTAGAGAGTTAGTAGAGAGTTAGTAGAGAGTTAGTAGAGAGTTAGTAGAGTTAGTAGAGAGTTAGTAGAGAGTTAGTAGAGAGTTAGTAGAGTTAGTAGAGAGTTAGTAGAGAGTTAGTAGAGAGTTAGTAGAGTTAGTAGAGAGTTAGTAGAGTTAGTAGAGAGTTAGTAGAGAGTCAGTAGAGTTAGTAGAGAGTTAGTAGAGTTAGTAGAGAGTTAGTAGAGAGTTAGTAGAGTTAGTAGAGAGTTAGTAGAGTTAGTAGAGAGTTAGTAGAGTTAGTAGCGAGAGAGTTAGTAGAGTTAGTAGAGGTAGAGTTAGTAGAGTTAGTAGAGAGTTAGTAGAGAGTTAGTAGAGTTAGTAGAGGTAGAGTTAGTAGAGTTAGTAGAGTTAGTAGAGAGTTAGTAGAGAGTTAGTAGAGAGTTAGTAGAGAGTTAGTAGAGAGTTAGTAGAGAGTTAGTAGAGAGTTAGTAGAGTTAGTAGAGGTAGAGTTAGTAGAGTTAGTAGAGTTAGTAGAGAGTTAGTAGAGAGTTAGTAGAGAGTTAGTAGAGTTAGTAGAGAGTTAGTAGAGAGTTAGTAGAGAGTTAGTAGAGTTAGTAGAGAGTTAGTAGAGAGTTAGTAGAGAGTTAGTAGAGTTAGTAGAGAGTTAGTAGAGTTAGTAGAGAGTTAGTAGAGAGTTAGTAGAGTTAGTAGAGAGTTAGTAGAGTTAGTAGAGAGTTAGTAGAGAGTTAGTAGAGTTAGTAGAGGTAGAGTTAGTAGAGTTAGTAGAGTTAGTAGAGAGTTAGTAGAGAGTTAGTAGAGAGTTAGTAGAGTTAGTAGAGAGTTAGTAGAGAGTTAGTAGAGAGTTAGTAGAGTTAGTAGAGAGTTAGTAGAGAGTTAGTAGAGAGTTAGTAGAGTTAGTAGAGAGTTAGTAGAGTTAGTAGAGAGTTAGTAGAGAGTTAGTAGAGTTAGTAGAGAGTTAGTAGAGTTAGTAGAGAGTTAGTAGAGAGTTAGTAGAGTTAGTAGAGAGTTAGTAGAGTTAGTAGAGAGTTAGTAGAGTTAGTAGCGAGAGACTTAGTAGAGTTAGTAGAGAAATAGTAGAGTTAGTAGAGAGTTAGTAGAGAGTTAGTAAGTAGAGAGTTAGTAGAGAGTTAGTAGAGAGTTAGTAGAGTTAGTAGAGTTAGTAGAGTTAGTAGAGAGTTAGTAGAGAGTTAGTAGAGAGTTAGTAGAGTTAGTAGAGAGTTAGTAGAGTTAGTAGAGAGTTAGTAGAGAGTTAGTAGAGAGTTAGTAGAGAGTTAGTAGAGAGTTAGTAGAGAGTTAGTAGAGTTAGTAGAGAGTTAGTAGAGTTAGTAGAGAGTTAGTAGAGAGTTAGTAGAGTTAGTAGAGAGTTAGTAGAGAGTTAGTAGAGTTAGTAGAGAGTTAGTAGAGTTAGTAGAGAGTTAGTAGAGAGTTAGTAGAGAGTTAGTAGAGAGTTAGTAGAGTTAGTAGAGAGTTAGTAGAGAGTTAGTAGAGAGTTAGTAGAGTTAGTAGAGAGTTAGTAGAGTTAGTAGAGAGTTAGTAGAGTTAGTAGCGAGAGAGTTAGTAGAGTTAGTAGAGGTAGAGTTAGTAGAGTTAGTAGAGAGTTAGTAGAGAGTTAGTAGAGAGTTAGTAGAGTTAGTAGAGGTAGAGTTAGTAGAGTTAGTAGAGAGTTAGTAGAGAGTTAGTAGAGAGTTAGTAGAGTTAGTAGAGAGTTAGTAGAGAGTTAGTAGAGAGTTAGTAGAGTTAGTAGAGAGTTAGTAGAGAGTTAGTAGAGAGTTAGTAGAGTTAGTAGAGAGTTAGTAGAGTTAGTAGAGAGTTAGTAGAGAGTTAGTAGAGTTAGTAGAGAGTTAGTAGAGTTAGTAGAGAGTTAGTAGAGAGTTAGTAGAGTTAGTAGAGAGTTAGTAGAGTTAGTAGAGAGTTAGTAGAGTTAGTAGCGAGAGAGTTAGTAGAGTTAGTAGAGGTAGAGTTAGTAGAGTTAGTAGAGAGTTAGTAGAGAGTTAGTAGAGTTAGTAGAGGTAGAGTTAGTAGAGTTAGTAGAGTTAGTAGAGAGTTAGTAGAGAGTTAGTAGAGAGTTAGTAGAGAGTTAGTAGAGAGTTAGTAGAGAGTTAGTAGAGTTAGTAGAGGTAGAGTTAGTAGAGTTAGTAGAGTTAGTATAGAGTTAGTAGAGAGTTAGTAGAGAGTTAGTAGAGTTAGTAGAGAGTTAGTAGAGAGTTAGTAGAGAGTTAGTAGAGTTAGTAGAGAGTTAGTAGAGAGTTAGGAGAGAGTTAGTAGAGTTAGTAGAGAGTTAGTAGAGTTAGTAGAGAGTTAGTAGAGAGTTAGTAGAGTTAGTAGAGAGTTAGTAGAGTTAGTAGAGAGTTAGTAGAGAGTTAGTAGAGTTAGTAGAGAGTTAGTAGAGTTAGTAGAGAGTTAGTAGAGTTAGTAGCGAGAGAGTTAGTAGAGTTAGTAGAGGTAGAGTTAGTAGAGTTAGTAGAGAGTTAGTAGAGAGTTAGTAGAGTTAGTAGAGGTAGAGTTAGTAGAGTTAGTAGAGAGTTAGTAGAGAGTTAGTAGAGAGTTAGTAGAGAGTTAGTAGAGTTAGTAGAGAATCAGTAGAGTTAGTAGAGAGTTAGTAGAGAGTTAGTATAGAGTTAGTAGAGTTAGTAGAGTTAGTAGAGTTAGTAGAGTTAGTAGAGAGTTAGTAGAGAGTTAGTAGAGAGTTAGTAGAGAGTTAGTAGAGAGTTAGTAGTGAGTTAGTAGTGAGTTAGTAGAGAGTTAGTAGAGAGTTAGTAGAGAGTTAGTAGAGAGTTAGTAGAGTTAGTAGAGAGTTAGTAGAGTTAGTAGAGAGTTAGTAGAGTTAGTAGAGAGTTAGTAGAGTTAGTAAGTAGAGAGTTAGTAGAGAGTTAGTAGAGAGTTAGTAGAGAGTTAGTAGAGAGTTAGTAGAGAGTTAGTAGAGAGTTAGTAGAGAGTTAGTAGAGAGTTAGTAGAGAGTTAGTAGAGAGTTAGTAGAGAGTTAGTAGAGAGTTAGTAGAGAGTTAGTAGAGAGTTAGTAGAGAGTTAGTAGAGAGTTAGTAGAGAGTTAGTAGAGAGTTAGTAGAGAGTTAGTAGAGTTAGTAGAGAGTTAGTAGAGAGTTAGTAGAGAGTTAGTAGAGAGTTAGTAGAGAGTTAGTAGAGAGTTAGTAGAAAGTTAGTAGAGTTAGTAGAGTTAGTAGAGAGCTAGTAGAGTTAGTAGAGAGTTAGTAGAGTTAGTAGAGAGTTAGTAGAGTTAGTAGAGAGTTAGTAGAGTTAGTAGCGAGAGAGTTAGTAGAGTTAGTAGAGTTAGTAGAGAGAGAGAGTTAGTAGAGTTAGTAGAGAGAGAGTTAGTAGAGTTAGTAGAGAGTTAGTAGAGAGTTAGTAGAGTTAGTAGAGGTAGAGTTAGTAGAGTTAGAGTTAGTAGAGTTAGTAGAGAGTTAGTAGAGTTAGTAGAGTTAGTAGAGAGTTAGTAGAGAGTTAGTAGAGTTAGTAGAGAGTTAGTAGAGAGTTAGTAGAGTTAGAAGAGAGTTAGTAGAGTTAGTAGAGAGTTAGTAGAGAGTTAGTAGAGAGTTAGTAGAGAGTTAGTAGAGAGTTAGTAGAGAGTTAGTAGAGAGTTAGTAGAGAGTTAGTAGAGTTAGTAGAGTTAGTAGAGAGTTAGTAGAGTTAGTAGAGAGTTAGTAGAGTTAGTAGAGAGTTAGTAGAGTTAGTAGAGAGTTAGTAGAGTTAGTAGCGAGAGAGTTAGTAGAGTTAGTAGAGTTAGTAGAGAGAGAGTTAGTAGAGTTAGTAGAGAGAGAGTTAGTAGAGTTAGTAGAGAGTTAGTAGAGAGTTAGTAGAGTTAGTAGAGGTAGAGTTAGTAGAGTTAGTAGAGAGTTAGTAGAGAGTTAGTAGAGTTAGTAGAGAGTTAGTAGAGAGTTAGTAGAGTTAGTAGAGAGTTAGTAGAGTTAGTAGAGAGTTAGTAGAGAGTTAGTAGAGAGTTAGTAGAGAGTTAGTAGAGAGTTAGTAGAGAGTTAGTAGAGAGTTAGTAGAGAGTTAGTAGAGAGTTAGTAGAGTTAGTAGAGAGTTAGTAGAGTTAGTAGAGAGTTAGTAGAGAGTTAGTAGAGTTAGTAGAGAGTTAGTAGAGTTAGTAGAGTTAGTAGAGAGTTAGTAGAGTTAGTAGAGAGTTAGTAGAGTTAGTAGCGAGAGAGTTAGTAGAGTTAGTAGAGTTAGTTCAGAGAGAGTTAGTAGAGTTAGTAGAGAGAGAGTTAGTAGAGTTAGTAGAGAGTTAGTAGAGAGTTAGTAGAGTTAGTAGAGAGTTAGTAGAGTTAGTAGAGAGTTAGTAGAGTTAGTAGAGAGTTAGTAGAGTTAGTAGAGAGTTAGTAGAGAGTTAGTAGAGAGTTAGTAGAGAGTTAGTAGAGAGTTAGTAGAGAGTTAGTAGAGTTAGTAGAGAGTTAGTAGAGTTAGTAGAGAGTTAGTAGAGAGTTAGTAGAGAGTTAGTAGAGTTAGTAGAGGTAGAGTTAGTAGAGTTAGTAGAGTTAGTAGAGAGTTAGTAGAGAGTTAGTAGAGTTAGTAGAGAGTTAGTAGAGTTAGTAGAGAGTTAGTAGAGAGTTAGTAGAGTTAGTAGAGAGTTAGTAGAGTTAGTAGAGAGTTAGTAGAGAGTTAGTAGAGAGTTAGTAGAGAGTTAGTAGAGTTAGTAGAGTTAGTAGAGTTAGTAGAGAGTTAGTAGAGAGTTAGTAGAGAGTTAGTAGAGAGTTAGTAGAGTTAGTAGAGAGTTAGTAGAGTTAGTAGAGTTAGTAGAGTTAGTAGAGAGTTAGTAGAGAGTTAGTAGAGAGTTAGTAGAGAGTTAGTAGAGTTAGTAGAGAGTTAGTAGAGAGTTAGTAGAGTTAGTAGAGAGTTAGTAGAGAGTTAGTAGAGAGTTAGTAGAGTTAGTAGAGGTAGAGTTAGTAGAGTTAGTAGAGTTAGTAGAGAGTTAGTAGAGAGTTAGTAGAGTTAGTAGAGAGTTAGTAGAGTTAGTAGAGAGTTAGTAGAGAGTTAGTAGAGAGTTAGTAGAGAGTTAGTAGAGAGTTAGTAGAGAGTTAGTAGAGAGTTAGTAGAGTTAGTAGAGTTAGTAGAGAGTTAGTAGAGAGTTAGTAGAGAGTTAGTAGAGAGTTAGTAGAGTTAGTAGAGAGTTAGTAGAGTTAGTAGAGTTAGTAGAGTTAGTAGAGAGTTAGTAGAGAGTTAGTAGAGAGTTAGTAGAGAGTTAGTAGAGTTAGTAGAGAGTTAGTAGAGTTAGTAGAGAGTTATTAGAGAGTTAGTAGAGAGTTAGTAGAGTTAGTAGAGGTAGAGTTAGTAGAGTTAGTAGAGTTAGTAGAGCGTTAGTAGAGAGTTAGTAGAGTTAGTAGAGAGTTAGTAGAGTTAGTAGAGAGTTAGTAGAGAGTTAGTAGAGAGTTAGTAGAGTTAGTAGAGAGTTAGTAGAGAGTTAGTAGAGAGTTAGTAGAGAGTTAGTAGAGTTAGTAGAGAGTTAGTAGAGAGTTAGTAGAGAGTTAGTAGAGTTAGTAGAGAGTTAGTAGAGTTAGTAGAGAGTTAGTAGAGTTAGTAGCGAGAGAGTTAGTAGAGTTAGTAGAGGTAGAGTTAGTAGAGTTAGTAGAGAGTTAGTAGAGAGTTAGTAGAGAGTTAGTAGAGAGTTAGTAGAGAGTTAGTAGAGTTAGTAGAGGTAGAGTTAGTAGAGTTAGTAGAGTTAGTAGAGAGTTAGTAGAGAGTTAGTAGAGAGTTAGTAGAGAGTTAGTAGAGTTAGTAGAGAGTTAGTAGAGAGTTAGTAGAGAGTTAGTAGAGTTAGTAGAGAGTTAGTAGAGAGTTAGTAGAGAGTTAGTAGAGTTAGTAGAGAGTTAGTAGAGTTAGTAGAGAGTTAGTAGAGGGTTAGTAGAGTTAGTAGAGAGTTAGTAGAGTTAGTAGAGAGTTAGTAGAGAGTTAGTAGAGTTAGTAGAGAGTTAGTAGAGTTAGTAGAGAGTTAGTAGAGTTAGTAGCGAGAGAGTTAGTAGAGTTAGTAGAGGTAGAGTTAGTAGAGTTAGTAGAGAGTTAGTAGAGAGTTAGTAGAGTTAGTAGAGGTAGAGTTAGTAGAGTTAGTAGAGTTAGTAGAGAGTTAGTAGAGAGTTAGTAGAGAGTTAGTAGAGAGTTAGTAGAGAGTTAGTAGAGAGTTAGTAGAGTTAGTAGAGGTAGAGTTAGTAGAGTTAGTAGAGTTAGTAGAGAGTTAGTAGAGAGTTAGTAGAGAGTTAGTAGAGTTAGTAGAGAGTTAGTAGAGAGTTAGTAGAGAGTTAGTAGAGTTAGTAGAGAGTTAGTAGAGAGTTAGTAGAGAGTTAGTAGAGTTAGTAGAGAGTTAGTAGAGTTAGTAGAGAGTTAGTAGAGAGTTAGTAGAGTTAGTAGAGAGTTAGTAGAGTTAGTAGAGAGTTAGTAGAGAGTTAGTAGAGTTAGTAGAGAGTTAGTAGAGTTAGTAGAGAGTTAGTAGAGTTAGTAGCGAGAGAGTTAGTAGAGTTAGTAGAGGTAGATTTAGTAGAGTTAGTAGAGAGTTAGTAGAGTTAGTAGAGGTAGAGTTAGTAGAGTTAGTAGAGTTAGTAGAGAGTTAGTAGAGAGTTAGTAGAGAGTTAGTAGAGAGTTAGTAGAGTTAGTAGAGAATCAGTAGAGTTAGTAGAGAGTTAGTAGAGAGTTAGTAGAGAGTTAGTAGAGTTAGTAGAGTTAGTAGAGTTAGTAGAGTTAGTAGAGAGTTAGTAGAGAGTTAGTAGAGAGTTAGTAGAGAGTTAGTAGAGAGTTAGTAGAGAGTTAGTAGAGAGTTAGTAGAGAGTTAGTAGAGAGTTAGTAGAGAGTTAGTAGAGAGTTAGTAGAGAGTTAGTAGAGAGTTAGTAGAGAGTTAGTAGAGAGTTAGTAGAGTTAGTAGAGTTAGTAGAGAGTTAGTAGAGAGTTAGTAGAGTTAGTAGAGAGTTAGTAGAGTTAGTAGAGAGTTAGTAGAGTTAGTAGAGAGTTAGTAGAGTTAGTAAGTAGAGAGTTAGTAGAGAGTTAGTAGAGTTAGTAGAGAATCAGTAGAGTTAGTAGAGAGTTAGTAGAGAGTTAGTAGAGAGTTAGTAGAGTTAGTAGAGTTAGTAGAGTTAGTAGAGTTAGTAGAGAGTTAGTAGAGAGTTAGTAGAGAGTTAGTAGAGAGTTAGTAGAGAGTTAGTAGAGAGTTAGTAGAGAGTTAGTAGAGAGTTAGTAGAGAGTTAGTAGAGAGTTAGTAGAGAGTTAGTAGAGAGTTAGTAGAGAGTTAGTAGAGAGTTAGTAGAGAGTTAGTAGAGTTAGTAGAGTTAGTAGAGAGTTAGTAGAGAGTTAGTAGAGTTAGTAGAGAGTTAGTAGAGTTAGTAGAGAGTTAGTAGAGTTAGTAGAGAGTTAGTAGAGTTAGTAAGTAGAGAGTTAGTAGAGAGTTAGTAGAGAGTTAGTAGAGAGTTAGTAGAGAGTTAGTAGAGAGTTAGTAGAGAGTTAGTAGAGAGTTAGTAGAGAGTTAGTAGAGAGTTAGTAGAGAGTTAGTAAGTAGAGAGTTAGTAGAGAGTTAGTAGAGAGTTAGTAGAGTTAGTAGAGTTAGTAGAGTTAGTAGAGAGTTAGTAGAGAGTTAGTAGAGAGTTAGTAGAGTTAGTAGAGTTAGTAGAGAGTTAGTAGAGAGTTAGTAGAGAGTTAGTAGAGGTAGAGTTAGTAGAGTTAGTAGAGTTAGTAGAGAGTTAGTAGAGAGTTAGTAGAGTTAGTAGAGAGTTAGTAGAGAGTTAGTAGAGTTAGTAGAGTTAGTAGAGTTAGTAGAGAGTTAGTAGAGAGTTAGTAGAGTTAGTAGAGAGTTAGTAGAGTTAGTAGAGAAATAGTAGAGTTAGTAGAGAGTTAGTAGAGTTAGTAGCGAGAGAGTTAGTAGAGTTAGTAGAGGTAGAGTTAGTAGAGTTAGTAGAGAGTTAGTAGAGAGTTAGTAGAGAGTTAGTAGAGTTAGTAGAGAGTTAGTAGAGAGTTAGTAGAGAGTTAGTAGAGTTAGTAGAGAGTTAGTAGAGTTAGTAGAGAGTTAGTAGAGGGTTAGTAGAGAGTTAGTAGAGAGTTAGTAGAGAGTTAGTGAAGAGTTAGTAGAGAGTTAGTATAGTTAGTAGAGAGTTTGTAGAGTTAGTAGAGAGTTAGTAGAGTTAGTAGAGAGTTAGTAGAGTTAGTAAAGAGTTAGTAGAGAGTTAGTAGAGAGTTAGTAGAGAGTTAGTAGAGAGTAAGTAAGTAGAGAGTTAGTAGAGAGTTAGTAAGTAGAGAGTTAGTGAAGAGTTAGTAGAGAGTTAGTATAGTTAGTAGAGAGTTAGTAGAGTTAGTAGAGAGAGAGAGTTAGTAGAGTTAGTAGAGAGTTAGTAGAGATTTAGTAGAGTTAGTAGAGTTAGTAGAGTTAGTAGATAGTTAGTAGAGAGTTAGTAGAGTTAGTAGAGAGTTAGTAGAGAGTTAGTAGAGTTAGTAGAGTTAGTAGAGAGTTAGTAGAGAGTTAGTAGAGAGTTAGTAGAGAGTTAGTAGAGAGTTAGTAGAGTTAGTAGAGAGTTAGTAGAGAGAGAGTTAGTAGAGAGTTAGTAGAGAGAGAGTTAGTAGAGAGTTAGTAAGTAGAGAGTTAGTAGAGAGTTAGTAGAGAGTTAGTAGAGTTAGTAGAGTTAGTAGAGTTAGTAGAGAGTTAGTAGAGAGTTAGTAGAGAGTTAGTAGAGTTAGTAGAGAGTTAGTAGAGTTAGTAGAGAGTTAGTAGAGAGTTAGTAGAGAGTTAGTAGAGTTAGTAGAGGTAGAGTTAGTAGAGTTAGTAGAGTTAGTAGAGAGTTAGTAGAGAGTTAGTAGAGAGTTAGTAGAGTTAGTAGAGAGTTAGTAGAGTTAGTAGAGAGTTAGTAGAGAGTTAGTAGAGAGTTAGTAGAGAGTTAGTAGAGTTAGTAGAGAGTTAGTAGAGAGTTAGTAGAGAGTTAGTAGAGAGTTAGTAGAGAGTTAGTAGAGAGTGAGTTAGTAGAGAGTGAGTTAGTAGAGAGTTAGTAGAGAGTTAGTAGAGAGTTAGTAGAGAGTTAGTAGAGAGTTAGTAGAGAGTTAGTAGAGAGTTAGTAGAGAGTTAGTAAGTAGAGAGTTAGTAGAGAGTTAGTAGAGAGTTAGTAGAGAGTTAGTAGAGAGTTAGTAGAGAGTTAGTAGAGAGTTAGTAGAGAGTTAGTAGAGTTAGTAGAGAGTTAGTAGAGAGTTAGTAGAGAGTTAGTAGAGAGTTAGTAGAGAGTTAGTAGAGAGTTAGTAGAGTTAGTAGAGAGTTAGTAGAGAGTTAGTAGAGTTAGTAGAGAGTTAGTAGAGAGTTAGTAGAGTTAGTAGAGAGTTAGTAGAGTTAGTAGAGAGTTAGTAGAGTTAGTAGAGAGTTAGTAGAGTTAGTAGAGAGTTAGTAGAGAGTTAGTAGAGTTAGTAGAGAGTTAGTAGAGAGTTAGTAGAGAGTTAGTAGAGAGTTAGTAGAGAGTTAGTAGAGAGTTAGTAGAGAGTTAGTAGAGTTAGTAGAGAGTTAGTAGAGTTAGTAGAGAGTTAGTAGAGTTAGTAGAGAGTTAGTAGAGTTAGTAGAGAGTTAGTAGAGTTAGTAAGTAGAGAGTTAGTAGAGAGTTAGTAGAGAGTTAGTAGAGAGTTAGTAGAGAGTTAGTAGAGTTAGTAGAGTTAGTAGAGAGTTAGTAGAGAGTTAGTAGAGAGTTAGTAGAGAGTTAGTAGAGAGTTAGTAGAGAGTTAGTAGAGTTAGTAGAGTTAGTAGAGAGTTAGTAGAGTTAGTAGAGAGTTAGTAGAGTTAGTAGAGAGTTAGTAGAGTTAGTAGAGAGTTAGTAGAGTTAGTAGCGAGAGAGTTAGTAGAGTTAGTAGAGTTAGTAGAGAGAGAGTTAGTAGAGTTAGTAGAGAGAGAGTTAGTAGAGAGTTAGTAGAGAGTTAGTAGAGTTAGTAGAGTTAGTAGAGAGTTAGTAGAGAGTTAGTAGAGTTAGTAGAGAGTTAGTAGAGTTAGTAGAGAGTTAGTAGAGAGTTAGTAGAGAGTTAGTAGAGCTAGTAGAGAGTTAGTAGAGAGTTAGTAGAGTGAGTAGAGAGTTAGTAGAGAGTTAGTAGAGTTAGTAGAGAGTTAGTAGAGAGTTAGTAGAGAGTTAGTAGAGAGTTAGTAGAGGTAGAGTTAGTAGAGTTAGTAGAGTTAGTAGAGAGTTAGTAGAGAGTTAGTAGAGAGTTAGTAGAGAGTTAGTAGAGTTAGTAGAGTTAGTAGAGTTAGTAGAGTTAGTAGAGTTAGTAGAGAGTTAGTAGAGAGTTAGTAGAGTTAGTAGAGAAATAGTAGAGTTAGTAGAGAGTTAGTAGAGTTAGTAGCGAGAGAGTTAGTAGAGTTAGTAGAGGTAGAGTTAGTAGTGTTAGTAGAGAGTTAGTAGAGAGTTAGTAGAGAGTTAGTAGAGTTAGTAGAGGTAGAGTTAGTAGAGTTAGTAGAGTTAGTAGAGAGTTAGTAGAGAGTTAGTAGAGAGTTAGTAGAGTTAGTAGAGAGTTAGTAGAGTTAGTAGAGAGTTAGTAGAGAGTTAGTAGAGAGTTAGTAGAGAGTTAGTAGAGAGTTAGTAGAGAGTTAGTAGAGTTAGTAGAGAGTTAGTAGAGAGTTAGTAGAGTTAGTAGAGAGTTAGTAGAGTTAGTAGAGAGTTAGTAGAGAGTTAGTAGAGAGTTAGTAAGTAGAGAGTTAGTAGAGAGTTAGTAGAGTTAGTAGAGAGTTAGTAGAGTTAGTAGAGTTAGTAGAGTTAGTAGAGTTAGTAGAGGTAGAGTTAGTAGAGTTAGTAGAGTTAGTAGAGAGTTAGTAGAGAGTTAGTAGAGAGTTAGTAGAGTTAGTAGAGAGTTAGTAGAGTTAGTAGAGAGTTAGTAGAGAGTTAGTAGAGAGTTAGTAGAGTTAGTAGAGTTAGTAGAGTTAGTAGAGTTAGTAGAGTTAGTAGCGAGAGAGTTAGTAGAGTTAGTAGAGTTAGTAGAGAGAGAGTTAGTAGAGTTAGTAGAGAGAGAGTTAGTAGAGTTAGTAGAGAGTTAGTAGAGTTAGTAGAGAGTTAGTAGAGAGTTAGTAGAGTTAGTAGAGAGTTAGTAGAGAGTTAGTAGAGTTAGTAGAGAGTTAGTAGAGAGTTAGTAGAGTTAGTAGAGAGTTAGTAGAGTTAGTAGAGAGTTAGTAGAGTTAGTAGAGAGTTAGTAGAGAGTTAGTAGAGAGGTAGTAAGTAGAGAGTTAGTAGAGAGTTAGTAGAGAGTTAGTAGAGTTAGTAGAGTTAGTAGAGTTAGTAGAGAGTTAGTAGAGAGTTAGTAGAGAGTTAGTAGAGAGTTAGTAGAGTTAGTAGAGAGTTAGTAGAGTTAGTAGAGTTAGTGAAGAGTTAGTAGAGAGTTAGTAGAGAGTTAGTAGAGGTAGAGTTAGTAGAGTTAGTGGAGTTAGTAGAGTTAGTAGAGCTAGTGGAGAGTTAGTAGAGAGTTAGTAGAGTTAGTAGAGAGTTAGTAGAGAGTTAGTAGAGTTAGTAGAGTTAGTAGAGTTAGTAGAGTTAGTAGAGAGTTAGTAGAGAGTTAGTAGAGTTAGTAGAGTTAGTAGAGAAATAGTAGAGTTAGTAGAGAGTTAGTAGAGTTAGTAGCGAGAGAGTTAGTAGAGTTAGTAGAGAGTTAGTAGAGAGTTAGTAGAGAGTTAGTAGAGTTAGTAGAGGTAGAGTTAGTAGAGTTAGTAGAGAGTTAGTAGAGAGTTAGTAGAGAGTTAGTAGAGTTAGTAGAGAGTTAGTAGAGTTAGTAGAGAGTTAGTAGAGTTAGTAGAGTTAGTAGAGT
Source organism: Patella pellucida (assembly GCA_917208275.1). Taxonomy (NCBI): domain Eukaryota; kingdom Metazoa; phylum Mollusca; class Gastropoda; family Patellidae; genus Patella; species Patella pellucida. The sequence goes on from OU795044.1 coordinate 6,398,919, forward strand.
TAGTAGAGAGTTAGTAGAGAGTTAGTAGAGAGTTAGTAGAGTTAGTAGAGAGTTAGTAGAGTTAGTAGAGAGTTAGTAGAGTTAGTATAGAGTTAGTAGAGTTAGTATAGAGTTAGTAGAGTTAGTAAGTAGAGAGTTAGTAGAGAGTTAGTAGAGAGTTAGTAGAGAGTTAGTAGAGAGTTAGTAGAGAGTTAGTAGAGAGTTAGTAGAGAGTAAGTAGAGAGTTAGTAGAGTTAGTAGAGAGTTAGTAGAGAGTTAGTAGAGAGTTAGTAGAGAGTTAGTAGAGAGTTAGTAGAGTTAGTAGAGTTAGTAGAGAGTTAGTAGAGTTAGTAGAGAGTTAGTAGAGTTAGTAGAGAGTTAGTAGAGTTAGTAGAGAGTTAGTAGAGTTAGTAGCGAGAGAGTTAGTAGAGTTAGTAGAGAGTTAGTAGAGAGTTAGTAGAGTTAGTAGAGGTAGTAGAGGTAGAGTTAGTAGAGTTAGTAGAGAGTTAGTAGAGTTAGTAGAGTTAGTAGAGAGTTAGTAGAGAGTTAGTAGAGTTAGTAGAGAGTTAGTAGAGTTAGTAGAGAGTAAGTAGAGTTAGTAGAGTTAGTAGAGAGTTGGTAGAGTTAGTAGAGAGTTAGTAGAGTTAGTAGAGAGTTAGTAGAGAGTTAGAAGAGTTAGTAGAGAGTTAGTAGAGAGTTAGTTGAGAGTTAGTAGAGTTAGTAGAGGTAGAGTTAGTAGAGTTAGTAGAGTTAGTAGAGAGTTAGTAGAGAGTTAGTAGAGTTAGTAGAGTTAGTAGAGTTAGTAGAGGTAGAGTTAGTAGAGTTAGTAGAGTTAGTAGAGAGTTAGTAGAGAGTTAGTAGAGAGTTAGTAGAGTTAGTAGAGAGTTAGTAGAGTTAGTAGAGAGTTAGTAGAGAGTTAGTAGAGAGTTAGTAGAGTTAGTAGAGTTAGTAGAGTTAGTAGAGTTAGTAGAGTTAGTAGCGAGAGAGTTAGTAGAGTTAGTAGAGTTAGTAGAGAGAGAGTTAGTAGAGTTAGTAGAGAGAGAGTTAGTAGAGTTAGTAGAGAGTTAGTAGAGTTAGTAGAGAGTTAGTAGAGAGTTAGTAGAGTTAGTAGAGAGTTAGTAGAGTTAGTAGAGAGTTAGTAGAGTTAGTAGCGAGAGAGTTAGTAGAGTTAGTAGAGGTAGAGTTAGTAGAGTTAGTAGAGAGTTAGTAGAGTTAGTAGAGAGTTAGTAGAGAGTTAGTAGAGTTAGTAGAGGTAGAGTTAGTAGAGTTAGAGTTAGTAGAGTTAGTAGAGAGTTAGTAGAGTTAGTAGAGAGTTAGTAGAGAGTTAGTAGAGTTAGTAGAGAGTTAGTAGAGTTAGTAGAGAGTTAGTAGAGTTAGTAGAGAGTTAGTAGAGAGTTAGTAGAGAGTTAGTAGAGAGTTAGTAGAGAGTTAGTAGAGAGTTAGTAGAGAGTTAGTAGAGTTAGTAGAGAGTTAGTAGAGAGTTAGTAGAGTTAGTAGAGAGTTAGTAGAGTTAGTAGAGAGTTAGTAGAGAGTTAGTAGAGAGTTAGTAGAGAGTTAGTAAGTAGAGAGTTAGTAGAGAGTTAGTAGAGAGTTAGTAGAGAGTTAGTAGAGAGTTAGTAGAGAGTTAGTAGAGTTAGTAGAGTTAGTAGAGTTAGTAGAGAGTTAGTAGAGAGTTAGTAGAGAGTTAGTAGAGAGTTAGTAGAGTTAGTAGAGAGTTAGTAGAGTTAGTAGAGAGTTAGTAGAGAGTTAGTAGAGAGTTAGTAGAGAGTTAGTAGAGTTAGTAGAGAGTTAGTAGAGTTAGTAGAGAGTTAGTAGAGAGTTAGTAGAGTTAGTAGAGAGTTAGTAGAGAGTTAGTAGAGTTAGTAGAGTTAGTAGAGTTAGTAGAGAGTTAGTAGAGAGTTAGTAGAGAGTTAGTAAGTAGAGAGTTAGTAGAGAGTTAGTAGAGAGTTAGTAGAGAGTTAGTAGAGAGTTAGTAGAGTTAGTAGAGAGTTAGTAGAGCTAGTAGAGAGTTAGTAGAGAGTTAGTAGAGTGAGTAGAGAGTTAGTAGAGAGTTAGTAGAGTTAGTAGAGAGTTAGTAGAGAGTTAGTAGAGAGTTAGTAGAGAGTTAGTAGAGGTAGAGTTAGTAGAGTTAGTAGAGTTAGTAGAGAGTTAGTAGAGAGTTAGTAGAGAGTTAGTAGAGAGTTAGTAGAGTTAGTAGAGTTAGTAGAGTTAGTAGAGTTAGTAGAGTTAGTAGAGTTAGTAGAGAGTTAGTAGAGAGTTAGTAGAGTTAGTAGAGAAATAGTAGAGTTAGTAGAGAGTTAGTAGAGTTAGTAGCGAGAGAGTTAGTAGAGTTAGTAGAGGTAGAGTTAGTAGTGTTAGTAGAGAGTTAGTAGAGAGTTAGTAGAGAGTTAGTAGAGTTAGTAGAGGTAGAGTTAGTAGAGTTAGTAGAGTTAGTAGAGAGTTAGTAGAGAGTTAGTAGAGAGTTAGTAGAGTTAGTAGAGAGTTAGTAGAGTTAGTAGAGAGTTAGTAGAGAGTTAGTAGAGTTAGTAGAGTTAGTAGAGTTAGTAGAGAGTTAGTAGAGAGTTAGTAGAGAGTTAGTAGAGAGTTAGTAGAGAGTTAGTAGAGTTAGTAGAGAGTTAGTAGAGTTAGTAGAGAGTTAGTATAGAGTTAGTAGAGTTAGTAAGTAGAGAGTTAGTAGAGAGTTAGTAGAGAGTTAGTAGAGAGTTAGTAGAGAGTTAGTAGAGAGTTAGTAGAGAGTTAGTAGAGAGTTAGTAGAGAGTTAGTAGAGTTAGTAGAGAGTTAGTAGAGAGTTAGTAGAGAGTTAGTAGAGAGTTAGTAGAGAGTTAGTAGAGTTAGTAGAGTTAGTAGAGAGTTAGTAGAGAGTTAGTAGAGTTAGTAGAGAGTTAGTAGAGTTAGTAGAGAGTTAGTAGAGTTAGTAGCGAGAGAGTTAGTATAGTTAGTAGAGAGTTAGTAGAGTTAGTAGAGGTAGTAGAGTTAGTAGAGAGTTAGTAGAGAGTTAGTAGAGAGTTAGTAGAGAGTTAGTAGAGAGTTAGTAGAGAGTTAGTAGAGAGTTAGTAGAGAGTTAGTAGAGTTAGTAGAGTTAGTAGAGTTAGTAGAGAGTTAGTAGAGTTAGTAGAGAGTTAGTAGAGTTAGTAGAGAGTTAGTAGAGTTAGTAGAGAGTTAGTAGAGTTAGTAGCGAGAGAGTTAGTAGAGTTAGTAGAGTTAGTAGAGAGAGAGTTAGTAGAGTTAGTAGAGAGAGAGTTAGTAGAGTTAGTAGAGAGTTAGTAGAGAGTTAGTAGAGTTAGTAGAGGTAGAGTTAGTAGAGTTAGAGTTAGTAGAGTTAGTAGAGAGTTAGTAGAGTTAGTAGAGAGTTAGTAGAGAGTTAGTAGAGTTAGTAGAGAGTTAGTAGAGTTAGTAGAGAGTTAGTAGAGTTAGTAGAGAGTTAGTAGAGTTAGTAGAGAGTTAGTAGAGAGTTAGTAGAGAGTTAGTAGAGAGTTAGTAGAGAGTTAGTAGAGAGTTAGTAGAGTTAGTAGAGAGTTAGTAGAGAGTTAGTAGAGTTAGTAGAGAGTTAGTAGAGTTAGTAGAGAGTTAGTAGAGAGTTAGTAGAGTTAGTAGAGAGTTAGTAGAGTTAGTAGAGAGTTAGTAGAGAGTTAGTAGAGAGTTAGTAGAGAGTTAGTAAGTAGAGAGTTAGTAGAGAGTTAGTAGAGAGTTAGTAGAGAGTTAGTAGAGAGTTAGTAGAGAGTTAGTAGAGAGTTAGTAGAGAGTTAGTAGAGTTAGTAGAGAGTTAGTAGAGAGTTAGTAGAGTTAGTAGAGAGTTAGTAGAGAGTTAGTAGAGTTAGTAGAGGTAGAGTTAGTAGAGTTAGTAGAGTTAGTAGAGAGTTAGTAGAGAGTTAGTAGAGTTAGTAGAGAGTTAGTAGAGTTAGTAGAGAGTAAGTAGAGAGTTAGTAGAGTTAGTAGAGAGTTAGTAGAGAGTTAGTAGAGTTAGTAGAGAGTTAGTAGAGTTAGTAGAGAGTTAGTAGAGAGTTAGTAGAGTTAGTAGAGAGTTAGTAGAGTTAGTAGAGAGTTAGTAGAGAGTTAGTAGAGTTAGTAGAGAGTTAGTAGAGTTAGTAGAGAGTTAGTAGAGTTAGTAGCGAGAGAGTTAGTAGAGTTAGTAGAGGTAGAGTTAGTAGAGTTAGTAGAGAGTTAGTAGAGAGTTAGTAGAGAGTTAGTAGAGTTAGTAGAGGTAGAGTTAGTAGAGTTAGTAGAGTTAGTAGAGAGTTAGTAGAGAGTTAGTAGAGAGTTAGTAGAGAGTTAGTAGAGAGTTAGTAGAGAGTTAGTAGAGAGTTAGTAGAGTTAGTAGAGAGTTAGTAGAGTTAGTAGAGTTAGTAGAGAGTTAGTAGAGTTAGTAGAGAGTTAGTAGAGTTAGTAAGTAGAGAGTTAGTAGAGAGTTAGTAGAGAGTTAGTAGAGAGTTAGTAGAGAGTTAGTAGAGTTAGTAGAGTTAGTAGAGAGTTAGTAGAGAGTTAGTGGAGAGTTAGTAGAGAGTTAGTAGAGAGTTAGTAGAGAGTTAGTAGAGTTAGTAGAGTTAGTAGAGAGTTAGTAGAGTTAGTAGAGAGTTAGTAGAGTTAGTAGAGAGTTAGTAGAGTTAGTAGAGAGTTAGTAGAGTTAGTAGCGAGAGAGTTAGTAGAGTTAGTAGAGTTAGTAGAGAGAGAGTTAGTAGAGTTAGTAGAGAGAGAGTTAGTAGAGAGTTAGTAGAGAGTTAGTAGAGTTAGTAGAGTTAGTAGAGAGTTAGTAGAGAGTTAGTAGAGTTAGTAGAGAGTTAGTAGAGTTAGTAGAGAGTTAGTAGAGAGTTAGTAGAGAGTTAGTAGAGAGTTAGTAGAGTTAGTAGAGAGTTAGTAGAGAGTTAGTAGAGTTAGTAGAGAGTTAGTAGAGAGTTAGTAGAGTTAGTAGAGAGTTAGTAGAGTTAGTAGAGAGTTAGTAGAGTTAGTAGAGAGTTAGTAGAGAGTTAGTAGAGAGGTAGTAAGTAGAGAGTTAGTAGAGAGTTAGTAGAGAGTTAGTAGAGTTAGTAGAGTTAGTAGAGTTAGTAGAGAGTTAGTAGAGAGTTAGTAGAGAGTTAGTAGAGAGTTAGTAGAGTTAGTAGAGAGTTAGTAGAGTTAGTAGAGTTAGTGAAGAGTTAGTAGAGAGTTAGTAGAGAGTTAGTAGAGGTAGAGTTAGTAGAGTTAGTGGAGTTAGTAGAGTTAGTAGAGTTAGTGGAGAGTTAGTAGAGAGTTAGTAGAGAGTTAGTAGAGTTAGTAGAGAGTTAGTAGAGAGTTAGTAGAGTTAGTAGAGTTAGTAGAGTTAGTAGAGTTAGTAGAGAGTTAGTAGAGAGTTAGTAGAGTTAGTAGAGTTAGTAGAGAAATAGTAGAGTTAGTAGAGAGTTAGTAGAGTTAGTAGCGAGAGAGTTAGTAGAGTTAGTAGAGAGTTAGTAGAGAGTTAGTAGAGAGTTAGTAGAGTTAGTAGAGGTAGAGTTAGTAGAGTTAGTAGAGAGTTAGTAGAGAGTTAGTAGAGAGTTAGTAGAGTTAGTAGAGAGTTAGTAGAGTTAGTAGAGAGTTAGTAGAGAGTTAGTAGAGTTAGTAGAGTTAGTAGAGTTAGTAGAGAGTTAGTAGAGAGTTAGTAGAGTTAGTAGAGAGTTAGTAGAGTTAGTAGAGAGTTAGTAGAGTTAGTATAGAGTTAGTAGAGTTAGTATAGAGTTAGTAGAGTTAGTAAGTAGAGAGTTAGTAGAGAGTTAGTAGAGAGTTAGTAGAGAGTTAGTAGAGAGTTAGTAGAGAGTTAGTAGAGAGTTAGTAGAGAGTAAGTAGAGAGTTAGTAGAGTTAGTAGAGAGTTAGTAGAGAGTTAGTAGAGAGTTAGTAGAGAGTTAGTAGAGAGTTAGTAGAGTTAGTAGAGTTAGTAGAGAGTTAGTAGAGTTAGTAGAGAGTTAGTAGAGTTAGTAGAGAGTTAGTAGAGTTAGTAGCGAGAGAGTTAGTAGAGTTAGTAGAGAGTTAGTAGAGAGTTAGTAGAGTTAGTAGAGTTAGTTGAGAGTTAGAGTTAGTAGAGTTAGTAGAGAGTTAGTAGAGTTAGTAGAGTTAGTAGAGAGTTAGTAGAGAGTTAGTAGAGTTAGTAGAGAGTTAGTAGAGTTAGTAGAGAGTTAGTAGAGTTAGTAGAGTTAGTAGAGAGTTAGTAGAGTTAGTAGAGAGTTAGTAGAGTTAGTAGAGAGTTAGTAGAGAGTTAGTAGAGTTAGTAGAGAGTTAGTAGAGAGTTAGTAGAGAGTTAGTAGAGTTAGTAGAGGTAGAGTTAGTAGAGTTAGTAGAGTTAGTAGAGAGTTAGTAGAGAGTTAGTAGAGTTAGTAGAGTTAGTAGAGTTAGTAGAGGTAGAGTTAGTAGAGTTAGTAGAGTTAGTAGAGAGTTAGTAGAGAGTTAGTAGAGAGTTAGTAGAGAGTTAGTAGAGTTAGTAGAGAGTTAGTAGAGTTAGTAGAGAGTTAGTAGAGAGTTAGTAGAGAGTTAGTAGAGTTAGTAGAGTTAGTAGAGTTAGTAGAGTTAGTAGAGTTAGTAGCGAGAGAGTTAGTAGAGTTAGTAGAGTTAGTAGAGAGAGAGTTAGTAGAGTTAGTAGAGAGAGAGTTAGTAGAGTTAGTAGAGAGTTAGTAGAGAGTTAGTAGAGTTAGTAGAGGTAGAGTTAGTAGAGGTAGAGTTAGTAGAGTTAGTAGAGAGTTAGTAGAGTTAGTAGAGAGTTAGTAGAGAGTTAGTAGAGTTAGTAGAGAGTTAGTAGAGTTAGTAGAGAGTTAGTAGAGTTAGTAGAGAGTTAGTAGAGTTAGTAGAGAGTTAGTAGAGAGTTAGTAGAGAGTTAGTAGAGAGTTAGTAGAGAGTTAGTAGAGAGTTAGTAGAGAGTTAGTAGAGAGTTAGTAGAGAGTTAGTAGAGTTAGTAGAGAGTTAGTAGAGAGTTAGTAGAGTTAGTAGAGAGTTAGTAGAGTTAGTAGAGAGTTAGTAGAGAGTTAGTAAGTAGAGAGTTAGTAGAGAGTTAGTAGAGTTAGTAGAGTTAGTAGAGTTAGTAGAGAGTTAGTAGAGAGTTAGTAGAGTTAGTAGAGAGTTAGTAGAGTTAGTAGAGAGTTAGTAGAGAGTTAGTAGAGAGTTAGTAGAGAGTTAGTAGAGAGTTAGTAGAGAGTTAGTAGAGTTAGTAGAGAGTTAGTAGAGTTAGTAGAGAGTTAGTAGAGAGTTAGTAGAGTTAGTAGAGAGTTAGTAGAGAGTTAGTAGAGTTAGTAGAGAGTTAGTAGAGTTAGTAGAGAGTTAGTAGAGAGTTAGTAGAGAGTTAGTAAGTAGAGAGTTAGTAGAGAGTTAGTAGAGAGTTAGTAGAGAGTTAGTAGAGAGTTAGTAGAGTTAGTAGAGAGTTAGTAGAGTTAGTAGAGAGTTAGTAGAGAGTTAGTAGAGTTAGTAGAGAGTTAGTAGAGAGTTAGTAGAGAGTTAGTAGAGTTAGTAGAGAGTTAGTAGAGAGTTAGTAGAGGTAGAGTTAGTAGAGTTAGTAGAGTTAGTAGAGAGTTAGTAGAGAGTTAGTAGAGTTAGTAGAGAGTTAGTAGAGTTAGTAGAGAGTTAGTAGAGAGTTAGTAGAGTTAGTAGAGAGTTAGTAGAGAGTTAGTAGAGTTAGTAGAGAGTTAGTAGAGTTAGTAGAGAGTTAGTAGAGAGTTAGTAGAGAGTTAGTAAGTAGAGAGTTAGTAGAGAGTTAGTAGAGAGTTAGTAGAGAGTTAGTAGAGAGTTAGTAGAGAGTTAGTAGAGTTAGTAGAGAGTTAGTAGAGCTAGTAGAGAGTTAGTAGAGAGTTAGTAGAGTTAGTAGAGAGTTAGTAGAGAGTTAGTAGAGAGTTAGTAGAGTTAGTAGAGAGTTAGTAGAGTTAGTAGAGAGTTAGTAGAGAGTTAGTAGAGAGTTAGTAAGTAGAGAGTTAGTAGAGAGTTAGTAGAGAGTTAGTAGAGAGTTAGTAGAGAGTTAGTAGAGTTAGTAGAGAGTTAGTAGAGCTAGTAGAGAGTTAGTAGAGAGTTAGTAGAGTTAGTAGAGAGTTAGTAGAGAGTTAGTAGAGAGTTAGTAGAGTTAGTAGAGAGTTAGTAGAGAGTTAGTAGAGAGTTAGTAGAGTTAGTAGAGTTAGTAGAGAGTTAGTAGAGAGTTAGTAGAGTTAGTAGAGAGTTAGTAGAGTTAGTAGAGAGTTAGTAGAGTTAGTAGCGAGAGAGTTAGTAGAGTTAGTAGAGAGTTAGTAGAGTTAGTAGAGGTAGTAGAGTTAGTAGAGAGTTAGTAGAGAGTTAGTAGAGAGTTAGTAGAGAGTTAGTAGAGAGTTAGTAGAGAGTTAGTAGAGAGTTAGTAGAGAGTTAGTAGAGTTAGTAGAGTTAGTAGAGAGTTAGTAGAGTTAGTAGAGAGTTAGTAGAGTTAGTAGAGAGTTAGTAGAGTTAGTAGAGAGTTAGTAGAGTTAGTAGCGAGAGAGTTAGTAGAGTTAGTAGAGTTAGTAGAGAGAGAGTTAGTAGAGTTAGTAGAGAGAGAGTTAGTAGAGTTAGTAGAGAGTTAGTAGAGAGTTAGTAGAGTTAGTAGAGGTAGAGTTAGTAGAGTTAGAGTTAGTAGAGTTAGTAGAGAGTTAGTAGAGTTAGTAGAGAGTTAGTAGAGAGTTAGTAGAGTTAGTAGAGAGTTAGTAGAGTTAGTAGAGAGTTAGTAGAGTTAGTAGAGAGTTAGTAGAGTTAGTAGAGAGTTAGTAGAGAGTTAGTAGAGAGTTAGTAGAGAGTTAGTAGAGAGTTAGTAGAGAGTTAGTAGAGTTAGTAGAGAGTTAGTAGAGTTAGTAGAGAGTTAGTACAGAGTTAGTAGAGTTAGTAGAGAGTTAGTAGAGTTAGTAGAGAGTTAGTAGAGAGTTAGTAGAGAGTTAGTAGAGAGTTAGTAGAGAGTTAGTAAGTAGAGAGTTAGTAGAGAGTTAGTAGAGAGTTAGTAGAGAGTTAGTAGAGAGTTAGTAGAGAGTTAGTAGAGAGTTAGTAGAGAGTTAGTAGAGTTAGTAGAGAGTTAGTAGAGAGTTAGTAGAGTTAGTAGAGAGTTAGTAGAGAGTTAGTAGAGAGTTAGTAGAGTTAGTAGAGGTAGAGTTAGTAGAGTTAGTAGAGTTAGTAGAGTTAGTAGAGAGTTAGTAGAGAGTTAGTAGAGTTAGTAGAGAGTTAGTAGAGTTAGTAGAGAGTTAGTAGAGAGTTAGTAGAGTTAGTAGAGAGTTAGTAGAGAGTTAGTAGAGTTAGTAGAGAGTTAGTAGAGTTAGTAGAGAGTTAGTAGAGAGTTAGTAGAGTTAGTAGAGAGTTAGTAGAGTTAGTAGAGAGTTAGTAGAGAGTTAGTAGAGTTAGTAGAGAGTTAGTAGAGTTAGTAGAGAGTTAGTAGAGTTAGTAGAGAGAGAGTTAGTAGAGTTAGTAGAGGTAGAGTTAGTAGAGTTAGTAGAGAGTTAGTAGAGAGTTAGTAGAGAGTTAGTAGAGTTAGTAGAGGTAGAGTTAGTAGAGTTAGTAGAGTTAGTAGAGAGTTAGTAGAGAGTTAGTAGAGAGTTAGTAGAGTTAGTAGAGAGTTAGTAGAGTTAGTAGAGAGTTAGTAGAGAGTTAGTAGAGTTAGTAGAGTTAGTAGAGTTAGTAGAGAGTTAGTAGAGAGTTAGTAGAGAGTTAGTAGAGAGTTAGTAGAGAGTTAGTAGAGAGTTAGTAGAGAGTTAGTAGAGTTAGTAGAGAGTTAGTAGAGTTAGTAGAGAGTTAGTAGAGTTAGTAGAGAGTTAGTAGAGAGTTAGTAGAGAGTTAGTAGAGAGTTAGTAGAGAGTTAGTAGAGAGTTAGTAGAGAGTTAGTAGAGTTAGTAGAGTTAGTAGAGAGTTAGTAGAGAGTTAGTGGAGAGTTAGTAGAGAGTTAGTAGAGAGTTAGTAGAGAGTTAGTAGAGTTAGTAGAGTTAGTAGAGAGTTAGTAGAGTTAGTAGAGAGTTAGTAGAGTTAGTAGAGAGTTAGTAGAGTTAGTAGAGAGTTAGTAGAGTTAGTAGAGAGAGAGTTAGTAGAGTTAGTAGAGTTAGTAGAGAGAGAGTTAGTAGAGTTAGTAGAGAGAGAGTTAGTAGAGAGTTAGTAGAGAGTTAGTAGAGTTAGTAGAGTTAGTAGAGAGTTAGTAGAGAGTTAGTAGAGTTAGTAGAGAGTTAGTAGAGTTAGTAGAGAGTTAGTAGAGAGTTAGTAGAGAGTTAGTAGAGAGTTAGTAGAGAGTTAGTAGAGTTAGTAGAGAGTTAGTAGAGAGTTAGTAGAGTTAGTAGAGAGTTAGTAGAGAGTTAGTAGAGTTAGTAGAGAGTTAGTAGAGTTAGTAGAGAGTTAGTAGAGTTAGTAGAGAGTTAGTAGAGAGTTAGTAGAGAGGTAGTAAGTAGAGAGTTAGTAGAGAGTTAGTAGAGAGTTAGTAGAGTTAGTAGAGTTAGTAGAGTTAGTAGAGAGTTAGTAGAGAGTTAGTAGAGAGTTAGTAGAGAGTTAGTAGAGTTAGTAGAGAGTTAGTAGAGTTAGTAGAGTTAGTGAAGAGTTAGTAGAGAGTTAGTAGAGAGTTAGTAGAGGTAGAGTTAGTAGAGTTAGTGGAGTTAGTAGAGTTAGTAGAGTTAGTAGAGAGTTAGTAGAGAGTTAGTAGAGTTAGTAGAGAGTTAGTAGAGAGTTAGTAGAGTTAGTAGAGTTAGTAGAGTTAGTAGAGTTAGTAGAGAGTTAGTAGAGAGTTAGTAGAGTTAGTAGAGTTAGTAGAGAAATAGTAGAGTTAGTAGAGAGTTAGTAGAGTTAGTAGCGAGAGAGTTAGTAGAGTTAGTAGAGAGTTAGTAGAGAGTTAGTAGAGAGTTAGTAGAGTTAGTAGAGGTAGAGTTAGTAGAGTTAGTAGAGAGTTAGTAGAGAGTTAGTAGAGAGTTAGTAGAGTTAGTAGAGAGTTAGTAGAGTTAGTAGAGAGTTAGTAGAGAGTTAGTAGAGTTAGTAGAGTTAGTAGAGTTAGTAGAGAGTTAGTAGAGAGTTAGTAGAGAGTTAGTAGAGTTAGTAGAGAGTTAGTAGAGTTAGTAGAGAGTTAGTAGAGTTAGTAGAGAGTTAGTAGAGTTAGTATAGAGTTAGTAGAGTTAGTAAGTAGAGAGTTAGTAGAGAGTTAGTAGAGAGTTAGTAGAGAGTTAGTAGAGAGTTAGTAGAGAGTTAGTAGAGAGTTAGTAGAGAGTAAGTAGAGAGTTAGTAGAGTTAGTAGAGAGTTAGTAGAGAGTTAGTAGAGAGTTAGTAGAGAGTTAGTAGAGAGTTAGTAGAGTTAGTAGAGTTAGTAGAGAGTTAGTAGAGTTAGTAGAGAGTTAGTAGAGTTAGTAGAGAGTTAGTAGAGTTAGTAGAGAGTTAGTAGAGTTAGTAGCGAGAGAGTTAGTAGAGTTAGTAGAGAGTTAGTAGAGAGTTAGTAGAGAGTTAGTAGAGTTAGTAGAGGTAGTAGAGGTAGAGTTAGTAGAGTTAGTAGAGAGTTAGTAGAGTTAGTAGAGTTAGTAGAGAGTTAGTAGAGAGTTAGTAGAGTTAGTAGAGAGTTAGTAGAGTTAGTAGAGAGTTAGTAGAGTTAGTAGAGTTAGTAGAGAGTTAGTAGAGTTAGTAGAGAGTTAGTAGAGTTAGTAGAGAGTTAGTAGAGAGTTAGTAGAGTTAGTAGAGAGTTAGTAGAGAGTTAGTAGAGAGTTAGTAGAGTTAGTAGAGGTAGAGTTAGTAGAGTTAGTAGAGTTAGTAGAGAGTTAGTAGAGAGTTAGTAGAGTTAGTAGAGTTAGTAGAGTTAGTAGAGGTAGAGTTAGTAGAGTTAGTAGAGTTAGTAGAGAGTTAGTAGAGAGTTAGTAGAGAGTTAGTAGAGAGTTAGTAGAGTTAGTAGAGAGTTAGTAGAGTTAGTAGAGTTAGTAGAGAGTTAGTAGAGAGTTAGTAGAGAGTTAGTAGAGTTAGTAGAGTTAGTAGAGTTAGTAGAGTTAGTAGAGTTAGTAGAGAGAGAGTTAGTAGAGTTAGTAGAGTTAGTAGAGAGAGAGTTAGTAGAGTTAGTAGAGAGAGAGTTAGTAGAGTTAGTAGAGAGTTAGTAGAGAGTTAGTAGAGTTAGTAGAGGTAGAGTTAGTAGAGTTAGAGTTAGTAGAGTTAGTAGAGAGTTAGTAGAGTTAGTAGAGAGTTAGTAGAGAGTTAGTAGAGTTAGTAGAGAGTTAGTAGAGTTAGTAGAGAGTTAGTAGAGTTAGTAGAGAGTTAGTAGAGAGTTAGTAGAGAGTTAGTAGAGAGTTAGTAGAGAGTTAGTAGAGAGTTAGTAGAGAGTTAGTAGAGAGTTAGTAGAGAGTTAGTAGAGAGTTAGTAGAGAGTTAGTAGAGAGTTAATAGAGAGTTAGTAGAGAGTTAGTAGAGTTAGTAGAGAGTTAGTAGAGTTAGTAGAGAGTTAGTAGAGAGTTAGTAAGTAGAGAGTTAGTAGAGAGTTAGTAGAGAGTTAGTAGAGTTAGTAGAGTTAGTAGAGTTAGTAGAGAGTTAGTAGAGAGTTAGTAGAGAGTTAGTAGAGTTAGTAGAGAGTTAGTAGAGTTAGTAGAGAGTTAGTAGAGAGTTAGTAGAGAGTTAGTAGAGAGTTAGTAGAGAGTTAGTAGAGAGTTAGTAGAGTTAGTAGAGAGTTAGTAGAGTTAGTAGAGAGTTAGTAGAGAGTTAGTAGAGTTAGTAGAGAGTTAGTAGAGAGTTAGTAGAGTTAGTAGAGAGTTAGTAGAGTTAGTAGAGAGTTAGTAGAGAGTTAGTAGAGAGTTAGTAAGTAGAGAGTTAGTAGAGAGTTAGTAGAGAGTTAGTAGAGAGTTAGTAGAGAGTTAGTAGAGTTAGTAGAGAGTTAGTAGAGCTAGTAGAGAGTTAGTAGAGAGTTAGTAGAGTTAGTAGAGAGTTAGTAGAGAGTTAGTAGAGTTAGTAGAGAGTTAGTAGAGTTAGTAGCGAGAGAGTTAGTAGAGTTAGTAGAGAGTTAGTAGAGAGTTAGTAGAGTTAGTAGAGGTAGTAGAGGTAGAGTTAGTAGAGTTAGTAGAGAGTTAGTAGAGTTAGTAGAGTTAGTAGAGAGTTAGTAGAGAGTTAGTAGAGTTAGTAGAGAGTTAGTAGAGTTAGTAGAGAGTTAGTAGAGTTAGTAGAGTTAGTAGAGAGTTAGTAGAGTTAGTAGAGAGTTAGTAGAGTTAGTAGAGAGTTAGTAGAGAGTTAGTAGAGTTAGTAGAGAGTTAGTAGAGAGTTAGTAGAGAGTTAGTAGAGTTAGTAGAGGTAGAGTTAGTAGAGTTAGTAGAGTTAGTAGAGAGTTAGTAGAGAGTTAGTAGAGTTAGTAGAGTTAGTAGAGTTAGTAGAGGTAGAGTTAGTAGAGTTAGTAGAGTTAGTAGAGAGTTAGTAGAGAGTTAGTAGAGAGTTAGTAGAGAGTTAGTAGAGTTAGTAGAGAGTTAGTAGAGTTAGTAGAGAGTTAGTAGAGAGTTAGTAGAGAGTTAGTAGAGTTAGTAGAGTTAGTAGAGTTAGTAGAGTTAGTAGAGTTAGTAGAGAGAGAGTTAGTAGAGTTAGTAGAGTTAGTAGAGAGAGAGTTAGTAGAGTTAGTAGAGAGAGAGTTAGTAGAGTTAGTAGAGAGTTAGTAGAGAGTTAGTAGAGTTAGTAGAGGTAGAGTTAGTAGAGGGAGAGTTAGTAGAGTTAGTAGAGAGTTAGTAGAGTTAGTAGAGAGTTAGTAGAGAGTTAGTAGAGTTAGTAGAGAGTTAGTAGAGTTAGTAGAGAGTTAGTAGAGTTAGTAGAGAGTTAGTAGAGTTAGTAGAGAGTTAGTAGAGAGTTAGTAGAGAGTTAGTAGAGAGTTAGTAGAGAGTTAGTAGAGAGTTAGTAGAGAGTTAGTAGAGAGTTAGTAGAGAGTTAGTAGAGTTAGTAGAGAGTTAGTAGAGAGTTAGTAGAGTTAGTAGAGAGTTAGTAGAGTTAGTAGAGAGTTAGTAGAGAGTTAGTAAGTAGAGAGTTAGTAGAGAGTTAGTAGAGAGTTAGTAGAGTTAGTAGAGTTAGTAGAGTTAGTAGAGTTAGTAGAGAGTTAGTAGAGAGTTAGTAGAGAGTTAGTAGAGTTAGTAGAGAGTTAGTAGAGTTAGTAGAGAGTTAGTAGAGAGTTAGTAGAGAGTTAGTAGAGAGTTAGTAGAGAGTTAGTAGAGAGTTAGTAGAGTTAGTAGAGAGTTAGTAGAGTTAGTAGAGAGTTAGTAGAGAGTTAGTAGAGTTAGTAGAGAGTTAGTAGAGAGTTAGTAGAGTTAGTAGAGAGTTAGTAGAGTTAGTAGAGAGTTAGTAGAGAGTTAGTAGAGAGTTAGTAAGTAGAGAGTTAGTAGAGAGTTAGTAGAGAGTTAGTAAGTAGAGAGTTAGTAGAGAGTTAGTAGAGTTAGTAGAGAGTTAGTAGAGCTAGTAGAGAGTTAGTAGAGAGTTAGTAGAGTTAGTAGAGAGTTAGTAGAGAGTTAGTAGAGAGTTAGTAGAGTTAGTAGAGAGTTAGTAGAGAGTTAGTAGAGGTAGAGTTAGTAGAGTTAGTAGAGTTAGTAGAGAGTTAGTAGAGAGTTAGTAGAGTTAGTAGAGAGTTAGTAGAGTTAGTAGAGAGTTAGTAGAGAGTTAGTAGAGTTAGTAGAGAGTTAGTAGAGAGTTAGTAGAGTTAGTAGAGAGTTAGTAGAGTTAGTAGAGAGTTAGTAGAGAGTTAGTAGAGAGTTAGTAAGTAGAGAGTTAGTAGAGAGTTAGTAGAGAGTTAGTAGAGAGTTAGTAGAGAGTTAGTAGAGAGTTAGTAGAGTTAGTAGAGAGTTAGTAGAGCTAGTAGAGAGTTAGTAGAGAGTTAGTAGAGTTAGTAGAGAGTTAGTAGAGAGTTAGTAGAGAGTTAGTAGAGTTAGTAGAGAGTTAGTAGAGTTAGTAGAGAGTTAGTAGAGAGTTAGTAGAGAGTTAGTAAGTAGAGAGTTAGTAGAGAGTTAGTAGAGAGTTAGTAGAGAGTTAGTAGAGAGTTAGTAGAGTTAGTAGAGAGTTAGTAGAGCTAGTAGAGAGTTAGTAGAGAGTTAGTAGAGTTAGTAGAGAGTTAGTAGAGAGTTAGTAGAGAGTTAGTAGAGTTAGTAGAGAGTTAGTAGAGAGTTAGTAGAGAGTTAGTAGAGTTAGTAGAGTTAGTAGAGAGTTAGTAGAGAGTTAGTAGAGTTAGTAGAGAGTTAGTAGAGTTAGTAGAGAGTTAGTAGAGAGTTAGTAGAGTTAGTAGAGAGTTAGTAGAGAGTTAGTAGAGTTAGTAGAGAGTTAGTAGAGTTAGTAGAGAGTTAGTAGAGAGTTAGTAGAGAGTTAGTAAGTAGAGAGTTAGTAGAGAGTTAGTAGAGAGTTAGTAGAGAGTTAGTAGAGAGTTAGTAGAGAGTTAGTAGAGTTAGTAGAGAGTTAGTAGAGCTAGTAGAGAGTTAGTAGAGAGTTAGTAGAGTTAGTAGAGAGTTAGTAGAGAGTTAGTAGAGAGTTAGTAGAGTTAGTAGAGAGTTAGTAGAGTTAGTAGAGAGTTAGTAGAGAGTTAGTAGAGAGTTAGTAAGTAGAGAGTTAGTAGAGAGTTAGTAGAGAGTTAGTAGAGAGTTAGTAGAGAGTTAGTAGAGTTAGTAGAGAGTTAGTAGAGTTAGTAGAGAGTTAGTAGAGAGTTAGTAGAGTTAGTAGAGAGTTAGTAGAGAGTTAGTAGAGAGTTAGTAGAGTTAGTAGAGAGTTAGTAGAGAGTTAGTAGAGAGTTAGTAGAGTTAGTAGAGTTAGTAGAGAGTTAGTAGAGAGTTAGTAGAGTTAGTAGAGAGTTAGTAGAGTTAGTAGAGAGTTAGTAGAGTTAGTAGCAATAGAGTTAGTATAGTTAGTAGAGAGTTAGTAGAGTTAGTAGAGGTAGTAGAGTTAGTAGAGAGTTAGTAGAGAGTTAGTAGAGAGTTAGTAGAGAGTTAGTAGAGAGTTAGTAGAGAGTTAGTAGAGAGTTAGTAGAGAGTTAGTAGAGTTAGTAGAGTTAGTAGAGTTAGTAGAGAGTTAGTAGAGTTAGTAGAGAGTTAGTAGAGTTAGTAGAGAGTTAGTAGAGTTAGTAGAGAGTTAGTAGAGTTAGTAGAGAGAGAGTTAGTAGAGTTAGTAGAGTTAGTAGAGAGAGAGTTAGTAGAGTTAGTAGAGAGAGAGTTAGTAGAGTTAGTAGAGAGTTAGTAGAGAGTTAGTAGAGTTAGTAGAGGTAGAGTTAGTAGAGTTAGAGTTAGTAGAGTTAGTAGAGAGTTAGTAGAGTTAGTAGAGAGTTAGTAGAGAGTTAGTAGAGTTAGTAGAGAGTTAGTAGAGTTAGTAGAGAGTTAGTAGAGTTAGTAGAGAGTTAGTAGAGTTAGTAGAGAGTTAGTAGAGAGTTAGTAGAGAGTTAGTAGAGAGTTAGTAGAGAGTTAGTAGAGAGTTAGTAGAGTTAGTAGAGAGTTAGTAGAGAGTTAGTAGAGTTAGTAGAGAGTTAGTAGAGTTAGTAGAGAGTTAGTAGAGAGTTAGTAGAGTTAGTAGAGAGTTAGTAGAGTTAGTAGAGAGTTAGTAGAGAGTTAGTAGAGAGTTAGTAGAGAGTTAGTAAGTAGAGAGTTAGTAGAGAGTTAGTAGAGAGTTAGTAGAGAGTTAGTAGAGAGTTAGTAGAGAGTTAGTAGAGAGTTAGTAGAGTTAGTAGAGAGTTAGTAGAGAGTTAGTAGAGTTAGTAGAGAGTTAGTAGAGAGTTAGTAGAGAGTTAGTAGAGTTAGTAGAGGTAGAGTTAGTAGAGTTAGTAGAGTTAGTAGAGAGTTAGTAGAGAGTTAGTAGAGTTAGTAGAGAGTTAGTAGAGTTAGTAGAGAGTAAGTAGAGAGTTAGTAGAGTTAGTAGAGAGTTAGTAGAGAGTTAGTAGAGTTAGTAGAGAGTTAGTAGAGTTAGTAGAGAGTTAGTAGAGAGTTAGTAGAGAGTTAGTAGAGAGTTAGTAGAGTTAGTAGAGTTAGTAGAGTTAGTAGAGAGTTAGTAGAGTTAGTAGAGAGTTAGTAGAGTTAGTAGAGAGTTAGTAGAGTTAGTAGAGAGTTAGTAGAGTTAGTAGCGAGAGAGTTAGTAGAGTTAGTAGAGTTAGTAGAGAGAGAGTTAGTAGAGTTAGTAGAGAGAGAGTTAGTAGAGTTAGTAGAGAGTTAGTAGAGAGTTAGTAGAGTTAGTAGAGGTAGAGTTAGTAGAGTTAGAGTTAGTAGAGTTAGTAGAGAGTTAGTAGAGTTAGTAGAGAGTTAGTAGAGAGTTAGTAGAGTTAGTAGAGAGTTAGTAGAGTTAGTAGAGAGTTAGTAGAGTTAGTAGAGAGTTAGTAGAGTTAGTAGAGTTAGTAGAGAGTTAGTAGAGAGTTAGTAGAGAGTTAGTAGAGAGTTAGTAGAGAGTTAGTAGAGTTAGTAGAGAGTTAGTAGAGAGTTAGTAGAGTTAGTAGAGAGTTAGTAGAGTTAGTAGAGAGTTAGTAGAGAGTTAGTAGAGTTAGTAGAGAGTTAGTAGAGTTAGTAGAGAGTTAGTAGAGAGTTAGTAGAGAGTTAGTAGAGAGTTAGTAAGTAGAGAGTTAGTAGAGAGTTAGTAGAGAGTTAGTAGAGAGTTAGTAGAGAGTTAGTAGAGAGTTAGTAGAGTTAGTAGAGAGTTAGTAGAGAGTTAGTAGAGTTAGTAGAGAGTTAGTAGAGAGTTAGTAGAGAGTTAGTAGAGTTAGTAGAGGTAGAGTTAGTAGAGTTAGTAGAGTTAGTAGAGAGTTAGTAGAGAGTTAGTAGAGAGTTAGTAGAGTTAGTAGAGAGTTAGTAGAGAGTTAGTAGAGAGGTAGTAAGTAGAGAGTTAGTAGAGAGTTAGTAGAGAGTTAGTAGAGTTAGTAGAGTTAGTAGAGTTAGTAGAGAGTTAGTAGAGAGTTAGTAGAGAGTTAGTAGAGAGTTAGTAGAGTTAGTAGAGAGTTAGTAGAGTTAGTAGAGTTAGTGAAGAGTTAGTAGAGAGTTAGTAGAGAGTTAGTAGAGGTAGAGTTAGTAGAGTTAGTGGAGTTAGTAGAGTTAGTAGAGTTAGTGGAGAGTTAGTAGAGAGTTAGTAGAGAGTTAGTAGAGTTAGTAGAGAGTTAGTAGAGAGTTAGTAGAGTTAGTAGAGTTAGTAGAGTTAGTAGAGTTAGTAGAGAGTTAGTAGAGAGTTAGTAGAGTTAGTAGAGTTAGTAGAGAAATAGTAGAGTTAGTAGAGAGTTAGTAGAGTTAGTAGCGAGAGAGTTAGTAGAGTTAGTAGAGAGTTAGTAGAGAGTTAGTAGAGAGTTAGTAGAGTTAGTAGAGGTAGAGTTAGTAGAGTTAGTAGAGAGTTAGTAGAGAGTTAGTAGAGAGTTAGTAGAGTTAGTAGAGAGTTAGTAGAGTTAGTAGAGAGTTAGTAGAGAGTTAGTAGAGTTAGTAGAGTTAGTAGAGTTAGTAGAGAGTTAGTAGAGAGTTAGTAGAGTTAGTAGAGAGTTAGTAGAGTTAGTAGAGAGTTAGTAGAGTTAGTAGAGAGTTAGTAGAGTTAGTATAGAGTTAGTAGAGTTAGTAAGTAGAGAGTTAGTAGAGAGTTAGTAGAGAGTTAGTAGAGAGTTAGTAGAGAGTTAGTAGAGAGTTAGTAGAGAGTTAGTAGAGAGTAAGTAGAGAGTTAGTAGAGTTAGTAGAGAGTTAGTAGAGAGTTAGTAGAGAGTTAGTAGAGAGTTAGTAGAGAGTTAGTAGAGTTAGTAGAGTTAGTAGAGAGTTAGTAGAGTTAGTAGAGAGTTAGTAGAGTTAGTAGAGAGTTAGTAGAGTTAGTAGCGAGAGAGTTAGTAGAGTTAGTAGAGAGTTAGTAGAGAGTTAGTAGAGTTAGTAGAGGTAGTAGAGGTAGAGTTAGTAGAGTTAGTAGAGAGTTAGTAGAGTTAGTAGAGTTAGTAGAGAGTTAGTAGAGAGTTAGTAGAGTTAGTAGAGAGTTAGTAGAGTTAGTAGAGAGTTAGTAGAGTTAGTAGAGTTAGTAGAGAGTTAGTAGAGTTAGTAGAGAGTTAGTAGAGTTAGTAGAGAGTTAGTAGAGAGTTAGTAGAGTTAGTAGAGAGTTAGTAGAGAGTTAGTAGAGAGTTAGTAGAGTTAGTAGAGGTAGAGTTAGTAGAGTTAGTAGAGTTAGTAGAGAGTTAGTAGAGAGTTAGTAGAGTTAGTAGAGTTAGTAGAGTTAGTAGAGGTAGAGTTAGTAGAGTTAGTAGAGTTAGTAGAGAGTTAGTAGAGAGTTAGTAGAGAGTTAGTAGAGAGTTAGTAGAGTTAGTAGAGAGTTAGTAGAGTTAGTAGAGAGTTAGTAGAGAGTTAGTAGAGAGTTAGTAGAGTTAGTAGAGTTAGTAGAGTTAGTAGAGTTAGTAGAGTTAGTAGAGAGAGAGTTAGTAGAGTTAGTAGAGTTAGTAGAGAGAGAGTTAGTAGAGTTAGTAGAGAGAGAGTTAGTAGAGTTAGTAGAGAGTTAGTAGAGAGTTAGTAGAGTTAGTAGAGGTAGAGTTAGTAGAGTTAGAGTTAGTAGAGTTAGTAGAGAGTTAGTAGAGTTAGTAGAGAGTTAGTAGAGAGTTAGTAGAGTTAGTAGAGAGTTAGTAGAGTTAGTAGAGAGTTAGTAGAGTTAGTAGAGAGTTAGTAGAGTTAGTAGAGAGTTAGTAGAGAGTTAGTAGAGAGTTAGTAGAGAGTTAGTAGAGAGTTAGTAGAGAGTTAGTAGAGAGTTAGTAGAGAGTTAGTAGAGAGTTAGTAGAGTTAGTAGAGAGTTAGTAGAGAGTTAGTAGAGTTAGTAGAGAGTTAGTAGAGTTAGTAGAGAGTTAGTAGAGAGTTAGTAAGTAGAGAGTTAGTAGAGAGTTAGTAGAGTTAGTAGAGTTAGTAGAGTTAGTAGAGAGTTAGTAGAGAGTTAGTAGAGTTAGTAGAGAGTTAGTAGAGTTAGTAGAGAGTTAGTAGAGAGTTAGTAGAGAGTTAGTAGAGAGTTAGTAGAGAGTTAGTAGAGAGTTAGTAGAGTTAGTAGAGAGTTAGTAGAGTTAGTAGAGAGTTAGTAGAGAGTTAGTAGAGTTAGTAGAGAGTTAGTAGAGAGTTAGTAGAGTTAGTAGAGAGTTAGTAGAGTTAGTAGAGAGTTAGTAGAGAGTTAGTAGAGAGTTAGTAAGTAGAGAGTTAGTAGAGAGTTAGTAGAGAGTTAGTAGAGAGTTAGTAGAGAGTTAGTAGAGTTAGTAGAGAGTTAGTAGAGCTAGTAGAGAGTTAGTAGAGAGTTAGTAGAGTTAGTAGAGAGTTAGTAGAGAGTTAGTAGAGAGTTAGTAGAGTTAGTAGAGAGTTAGTAGAGAGTTAGTAGAGAGTTAGTAGAGAGTTAGTAGAGAGTTAGTAGAGTTAGTAGAGAGTTAGTAGAGCTAGTAGAGAGTTAGTAGAGAGTTAGTAGAGTTAGTAGAGAGTTAGTAGAGAGTTAGTAGAGAGTTAGTAGAGTTAGTAGAGAGTTAGTAGAGAGTTAGTAGAGGTAGAGTTAGTAGAGTTAGTAGAGTTAGTAGAGAGTTAGTAGAGAGTTAGTAGAGTTAGTAGAGAGTTAGTAGAGTTAGTAGAGAGTTAGTAGAGAGTTAGTAGAGTTAGTAGAGAGTTAGTAGAGAGTTAGTAGAGTTAGTAGAGAGTTAGTAGAGTTAGTAGAGAGTTAGTAGAGAGTTAGTAGAGAGTTAGTAAGTAGAGAGTTAGTAGAGAGTTAGTAGAGAGTTAGTAGAGAGTTAGTAGAGAGTTAGTAGAGTTAGTAGAGAGTTAGTAGAGCTAGTAGAGAGTTAGTAGAGAGTTAGTAGAGTTAGTAGAGAGTTAGTAGAGAGTTAGTAGAGAGTTAGTAGAGTTAGTAGAGAGTTAGTAGAGTTAGTAGAGAGTTAGTAGAGAGTTAGTAGAGAGTTAGTAAGTAGAGAGTTAGTAGAGAGTTAGTAGAGAGTTAGTAGAGAGTTAGTAGAGAGTTAGTAGAGTTAGTAGAGAGTTAGTAGAGCTAGTAGAGAGTTAGTAGAGAGTTAGTAGAGTTAGTAGAGAGTTAGTAGAGAGTTAGTAGAGAGTTAGTAGAGTTAGTAGAGAGTTAGTAGAGAGTTAGTAGAGAGTTAGTAGAGTTAGTAGAGTTAGTAGAGAGTTAGTAGAGAGTTAGTAGAGTTAGTAGAGAGTTAGTAGAGTTAGTAGAGAGTTAGTAGAGTTAGTAGCGAGAGAGTTAGTAGAGTTAGTAGAGAGTTAGTAGAGTTAGTAGAGGTAGTAGAGTTAGTAGAGAGTTAGTAGAGAGTTAGTAGAGAGTTAGTAGAGAGTTAGTAGAGAGTTAGTAGAGAGTTAGTAGAGAGTTAGTAGAGAGTTAGTAGAGTTAGTAGAGTTAGTAGAGAGTTAGTAGAGTTAGTAGAGAGTTAGTAGAGTTAGTAGAGAGTTAGTAGAGTTAGTAGAGAGTTAGTAGAGTTAGTAGCGAGAGAGTTAGTAGAGTTAGTAGAGTTAGTAGAGAGAGAGTTAGTAGAGTTAGTAGAGAGAGAGTTAGTAGAGTTAGTAGAGAGTTAGTAGAGAGTTAGTAGAGTTAGTAGAGGTAGAGTTAGTAGAGTTAGAGTTAGTAGAGTTAGTAGAGAGTTAGTAGAGTTAGTAGAGAGTTAGTAGAGAGTTAGTAGAGTTAGTAGAGAGTTAGTAGAGTTAGTAGAGAGTTAGTAGAGTTAGTAGAGAGTTAGTAGAGTTAGTAGAGAGTTAGTAGAGAGTTAGTAGAGAGTTAGTAGAGAGTTAGTAGAGAGTTAGTAGAGAGTTAGTAGAGTTAGTAGAGAGTTAGTAGAGTTAGTAGAGAGTTAGTACAGAGTTAGTAGAGTTAGTAGAGAGTTAGTAGAGTTAGTAGAGAGTTAGTAGAGAGTTAGTAGAGAGTTAGTAGAGAGTTAGTAGAGAGTTAGTAAGTAGAGAGTTAGTAGAGAGTTAGTAGAGAGTTAGTAGAGAGTTAGTAGAGAGTTAGTAGAGAGTTAGTAGAGAGTTAGTAGAGAGTTAGTAGAGTTAGTAGAGAGTTAGTAGAGAGTTAGTAGAGTTAGTAGAGAGTTAGTAGAGAGTTAGTAGAGAGTTAGTAGAGTTAGTAGAGGTAGAGTTAGTAGAGTTAGTAGAGTTAGTAGAGTTAGTAGAGAGTTAGTAGAGAGTTAGTAGAGTTAGTAGAGAGTTAGTAGAGTTAGTAGAGAGTTAGTAGAGAGTTAGTAGAGTTAGTAGAGAGTTAGTAGAGAGTTAGTAGAGTTAGTAGAGAGTTAGTAGAGTTAGTAGAGAGTTAGTAGAGAGTTAGTAGAGTTAGTAGAGAGTTAGTAGAGTTAGTAGAGAGTTAGTAGAGAGTTAGTAGAGTTAGTAGAGAGTTAGTAGAGTTAGTAGAGAGTTAGTAGAGTTAGTAGCGAGAGAGTTAGTAGAGTTAGTAGAGGTAGAGTTAGTAGAGTTAGTAGAGAGTTAGTAGAGAGTTAGTAGAGAGTTAGTAGAGTTAGTAGAGGTAGAGTTAGTAGAGTTAGTAGAGTTAGTAGAGAGTTAGTAGAGAGTTAGTAGAGAGTTAGTAGAGTTAGTAGAGAGTTAGTAGAGTTAGTAGAGAGTTAGTAGAGAGTTAGTAGAGTTAGTAGAGTTAGTAGAGTTAGTAGAGAGTTAGTAGAGAGTTAGTAGAGAGTTAGTAGAGAGTTAGTAGAGAGTTAGTAGAGAGTTAGTAGAGAGTTAGTAGAGTTAGTAGAGAGTTAGTAGAGTTAGTAGAGAGTTAGTAGAGTTAGTAGAGAGTTAGTAGAGTTAGTAAGTAGAGAGTTAGTAGAGAGTTAGTAGAGAGTTAGTAGAGAGTTAGTAGAGAGTTAGTAGAGTTAGTAGAGTTAGTAGAGAGTTAGTAGAGAGTTAGTGGAGAGTTAGTAGAGAGTTAGTAGAGAGTTAGTAGAGAGTTAGTAGAGTTAGTAGAGTTAGTAGAGAGTTAGTAGAGTTAGTAGAGAGTTAGTAGAGTTAGTAGAGAGTTAGTAGAGTTAGTAGAGAGTTAGTAGAGTTAGTAGAGTTAGTAGAGAGTTAGTAGAGTTAGTAGAGTTAGTAGAGAGAGAGTTAGTAGAGTTAGTAGAGAGAGAGTTAGTAGAGAGTTAGTAGAGAGTTAGTAGAGTTAGTAGAGTTAGTAGAGAGTTAGTAGAGAGTTAGTAGAGTTAGTAGAGAGTTAGTAGAGTTAGTAGAGAGTTAGTAGAGAGTTAGTAGAGAGTTAGTAGAGAGTTAGTAGAGAGTTAGTAGAGTTAGTAGAGAGTTAGTAGAGAGTTAGTAGAGTTAGTAGAGAGTTAGTAGAGAGTTAGTAGAGTTAGTAGAGAGTTAGTAGAGTTAGTAGAGAGTTAGTAGAGTTAGTAGAGAGTTAGTAGAGAGTTAGTAGAGAGGTAGTAAGTAGAGAGTTAGTAGAGAGTTAGTAGAGAGTTAGTAGAGTTAGTAGAGTTAGTAGAGTTAGTAGAGAGTTAGTAGAGAGTTAGTAGAGAGTTAGTAGAGAGTTAGTAGAGTTAGTAGAGAGTTAGTAGAGTTAGTAGAGTTAGTAGAGAGTTAGTAGAGAGTTAGTAGAGAGTTAGTAGAGGTAGAGTTAGTAGAGTTAGTGGAGTTAGTAGAGTTAGTAGAGTTAGTGGAGAGTTAGTAGAGAGTTAGTAGAGTTAGTAGAGAGTTAGTAGAGAGTTAGTAGAGTTAGTAGAGTTAGTAGAGTTAGTAGAGTTAGTAGAGAGTTAGTAGAGAGTTAGTAGAGTTAGTAGAGTTAGTAGAGAAATAGTAGAGTTAGTAGAGAGTTAGTAGAGTTAGTAGCGAGAGAGTTAGTAGAGTTAGTAGAGAGTTAGTAGAGAGTTAGTAGAGAGTTAGTAGAGTTAGTAGAGGTAGAGTTAGTAGAGTTAGTAGAGAGTTAGTAGAGAGTTAGTAGAGAGTTAGTAGAGTTAGTAGAGAGTTAGTAGAGTTAGTAGAGAGTTAGTAGAGAGTTAGTAGAGTTAGTAGAGTTAGTAGAGTTAGTAGAGAGTTAGTAGAGAGTTAGTAGAGAGTTAGTAGAGTTAGTAGAGAGTTAGTAGAGTTAGTAGAGAGTTAGTAGAGTTAGTATAGAGTTAGTAGAGTTAGTATAGAGTTAGTAGAGTTAGTAAGTAGAGAGTTAGTAGAGAGTTAGTAGAGAGTTAGTAGAGAGTTAGTAGAGAGTTAGTAGAGAGTTAGTAGAGAGTTAGTAGAGAGTAAGTAGAGAGTTAGTAGAGTTAGTAGAGAGTTAGTAGAGAGTTAGTAGAGAGTTAGTAGAGAGTTAGTAGAGAGTTAGTAGAGTTAGTAGAGTTAGTAGAGAGTTAGTAGAGTTAGTAGAGAGTTAGTAGAGTTAGTAGAGAGTTAGTAGAGTTAGTAGAGAGTTAGTAGAGTTAGTAGCGAGAGAGTTAGTAGAGTTAGTAGAGAGTTAGTAGAGAGTTAGTAGAGAGTTAGTAGAGTTAGTAGAGGTAGTAGAGGTAGAGTTAGTAGAGTTAGTAGAGAGTTAGTAGAGTTAGTAGAGTTAGTAGAGAGTTAGTAGAGAGTTAGTAGAGTTAGTAGAGAGTTAGTAGAGTTAGTAGAGAGTTAGTAGAGTTAGTAGAGTTAGTAGAGAGTTAGTAGAGTTAGTAGAGAGTTAGTAGAGTTAGTAGAGAGTTAGTAGAGAGTTAGTAGAGTTAGTAGAGAGTTAGTAGAGAGTTAGTAGAGAGTTAGTAGAGTTAGTAGAGGTAGAGTTAGTAGAGTTAGTAGAGTTAGTAGAGAGTTAGTAGAGAGTTAGTAGAGTTAGTAGAGTTAGTAGAGTTAGTAGAGGTAGAGTTAGTAGAGTTAGTAGAGTTAGTAGAGAGTTAGTAGAGAGTTAGTAGAGAGTTAGTAGAGAGTTAGTAGAGTTAGTAGAGAGTTAGTAGAGTTAGTAGAGTTAGTAGAGAGTTAGTAGAGAGTTAGTAGAGAGTTAGTAGAGTTAGTAGAGTTAGTAGAGTTAGTAGAGTTAGTAGAGTTAGTAGCGAGAGAGTTAGTAGAGTTAGTAGAGTTAGTAGAGAGAGAGTTAGTAGAGTTAGTAGAGAGAGAGTTAGTAGAGTTAGTAGAGAGTTAGTAGAGAGTTAGTAGAGTTAGTAGAGGTAGAGTTAGTAGAGTTAGAGTTAGTAGAGTTAGTAGAGAGTTAGTAGAGTTAGTAGAGAGTTAGTAGAGAGTTAGTAGAGTTAGTAGAGAGTTAGTAGAGTTAGTAGAGAGTTAGTAGAGTTAGTAGAGAGTTAGTAGAGAGTTAGTAGAGAGTTAGTAGAGAGTTAGTAGAGAGTTAGTAGAGAGTTAGTAGAGAGTTAGTAGAGAGTTAGTAGAGAGTTAGTAGAGAGTTAGTAGAGAGTTAGTAGAGAGTTAATAGAGAGTTAGTAGAGAGTTAGTAGAGTTAGTAGAGAGTTAGTAGAGTTAGTAGAGAGTTAGTAGAGAGTTAGTAAGTAGAGAGTTAGTAGAGAGTTAGTAGAGAGTTAGTAGAGTTAGTAGAGTTAGTAGAGTTAGTAGAGAGTTAGTAGAGAGTTAGTAGAGAGTTAGTAGAGTTAGTAGAGAGTTAGTAGAGTTAGTAGAGAGTTAGTAGAGAGTTAGTAGAGAGTTAGTAGAGAGTTAGTAGAGAGTTAGTAGAGAGTTAGTAGAGTTAGTAGAGAGTTAGTAGAGTTAGTAGAGAGTTAGTAGAGAGTTAGTAGAGTTAGTAGAGAGTTAGTAGAGAGTTAGTAGAGTTAGTAGAGAGTTAGTAGAGTTAGTAGAGAGTTAGTAGAGAGTTAGTAGAGAGTTAGTAAGTAGAGAGTTAGTAGAGAGTTAGTAGAGAGTTAGTAGAGAGTTAGTAGAGAGTTAGTAGAGTTAGTAGAGAGTTAGTAGAGCTAGTAGAGAGTTAGTAGAGAGTTAGTAGAGTTAGTAGAGAGTTAGTAGAGAGTTAGTAGAGTTAGTAGAGAGTTAGTAGAGTTAGTAGCGAGAGAGTTAGTAGAGTTAGTAGAGAGTTAGTAGAGAGTTAGTAGAGTTAGTAGAGGTAGTAGAGGTAGAGTTAGTAGAGTTAGTAGAGAGTTAGTAGAGTTAGTAGAGTTAGTAGAGAGTTAGTAGAGAGTTAGTAGAGAGTTAGTAGAGTTAGTAGAGAGTTAGTAGAGTTAGTAGAGAGTTAGTAGAGTTAGTAGAGTTAGTAGAGAGTTAGTAGAGTTAGTAGAGAGTTAGTAGAGTTAGTAGAGAGTTAGTAGAGAGTTAGTAGAGTTAGTAGAGAGTTAGTAGAGAGTTAGTAGAGAGTTAGTAGAGTTAGTAGAGGTAGAGTTAGTAGAGTTAGTAGAGTTAGTAGAGAGTTAGTAGAGAGTTAGTAGAGTTAGTAGAGTTAGTAGAGTTAGTAGAGGTAGAGTTAGTAGAGTTAGTAGAGTTAGTAGAGAGTTAGTAGAGAGTTAGTAGAGAGTTAGTAGAGAGTTAGTAGAGTTAGTAGAGAGTTAGTAGAGTTAGTAGAGAGTTAGTAGAGAGTTAGTAGAGAGTTAGTAGAGTTAGTAGAGTTAGTAGAGTTAGTAGAGTTAGTAGAGTTAGTAGCGAGAGAGTTAGTAGAGTTAGTAGAGTTAGTAGAGAGAGAGTTAGTAGAGTTAGTAGAGAGAGAGTTAGTAGAGTTAGTAGAGAGTTAGTAGAGAGTTAGTAGAGTTAGTAGAGGTAGAGTTAGTAGAGTTAGAGTTAGTAGAGTTAGTAGAGAGTTAGTAGAGTTAGTAGAGAGTTAGTAGAGAGTTAGTAGAGTTAGTAGAGAGTTAGTAGAGTTAGTAGAGAGTTAGTAGAGTTAGTAGAGAGTTAGTAGAGTTAGTAGAGAGTTAGTAGAGAGTTAGTAGAGAGTTAGTAGAGAGTTAGTAGAGAGTTAGTAGAGAGTTAGTAGAGAGTTAGTAGAGAGTTAGTAGAGAGTTAGTAGAGTTAGTAGAGAGTTAGTAGAGAGTTAGTAGAGTTAGTAGAGAGTTAGTAGAGTTAGTAGAGAGTTAGTAGAGAGTTAGTAAGTAGAGAGTTAGTAGAGAGTTAGTAGAGAGTTAGTAGAGTTAGTAGAGTTAGTAGAGTTAGTAGAGTTAGTAGAGAGTTAGTAGAGAGTTAGTAGAGAGTTAGTAGAGTTAGTAGAGAGTTAGTAGAGTTAGTAGAGAGTTAGTAGAGAGTTAGTAGAGAGTTAGTAGAGAGTTAGTAGAGAGTTAGTAGAGAGTTAGTAGAGTTAGTAGAGAGTTAGTAGAGTTAGTAGAGAGTTAGTAGAGAGTTAGTAGAGTTAGTAGAGAGTTAGTAGAGAGTTAGTAGAGTTAGTAGAGAGTTAGTAGAGTTAGTAGAGAGTTAGTAGAGAGTTAGTAGAGAGTTAGTAAGTAGAGAGTTAGTAGAGAGTTAGTAGAGAGTTAGTAGAGAGTTAGTAGAGAGTTAGTAGAGTTAGTAGAGAGTTAGTAGAGCTAGTAGAGAGTTAGTAGAGAGTTAGTAGAGTTAGTAGAGAGTTAGTAGAGAGTTAGTAGAGAGTTAGTAGAGTTAGTAGAGAGTTAGTAGAGAGTTAGTAGAGGTAGAGTTAGTAGAGTTAGTAGAGTTAGTAGAGAGTTAGTAGAGAGTTAGTAGAGTTAGTAGAGAGTTAGTAGAGTTAGTAGAGAGTTAGTAGAGAGTTAGTAGAGTTAGTAGAGAGTTAGTAGAGAGTTAGTAGAGTTAGTAGAGAGTTAGTAGAGTTAGTAGAGAGTTAGTAGAGAGTTAGTAGAGAGTTAGTAAGTAGAGAGTTAGTAGAGAGTTAGTAGAGAGTTAGTAGAGAGTTAGTAGAGAGTTAGTAGAGAGTTAGTAGAGTTAGTAGAGAGTTAGTAGAGCTAGTAGAGAGTTAGTAGAGAGTTAGTAGAGTTAGTAGAGAGTTAGTAGAGAGTTAGTAGAGAGTTAGTAGAGTTAGTAGAGAGTTAGTAGAGTTAGTAGAGAGTTAGTAGAGAGTTAGTAGAGAGTTAGTAAGTAGAGAGTTAGTAGAGAGTTAGTAGAGAGTTAGTAGAGAGTTAGTAGAGAGTTAGTAGAGTTAGTAGAGAGTTAGTAGAGTTAGTAGAGAGTTAGTAGAGAGTTAGTAGAGTTAGTAGAGAGTTAGTAGAGAGTTAGTAGAGAGTTAGTAGAGTTAGTAGAGAGTTAGTAGAGAGTTAGTAGAGAGTTAGTAGAGTTAGTAGAGTTAGTAGAGAGTTAGTAGAGAGTTAGTAGAGTTAGTAGAGAGTTAGTAGAGTTAGTAGAGAGTTAGTAGAGAGTTAGTAGAGTTAGTAGAGAGTTAGTAGAGAGTTAGTAGAGTTAGTAGAGAGTTAGTAGAGTTAGTAGAGAGTTAGTAGAGAGTTAGTAGAGAGTTAGTAAGTAGAGAGTTAGTAGAGAGTTAGTAGAGAGTTAGTAGAGAGTTAGTAGAGAGTTAGTAGAGAGTTAGTAGAGTTAGTAGAGAGTTAGTAGAGCTAGTAGAGAGTTAGTAGAGAGTTAGTAGAGTTAGTAGAGAGTTAGTAGAGAGTTAGTAGAGAGTTAGTAGAGTTAGTAGAGAGTTAGTAGAGTTAGTAGAGAGTTAGTAGAGAGTTAGTAGAGAGTTAGTAAGTAGAGAGTTAGTAGAGAGTTAGTAGAGAGTTAGTAGAGAGTTAGTAGAGAGTTAGTAGAGTTAGTAGAGAGTTAGTAGAGTTAGTAGAGAGTTAGTAGAGAGTTAGTAGAGTTAGTAGAGAGTTAGTAGAGAGTTAGTAGAGAGTTAGTAGAGTTAGTAGAGAGTTAGTAGAGAGTTAGTAGAGAGTTAGTAGAGTTAGTAGAGTTAGTAGAGAGTTAGTAGAGAGTTAGTAGAGTTAGTAGAGAGTTAGTAGAGTTAGTAGAGAGTTAGTAGAGTTAGTAGCAATAGAGTTAGTATAGTTAGTAGAGAGTTAGTAGAGTTAGTAGAGGTAGTAGAGTTAGTAGAGAGTTAGTAGAGAGTTAGTAGAGAGTTAGTAGAGAGTTAGTAGAGAGTTAGTAGAGAGTTAGTAGAGAGTTAGTAGAGAGTTAGTAGAGTTAGTAGAGTTAGTAGAGTTAGTAGAGAGTTAGTAGAGTTAGTAGAGAGTTAGTAGAGTTAGTAGAGAGTTAGTAGAGTTAGTAGAGAGTTAGTAGAGTTAGTAGCGAGAGAGTTAGTAGAGTTAGTAGAGTTAGTAGAGAGAGAGTTAGTAGAGTTAGTAGAGAGAGAGTTAGTAGAGTTAGTAGAGAGTTAGTAGAGAGTTAGTAGAGTTAGTAGAGGTAGAGTTAGTAGAGTTAGAGTTAGTAGAGTTAGTAGAGAGTTAGTAGAGTTAGTAGAGAGTTAGTAGAGAGTTAGTAGAGTTAGTAGAGAGTTAGTAGAGTTAGTAGAGAGTTAGTAGAGTTAGTAGAGAGTTAGTAGAGTTAGTAGAGAGTTAGTAGAGAGTTAGTAGAGAGTTAGTAGAGAGTTAGTAGAGAGTTAGTAGAGAGTTAGTAGAGAGTTAGTAGAGTTAGTAGAGAGTTAGTAGAGAGTTAGTAGAGTTAGTAGAGAGTTAGTAGAGTTAGTAGAGAGTTAGTAGAGAGTTAGTAGAGTTAGTAGAGAGTTAGTAGAGTTAGTAGAGAGTTAGTAGAGAGTTAGTAGAGAGTTAGTAGAGAGTTAGTAAGTAGAGAGTTAGTAGAGAGTTAGTAGAGAGTTAGTAGAGAGTTAGTAGAGAGTTAGTAGAGAGTTAGTAGAGAGTTAGTAGAGTTAGTAGAGAGTTAGTAGAGAGTTAGTAGAGTTAGTAGAGAGTTAGTAGAGAGTTAGTAGAGAGTTAGTAGAGTTAGTAGAGGTAGAGTTAGTAGAGTTAGTAGAGTTAGTAGAGAGTTAGTAGAGAGTTAGTAGAGTTAGTAGAGAGTTAGTAGAGTTAGTAGAGAGTAAGTAGAGAGTTAGTAGAGTTAGTAGAGAGTTAGTAGAGAGTTAGTAGAGTTAGTAGAGAGTTAGTAGAGTTAGTAGAGAGTTAGTAGAGAGTTAGTAGAGAGTTAGTAGAGAGTTAGTAGAGTTAGTAGAGTTAGTAGAGTTAGTAGAGAGTTAGTAGAGTTAGTAGAGAGTTAGTAGAGTTAGTAGAGAGTTAGTAGAGTTAGTAGAGAGTTAGTAGAGTTAGTAGCGAGAGAGTTAGTAGAGTTAGTAGAGTTAGTAGAGAGAGAGTTAGTAGAGTTAGTAGAGAGAGAGTTAGTAGAGTTAGTAGAGAGTTAGTAGAGAGTTAGTAGAGTTAGTAGAGGTAGAGTTAGTAGAGTTAGAGTTAGTAGAGTTAGTAGAGAGTTAGTAGAGTTAGTAGAGAGTTAGTAGAGAGTTAGTAGAGTTAGTAGAGAGTTAGTAGAGTTAGTAGAGAGTTAGTAGAGTTAGTAGAGAGTTAGTAGAGTTAGTAGAGAGTTAGTAGAGAGTTAGTAGAGAGTTAGTAGAGAGTTAGTAGAGAGTTAGTAGAGAGTTAGTAGAGTTAGTAGAGAGTTAGTAGAGAGTTAGTAGAGTTAGTAGAGAGTTAGTAGAGTTAGTAGAGAGTTAGTAGAGAGTTAGTAGAGTTAGTAGAGAGTTAGTAGAGTTAGTAGAGAGTTAGTAGAGAGTTAGTAGAGAGTTAGTAGAGAGTTAGTAAGTAGAGAGTTAGTAGAGAGTTAGTAGAGAGTTAGTAGAGAGTTAGTAGAGAGTTAGTAGAGAGTTAGTAGAGTTAGTAGAGAGTTAGTAGAGAGTTAGTAGAGTTAGTAGAGAGTTAGTAGAGAGTTAGTAGAGAGTTAGTAGAGTTAGTAGAGGTAGAGTTAGTAGAGTTAGTAGAGTTAGTAGAGAGTTAGTAGAGAGTTAGTAGAGTTAGTAGAGAGTTAGTAGAGTTAGTAGAGAGTAAGTAGAGAGTTAGTAGAGTTAGTAGAGAGTTAGTAGAGAGTTAGTAGAGTTAGTAGAGAGTTAGTAGAGTTAGTAGAGAGTTAGTAGAGAGTTAGTAGAGTTAGTAGAGAGTTAGTAGAGTTAGTAGAGAGTTAGTAGAGAGTTAGTAGAGTTAGTAGAGAGTTAGTAGAGTTAGTAGAGAGTTAGTAGAGTTAGTAGCGAGAGAGTTAGTAGAGTTAGTAGAGGTAGAGTTAGTAGAGTTAGTAGAGAGTTAGTAGAGAGTTAGTAGAGAGTTAGTAGAGTTAGTAGAGGTAGAGTTAGTAGAGTTAGTAGAGAGTTAGTAGAGAGTTAGTAGAGAGTTAGTAGAGTTAGTAGAGGTAGAGTTAGTAGAGTTAGTAGAGTTAGTAGAGAGTTAGTAGAGAGTTAGTAGAGAGTTAGTAGAGAGTTAGTAGAGTTAGTAGAGAGTTAGTAGAGAGTTAGTAGAGAGTTAGTAGAGTTAGTAGAGAGTTAGTAGAGAGTTAGTAGAGAGTTAGTAGAGTTAGTAGAGAGTTAGTAGAGTTAGTAGAGAGTTAGTAGAGAGTTAGTAGAGTTAGTAGAGAGTTAGTAGAGTTAGTAGAGAGTTAGTAGAGAGTTAGTAGAGTTAGTAGAGAGTTAGTAGAGTTAGTAGAGAGTTAGTAGAGTTAGTAGCGAGAGAGTTAGTAGAGTTAGTAGAGGTAGAGTTAGTAGAGTTAGTAGAGAGTTAGTAGAGAGTTAGTAGAGTTAGTAGAGGTAGAGTTAGTAGAGTTAGTAGAGTTAGTAGAGAGTTAGTAGAGAGTTAGTAGAGAGTTAGTAGAGAGTTAGTAGAGAGTTAGTAGAGAGTTAGTAGAGAGTTAGTAGAGAGTTAGTAGAGTTAGTAGAGGTAGAGTTAGTAGAGTTAGTAGAGTTAGTAGAGAGTTAGTAGAGAGTTAGTAGAGAGTTAGTAGAGTTAGTAGAGAGTTAGTAGAGAGTTAGTAGAGAGTTAGTAGAGTTAGTAGAGAGTTAGTAGAGAGTTAGTAGAGAGTTAGTAGAGTTAGTAGAGAGTTAGTAGAGTTAGTAGAGAGTTAGTAGAGAGTTAGTAGAGTTAGTAGAGAGTTAGTAGAGTTAGTAGAGAGTTAGTAGAGAGTTAGTAGAGTTAGTAGAGAGTTAGTAGAGTTAGTAGAGAGTTAGTAGAGTTAGTAGCGAGAGAGTTAGTAGAGTTAGTAGAGAGTTAGTAGAGTTAGTAGAGAGTTAGTAGAGAGTTAGTAGAGAGTTAGTAAGTAGAGAGTTAGTAGAGAGTTAGTAGAGAGTTAGTAGAGTTAGTAGAGTTAGTAGAGTTAGTAGAGAGTTAGTAGAGAGTTAGTAGAGAGTTAGTAGAGTTAGTAGAGAGTTAGTAGAGTTAGTAGAGAGTTAGTAGAGAGTTAGTAGAGAGTTAGTAGAGAGTTAGTAGAGAGTTAGTAGAGAGTTAGTAGAGTTAGTAGAGAGTTAGTAGAGAGTTAGTAGAGTTAGTAGAGAGTTAGTAGAGAGTTAGTAGAGTTAGTAGAGAGTTAGTAGAGTTAGTAGAGAGTTAGTAGAGAGTTAGTAGAGAGTTAGTAGAGAGTTAGTAGAGTTAGTAGAGAGTTAGTAGAGAGTTAGTAGAGAGTTAGTAGAGTTAGTAGAGAGTTAGTAGAGTTAGTAGAGAGTTAGTAGAGTTAGTAGCGAGAGAGTTAGTAGAGTTAGTAGAGAGTTAGTAGAGTTAGTAGAGAGTTAGTAGAGAGTTAGTAGAGAGTTAGTAGAGTTAGTAGAGGTAGAGTTAGTAGAGTTAGTAGAGTTAGTAGAGAGTTAGTAGAGAGTTAGTAGAGAGTTAGTAGAGTTAGTAGAGAGTTAGTAGAGAGTTAGTAGAGAGTTAGTAGAGTTAGTAGAGAGTTAGTAGAGAGTTAGTAGAGAGTTAGTAGAGTTAGTAGAGAGTTAGTAGAGTTAGTAGAGAGTTAGTAGAGAGTTAGTAGAGTTAGTAGAGAGTTAGTAGAGTTAGTAGAGAGTTAGTAGAGAGTTAGTAGAGTTAGTAGAGAGTTAGTAGAGTTAGTAGAGAGTTAGTAGAGTTAGTAGCGAGAGAGTTAGTAGAGTTAGTAGAGGTAGAGTTAGTAGAGTTAGTAGAGAGTTAGTAGAGAGTTAGTAGAGTTAGTAGAGGTAGAGTTAGTAGAGTTAGTAGAGTTAGTAGAGAGTTAGTAGAGTTAGTAGAGTTAGTAGAGTTAGTAGAGAGTTAGTAGAGAGTTAGTAGAGTTAGTAGAGAGTTAGTAGAGTTAGTAGAGAGTTAGTAGAGAGTTAGTAGAGTTAGTAGAGAGTTAGTAGAGTTAGTAGAGAGTTAGTAGAGTTAGTAGCGAGAGAGTTAGTAGAGTTAGTAGAGGTAGAGTTAGTAGAGTTAGTAGAGAGTTAGTAGAGAGTTAGTAGAGTTAGTAGAGGTAGAGTTAGTAGAGTTAGTAGAGTTAGTAGAGAGTTAGTAGAGAGTTAGTAGAGAGTTAGTAGAGAGTTAGTAGAGAGTTAGTAGAGAGTTAGTAGAGTTAGTAGAGGTAGAGTTAGTAGAGTTAGTAGAGTTAGTATAGAGTTAGTAGAGAGTTAGTAGAGAGTTAGTAGAGTTAGTAGAGTTAGTAGAGTTAGTAGAGAGTTAGTAGAGAGTTAGTAGAGAGTTAGTAGAGTTAGTAGAGAGTTAGTAGAGAGTTAGGAGAGAGTTAGTAGAGTTAGTAGAGAGTTAGTAGAGTTAGTAGAGAGTTAGTAGAGAGTTAGTAGAGTTAGTAGAGAGTTAGTAGAGTTAGTAGAGAGTTAGTAGAGAGTTAGTAGAGTTAGTAGAGAGTTAGTAGAGTTAGTAGAGAGTTAGTAGAGTTAGTAGCGAGAGAGTTAGTAGAGTTAGTAGAGGTAGAGTTAGTAGAGTTAGTAGAGAGTTAGTAGAGAGTTAGTAGAGAGTTAGTAGAGTTAGTAGAGGTAGAGTTAGTAGAGTTAGTAGAGAGTTAGTAGAGAGTTAGTAGAGAGTTAGTAGAGAGTTAGTAGAGTTAGTAGAGAATCAGTAGAGTTAGTAGAGAGTTAGTAGAGAGTTAGTATAGAGTTAGTAGAGTTAGTAGAGTTAGTAGAGTTAGTAGAGTTAGTAGAGAGTTAGTAGAGAGTTAGTAGAGAGTTAGTAGAGAGTTAGTAGAGAGTTAGTAGTGAGTTAGTAGTGAGTTAGTAGAGAGTTAGTAGAGAGTTAGTAGAGAGTTAGTAGAGAGTTAGTAGAGTTAGTAGAGAGTTAGTAGAGTTAGTAGAGAGTTAGTAGAGTTAGTAGAGAGTTAGTAGAGTTAGTAAGTAGAGAGTTAGTAGAGAGTTAGTAGAGAGTTAGTAGAGAGTTAGTAGAGAGTTAGTAGAGAGTTAGTAGAGAGTTAGTAGAGAGTTAGTAGAGAGTTAGTAGAGAGTTAGTAGAGAGTTAGTAGAGAGTTAGTAGAGAGTTAGTAGAGAGTTAGTAGAGAGTTAGTAGAGAGTTAGTAGAGAGTTAGTAGAGAGTTAGTAGAGAGTTAGTAGAGAGTTAGTAGAGAGTTAGTAGAGAGTTAGTAGAGTTAGTAGAGAGTTAGTAGAGAGTTAGTAGAGAGTTAGTAGAGAGTTAGTAGAGAGTTAGTAGAAAGTTAGTAGAGTTAGTAGAGTTAGTAGAGAGCTAGTAGAGTTAGTAGAGAGTTAGTAGAGTTAGTAGAGAGTTAGTAGAGTTAGTAGAGAGTTAGTAGAGTTAGTAGCGAGAGAGTTAGTAGAGTTAGTAGAGTTAGTAGAGAGAGAGAGTTAGTAGAGTTAGTAGAGAGAGAGTTAGTAGAGTTAGTAGAGAGTTAGTAGAGAGTTAGTAGAGTTAGTAGAGGTAGAGTTAGTAGAGTTAGAGTTAGTAGAGTTAGTAGAGAGTTAGTAGAGTTAGTAGAGTTAGTAGAGAGTTAGTAGAGAGTTAGTAGAGTTAGTAGAGAGTTAGTAGAGAGTTAGTAGAGTTAGAAGAGAGTTAGTAGAGTTAGTAGAGAGTTAGTAGAGAGTTAGTAGAGAGTTAGTAGAGAGTTAGTAGAGAGTTAGTAGAGAGTTAGTAGAGAGTTAGTAGAGAGTTAGTAGAGTTAGTAGAGTTAGTAGAGAGTTAGTAGAGTTAGTAGAGAGTTAGTAGAGTTAGTAGAGAGTTAGTAGAGTTAGTAGAGAGTTAGTAGAGTTAGTAGCGAGAGAGTTAGTAGAGTTAGTAGAGTTAGTAGAGAGAGAGTTAGTAGAGTTAGTAGAGAGAGAGTTAGTAGAGTTAGTAGAGAGTTAGTAGAGAGTTAGTAGAGTTAGTAGAGGTAGAGTTAGTAGAGTTAGTAGAGAGTTAGTAGAGAGTTAGTAGAGTTAGTAGAGAGTTAGTAGAGAGTTAGTAGAGTTAGTAGAGAGTTAGTAGAGTTAGTAGAGAGTTAGTAGAGAGTTAGTAGAGAGTTAGTAGAGAGTTAGTAGAGAGTTAGTAGAGAGTTAGTAGAGAGTTAGTAGAGTTAGTAGAGAGTTAGTAGAGTTAGTAGAGAGTTAGTAGAGAGTTAGTAGAGTTAGTAGAGAGTTAGTAGAGTTAGTAGAGTTAGTAGAGAGTTAGTAGAGTTAGTAGAGAGTTAGTAGAGTTAGTAGCGAGAGAGTTAGTAGAGTTAGTAGAGTTAGTTCAGAGAGAGTTAGTAGAGTTAGTAGAGAGAGAGTTAGTAGAGTTAGTAGAGAGTTAGTAGAGAGTTAGTAGAGTTAGTAGAGAGTTAGTAGAGTTAGTAGAGAGTTAGTAGAGTTAGTAGAGAGTTAGTAGAGTTAGTAGAGAGTTAGTAGAGAGTTAGTAGAGAGTTAGTAGAGAGTTAGTAGAGAGTTAGTAGAGAGTTAGTAGAGTTAGTAGAGAGTTAGTAGAGTTAGTAGAGAGTTAGTAGAGAGTTAGTAGAGAGTTAGTAGAGTTAGTAGAGGTAGAGTTAGTAGAGTTAGTAGAGTTAGTAGAGAGTTAGTAGAGAGTTAGTAGAGTTAGTAGAGAGTTAGTAGAGTTAGTAGAGAGTTAGTAGAGAGTTAGTAGAGTTAGTAGAGAGTTAGTAGAGTTAGTAGAGAGTTAGTAGAGAGTTAGTAGAGAGTTAGTAGAGAGTTAGTAGAGTTAGTAGAGTTAGTAGAGTTAGTAGAGAGTTAGTAGAGAGTTAGTAGAGAGTTAGTAGAGAGTTAGTAGAGAGTTAGTAGAGAGTTAGTAGAGAGTTAGTAGAGTTAGTAGAGAGTTAGTAGAGTTAGTAGAGTTAGTAGAGTTAGTAGAGAGTTAGTAGAGAGTTAGTAGAGAGTTAGTAGAGAGTTAGTAGAGTTAGTAGAGAGTTAGTAGAGAGTTAGTAGAGTTAGTAGAGAGTTAGTAGAGAGTTAGTAGAGAGTTAGTAGAGTTAGTAGAGGTAGAGTTAGTAGAGTTAGTAGAGTTAGTAGAGAGTTAGTAGAGAGTTAGTAGAGTTAGTAGAGAGTTAGTAGAGTTAGTAGAGAGTTAGTAGAGAGTTAGTAGAGAGTTAGTAGAGAGTTAGTAGAGTTAGTAGAGTTAGTAGAGAGTTAGTAGAGAGTTAGTAGAGAGTTAGTAGAGAGTTAGTAGAGTTAGTAGAGAGTTAGTAGAGTTAGTAGAGTTAGTAGAGTTAGTAGAGAGTTAGTAGAGAGTTAGTAGAGAGTTAGTAGAGAGTTAGTAGAGTTAGTAGAGAGTTAGTAGAGTTAGTAGAGAGTTATTAGAGAGTTAGTAGAGAGTTAGTAGAGTTAGTAGAGGTAGAGTTAGTAGAGTTAGTAGAGTTAGTAGAGCGTTAGTAGAGAGTTAGTAGAGTTAGTAGAGAGTTAGTAGAGTTAGTAGAGAGTTAGTAGAGAGTTAGTAGAGAGTTAGTAGAGTTAGTAGAGAGTTAGTAGAGAGTTAGTAGAGAGTTAGTAGAGAGTTAGTAGAGTTAGTAGAGAGTTAGTAGAGAGTTAGTAGAGAGTTAGTAGAGTTAGTAGAGAGTTAGTAGAGTTAGTAGAGAGTTAGTAGAGTTAGTAGCGAGAGAGTTAGTAGAGTTAGTAGAGGTAGAGTTAGTAGAGTTAGTAGAGAGTTAGTAGAGAGTTAGTAGAGAGTTAGTAGAGAGTTAGTAGAGTTAGTAGAGGTAGAGTTAGTAGAGTTAGTAGAGTTAGTAGAGAGTTAGTAGAGAGTTAGTAGAGAGTTAGTAGAGAGTTAGTAGAGTTAGTAGAGAGTTAGTAGAGAGTTAGTAGAGAGTTAGTAGAGTTAGTAGAGAGTTAGTAGAGAGTTAGTAGAGAGTTAGTAGAGTTAGTAGAGAGTTAGTAGAGTTAGTAGAGAGTTAGTAGAGGGTTAGTAGAGTTAGTAGAGAGTTAGTAGAGTTAGTAGAGAGTTAGTAGAGAGTTAGTAGAGTTAGTAGAGAGTTAGTAGAGTTAGTAGAGAGTTAGTAGAGTTAGTAGCGAGAGAGTTAGTAGAGTTAGTAGAGGTAGAGTTAGTAGAGTTAGTAGAGAGTTAGTAGAGAGTTAGTAGAGTTAGTAGAGGTAGAGTTAGTAGAGTTAGTAGAGTTAGTAGAGAGTTAGTAGAGAGTTAGTAGAGAGTTAGTAGAGAGTTAGTAGAGAGTTAGTAGAGAGTTAGTAGAGTTAGTAGAGGTAGAGTTAGTAGAGTTAGTAGAGTTAGTAGAGAGTTAGTAGAGAGTTAGTAGAGAGTTAGTAGAGTTAGTAGAGAGTTAGTAGAGAGTTAGTAGAGAGTTAGTAGAGTTAGTAGAGAGTTAGTAGAGAGTTAGTAGAGAGTTAGTAGAGTTAGTAGAGAGTTAGTAGAGTTAGTAGAGAGTTCGTAGAGAGTTAGTAGAGTTAGTAGAGAGTTAGTAGAGTTAGTAGAGAGTTAGTAGAGAGTTAGTAGAGTTAGTAGAGAGTTAGTAGAGTTAGTAGAGAGTTAGTAGAGTTAGTAGCGAGAGAGTTAGTAGAGTTAGTAGAGGTAGATTTAGTAGAGTTAGTAGAGAGTTAGTAGAGTTAGTAGAGGTAGAGTTAGTAGAGTTAGTAGAGTTAGTAGAGAGTTAGTAGAGAGTTAGTAGAGAGTTAGTAGAGAGTTAGTAGAGTTAGTAGAGAATCAGTAGAGTTAGTAGAGAGTTAGTAGAGAGTTAGTAGAGAGTTAGTAGAGTTAGTAGAGTTAGTAGAGTTAGTAGAGTTAGTAGAGAGTTAGTAGAGAGTTAGTAGAGAGTTAGTAGAGAGTTAGTAGAGAGTTAGTAGAGAGTTAGTAGAGAGTTAGTAGAGAGTTAGTAGAGAGTTAGTAGAGAGTTAGTAGAGAGTTAGTAGAGAGTTAGTAGAGAGTTAGTAGAGAGTTAGTAGAGAGTTAGTAGAGTTAGTAGAGTTAGTAGAGAGTTAGTAGAGAGTTAGTAGAGTTAGTAGAGAGTTAGTAGAGTTAGTAGAGAGTTAGTAGAGTTAGTAGAGAGTTAGTAGAGTTAGTAAGTAGAGAGTTAGTAGAGAGTTAGTAGAGTTAGTAGAGAATCAGTAGAGTTAGTAGAGAGTTAGTAGAGAGTTAG
The DNA here is from genome assembly GCA_917208275.1 of Patella pellucida. NCBI lineage: Eukaryota > Metazoa > Mollusca > Gastropoda > Patellidae > Patella > Patella pellucida. The sequence continues at coordinate 6,436,901 of OU795044.1, forward strand.
TAGAGAGTTAGTAGAGTTAGTAGAGTTAGTAGAGTTAGTAGAGTTAGTAGAGAGTTAGTAGAGAGTTAGTAGAGAGTTAGTAGAGAGTTAGTAGAGAGTTAGTAGAGAGTTAGTAGAGAGTTAGTAGAGAGTTAGTAGAGAGTTAGTAGAGAGTTAGTAGAGAGTTAGTAGAGAGTTAGTAGAGAGTTAGTAGAGTTAGTAGAGTTAGTAGAGAGTTAGTAGAGAGTTAGTAGAGTTAGTAGAGAGTTAGTAGAGTTAGTAGAGAGTTAGTAGAGTTAGTAGAGAGTTAGTAGAGTTAGTAAGTAGAGAGTTAGTAGAGAGTTAGTAGAGAGTTAGTAGAGAGTTAGTAGAGAGTTAGTAGAGAGTTAGTAGAGAGTTAGTAGAGAGTTAGTAGAGAGTTAGTAGAGAGTTAGTAGAGAGTTAGTAAGTAGAGAGTTAGTAGAGAGTTAGTAGAGAGTTAGTAGAGTTAGTAGAGTTAGTAGAGTTAGTAGAGAGTTAGTAGAGAGTTAGTAGAGAGTTAGTAGAGTTAGTAGAGTTAGTAGAGAGTTAGTAGAGAGTTAGTAGAGAGTTAGTAGAGGTAGAGTTAGTAGAGTTAGTAGAGTTAGTAGAGAGTTAGTAGAGAGTTAGTAGAGTTAGTAGAGAGTTAGTAGAGAGTTAGTAGAGTTAGTAGAGTTAGTAGAGTTAGTAGAGAGTTAGTAGAGAGTTAGTAGAGTTAGTAGAGAGTTAGTAGAGTTAGTAGAGAAATAGTAGAGTTAGTAGAGAGTTAGTAGAGTTAGTAGCGAGAGAGTTAGTAGAGTTAGTAGAGGTAGAGTTAGTAGAGTTAGTAGAGAGTTAGTAGAGAGTTAGTAGAGAGTTAGTAGAGTTAGTAGAGAGTTAGTAGAGAGTTAGTAGAGAGTTAGTAGAGTTAGTAGAGAGTTAGTAGAGTTAGTAGAGAGTTAGTAGAGGGTTAGTAGAGAGTTAGTAGAGAGTTAGTAGAGAGTTAGTGAAGAGTTAGTAGAGAGTTAGTATAGTTAGTAGAGAGTTAGTAGAGTTAGTAGAGAGTTAGTAGAGTTAGTAGAGAGTTAGTAGAGTTAGTAAAGAGTTAGTAGAGAGTTAGTAGAGAGTTAGTAGAGAGTTAGTAGAGAGTAAGTAAGTAGAGAGTTAGTAGAGAGTTAGTAAGTAGAGAGTTAGTGAAGAGTTAGTAGAGAGTTAGTATAGTTAGTAGAGAGTTAGTAGAGTTAGTAGAGAGAGAGAGTTAGTAGAGTTAGTAGAGAGTTAGTAGAGATTTAGTAGAGTTAGTAGAGTTAGTAGAGTTAGTAGAGTTAGTAGATAGTTAGTAGAGAGTTAGTAGAGTTAGTAGAGAGTTAGTAGAGAGTTAGTAGAGTTAGTAGAGAGTTAGTAGAGAGTTAGTAGAGAGTTAGTAGAGAGTTAGTAGAGAGTTAGTAGAGTTAGTAGAGAGTTAGTAGAGAGAGAGTTAGTAGAGAGTTAGTAGAGAGAGAGTTAGTAGAGAGTTAGTAAGTAGAGAGTTAGTAGAGAGTTAGTAGAGAGTTAGTAGAGTTAGTAGAGTTAGTAGAGTTAGTAGAGAGTTAGTAGAGAGTTAGTAGAGAGTTAGTAGAGTTAGTAGAGAGTTAGTAGAGTTAGTAGAGAGTTAGTAGAGAGTTAGTAGAGAGTTAGTAGAGTTAGTAGAGGTAGAGTTAGTAGAGTTAGTAGAGTTAGTAGAGAGTTAGTAGAGAGTTAGTAGAGAGTTAGTAGAGTTAGTAGAGAGTTAGTAGAGTTAGTAGAGAGTTAGTAGAGAGTTAGTAGAGAGTTAGTAGAGAGTTAGTAGAGTTAGTAGAGAGTTAGTAGAGAGTTAGTAGAGAGTTAGTAGAGAGTTAGTAGAGAGTTAGTAGAGAGTGAGTTAGTAGAGAGTGAGTTAGTAGAGAGTTAGTAGAGAGTTAGTAGAGAGTTAGTAGAGAGTTAGTAGAGAGTTAGTAGAGAGTTAGTAGAGAGTTAGTAGAGAGTTAGTAAGTAGAGAGTTAGTAGAGAGTTAGTAGAGAGTTAGTAGAGAGTTAGTAGAGAGTTAGTAGAGAGTTAGTAGAGAGTTAGTAGAGTTAGTAGAGAGTTAGTAGAGAGTTAGTAGAGAGTTAGTAGAGAGTTAGTAGAGAGTTAGTAGAGTTAGTAGAGAGTTAGTAGAGTTAGTAGAGAGTTAGTAGAGTTAGTAGAGAGTTAGTAGAGAGTTAGTAGAGTTAGTAGAGAGTTAGTAGAGAGTTAGTAGAGTTAGTAGAGAGTTAGTAGAGTTAGTAGAGAGTTAGTAGAGTTAGTAGAGAGTTAGTAGAGTTAGTAGAGAGTTAGTAGAGAGTTAGTAGAGTTAGTAGAGAGTTAGTAGAGAGTTAGTAGAGAGTTAGTAGAGAGTTAGTAGAGAGTTAGTAGAGTTAGTAGAGAGTTAGTAGAGTTAGTAGAGAGTTAGTAGAGTTAGTAGAGAGTTAGTAGAGTTAGTAGAGAGTTAGTAGAGTTAGTAAGTAGAGAGTTAGTAGAGTGTTAGTAGAGAGTTAGTAGAGAGTTAGTAGAGAGTTAGTAGAGTTAGTAGAGTTAGTAGAGAGTTAGTAGAGAGTTAGTAGAGAGTTAGTAGAGAGTTAGTAGAGAGTTAGTAGAGAGTTAGTAGAGTTAGTAGAGTTAGTAGAGAGTTAGTAGAGTTAGTAGAGAGTTAGTAGAGTTAGTAGAGAGTTAGTAGAGTTAGTAGAGAGTTAGTAGAGTTAGTAGCGAGAGAGTTAGTAGAGTTAGTAGAGTTAGTAGAGAGAGAGTTAGTAGAGTTAGTAGAGAGAGAGTTAGTAGAGAGTTAGTAGAGAGTTAGTAGAGTTAGTAGAGTTAGTAGAGAGTTAGTAGAGAGTTAGTAGAGTTAGTAGAGAGTTAGTAGAGTTAGTAGAGAGTTAGTAGAGAGTTAGTAGAGAGTTAGTAGAGAGTTAGTAGAGTTAGTAGAGAGTTAGTAGAGAGTTAGTAGAGTTAGTAGAGAGTTAGTAGAGAGTTAGTAGAGTTAGTAGAGAGTTAGTAGAGTTAGTAGAGAGTTAGTAGAGTTAGTAGAGAGTTAGTAGAGAGTTAGTAGAGAGGTAGTAAGTAGAGAGTTAGTAGAGAGTTAGTAGAGAGTTAGTAGAGTTAGTAGAGTTAGTAGAGTTAGTAGAGAGTTAGTAGAGAGTTAGTAGAGAGTTAGTAGAGAGTTAGTAGAGTTAGTAGAGAGTTAGTAGAGTTAGTAGAGTTAGTGAAGAGTTAGTAGAGAGTTAGTAGAGAGTTAGTAGAGGTAGAGTTAGTAGAGTTAGTGGAGTTAGTAGAGTTAGTAGAGTTAGTGGAGAGTTAGTAGAGAGTTAGTAGAGTTAGTAGAGAGTTAGTAGAGAGTTAGTAGAGTTAGTAGAGTTAGTAGAGTTAGTAGAGTTAGTAGAGAGTTAGTAGAGAGTTAGTAGAGAGTTAGTAGAGTTAGTAGAGTTAGTAGAGAAATAATAGAGTTAGTAGAGAGTTAGTAGAGTTAGTAGCGAGAGAGTTAGTAGAGTTAGTAGAGAGTTAGTAGAGAGTTAGTAGAGAGTTAGTAGAGTTAGTAGAGGTAGAGTTAGTAGAGTTAGTAGAGAGTTAGTAGAGAGTTAGTAGAGAGTTAGTAGAGTTAGTAGAGAGTTAGTAGAGTTAGTAGAGAGTTAGTAGAGTTAGTAGAGTTAGTAGAGTTAGTAGAGAGTTAGTAGAGAGTTAGTAGAGAGTTAGTAGAGTTAGTAGAGAGTTAGTAGAGTTAGTAGAGAGTTAGTAGAGTTAGTATAGAGTTAGTAGAGTTAGTATAGAGTTAGTAGAGTTAGTAAGTAGAGAGTTAGTAGAGAGTTAGTAGAGAGTTAGTAGAGAGTTAGTAGAGAGTTAGTAGAGAGTTAGTAGAGAGTTAGTAGAGAGTAAGTAGAGAGTTAGTAGAGTTAGTAGAGAGTTAGTAGAGAGTTAGTAGAGAGTTAGTAGAGAGTTAGTAGAGTTAGTAGAGAGTTAGTAGAGAGTTAGTAGAGAGTTAGTAGAGAGTTAGTAGAGAGTTAGTAGAGTTAGTAGAGAGTTAGTAGAGTTAGTAGAGAGTTAGTAGAGTTAGTAGAGAGTTAGTAGAGAGTTAGTAGAGTTAGTAGAGAGTTAGTAGAGAGTTAGTAGAGTTAGTAGAGAGTTAGTAGAGTTAGTAGAGAGTTAGTAGAGTTAGTAGAGAGTTAGTAGAGTTAGTAGAGAGTTAGTAGAGAGTTAGTAGAGTTAGTAGAGAGTTAGTAGAGAGTTAGTAGAGAGTTAGTAGAGAGTTAGTAGAGAGTTAGTAGAGAGTTAGTAGAGTTAGTAGAGAGTTAGTAGAGTTAGTAGAGAGTTAGTAGAGTTAGTAGAGAGTTAGTAGAGTTAGTAGAGAGTTAGTAGAGTTAGTAAGTAGAGAGTTAGTAGAGTGTTAGTAGAGAGTTAGTAGAGAGTTAGTAGAGAGTTAGTAGAGTTAGTAGAGTTAGTAGAGAGTTAGTAGAGAGTTAGTAGAGAGTTAGTAGAGAGTTAGTAGAGAGTTAGTAGAGAGTTAGTAGAGTTAGTAGAGTTAGTAGAGAGTTAGTAGAGTTAGTAGAGAGTTAGTAGAGTTAGTAGAGAGTTAGTAGAGTTAGTAGAGAGTTAGTAGAGTTAGTAGCGAGAGAGTTAGTAGAGTTAGTAGAGTTAGTAGAGAGAGAGTTAGTAGAGTTAGTAGAGAGAGAGTTAGTAGAGAGTTAGTAGAGAGTTAGTAGAGTTAGTAGAGTTAGTAGAGAGTTAGTAGAGAGTTAGTAGAGTTAGTAGAGAGTTAGTAGAGTTAGTAGAGAGTTAGTAGAGAGTTAGTAGAGAGTTAGTAGAGAGTTAGTAGAGTTAGTAGAGAGTTAGTAGAGAGTTAGTAGAGTTAGTAGAGAGTTAGTAGAGAGTTAGTAGAGTTAGTAGAGAGTTAGTAGAGTTAGTAGAGAGTTAGTAGAGTTAGTAGAGAGTTAGTAGAGAGTTAGTAGAGAGGTAGTAAGTAGAGAGTTAGTAGAGAGTTAGTAGAGAGTTAGTAGAGTTAGTAGAGTTAGTAGAGTTAGTAGAGAGTTAGTAGAGAGTTAGTAGAGAGTTAGTAGAGAGTTAGTAGAGTTAGTAGAGAGTTAGTAGAGTTAGTAGAGTTAGTGAAGAGTTAGTAGAGAGTTAGTAGAGAGTTAGTAGAGGTAGAGTTAGTAGAGTTAGTGGAGTTAGTAGAGTTAGTAGAGTTAGTGGAGAGTTAGTAGAGAGTTAGTAGAGTTAGTAGAGAGTTAGTAGAGAGTTAGTAGAGTTAGTAGAGTTAGTAGAGTTAGTAGAGTTAGTAGAGAGTTAGTAGAGAGTTAGTAGAGTTAGTAGAGTTAGTAGAGAAATAATAGAGTTAGTAGAGAGTTAGTAGAGTTAGTAGCGAGAGAGTTAGTAGAGTTAGTAGAGAGTTAGTAGAGAGTTAGTAGAGAGTTAGTAGAGTTAGTAGAGGTAGAGTTAGTAGAGTTAGTAGAGAGTTAGTAGAGAGTTAGTAGAGAGTTAGTAGAGTTAGTAGAGAGTTAGTAGAGTTAGTAGAGAGTTAGTAGAGTTAGTAGAGTTAGTAGAGTTAGTAGAGAGTTAGTAGAGAGTTAGTAGAGAGTTAGTAGAGTTAGTAGAGAGTTAGTAGAGTTAGTAGAGAGTTAGTAGAGTTAGTATAGAGTTAGTAGAGTTAGTATAGAGTTAGTAGAGTTAGTAAGTAGAGAGTTAGTAGAGAGTTAGTAGAGAGTTAGTAGAGAGTTAGTAGAGAGTTAGTAGAGAGTTAGTAGAGAGTTAGTAGAGAGTAAGTAGAGAGTTAGTAGAGTTAGTAGAGAGTTAGTAGAGAGTTAGTAGAGAGTTAGTAGAGAGTTAGTAGAGAGTTAGTAGAGTTAGTAGAGTTAGTAGAGAGTTAGTAGAGTTAGTAGAGAGTTAGTAGAGTTAGTAGAGAGTTAGTAGAGTTAGTAGAGAGTTAGTAGAGTTAGTAGCGAGAGAGTTAGTAGAGTTAGTAGAGAGTTAGTAGAGAGTTAGTAGAGTTAGTAGAGGTAGTAGAGGTAGAGTTAGTAGAGTTAGTAGAGAGTTAGTAGAGTTAGTAGAGTTAGTAGAGAGTTAGTAGAGAGTTAGTAGAGTTAGTAGAGAGTTAGTAGAGTTAGTAGAGAGTAAGTAGAGTTAGTAGAGTTAGTAGAGAGTTGGTAGAGTTAGTAGAGAGTTAGTAGAGTTAGTAGAGAGTTAGTAGAGAGTTAGAAGAGTTAGTAGAGAGTTAGTAGAGAGTTAGTAGAGAGTTAGTAGAGTTAGTAGAGGTAGAGTTAGTAGAGTTAGTAGAGTTAGTAGAGAGTTAGTAGAGAGTTAGTAGAGTTAGTAGAGTTAGTAGAGTTAGTAGAGGTAGAGTTAGTAGAGTTAGTAGAGTTAGTAGAGAGTTAGTAGAGAGTTAGTAGAGAGTTAGTAGAGTTAGTAGAGAGTTAGTAGAGTTAGTAGAGAGTTAGTAGAGAGTTAGTAGAGAGTTAGTAGAGTTAGTAGAGTTAGTAGAGTTAGTAGAGTTAGTAGAGTTAGTAGCGAGAGAGTTAGTAGAGTTAGTAGAGTTAGTAGAGAGAGAGTTAGTAGAGTTAGTAGAGAGAGAGTTAGTAGAGTTAGTAGAGAGTTAGTAGAGTTAGTAGAGAGTTAGTAGAGAGTTAGTAGAGTTAGTAGAGAGTTAGTAGAGTTAGTAGAGAGTTAGTAGAGTTAGTAGCGAGAGAGTTAGTAGAGTTAGTAGAGGTAGAGTTAGTAGAGTTAGTAGAGAGTTAGTAGAGAGTTAGTAGAGAGTTAGTAGAGAGTTAGTAGAGAGTTAGTAGAGTTAGTAGAGGTAGAGTTAGTAGAGTTAGTAGAGTTAGTAGAGAGTTAGTAGAGAGTTAGTAGAGAGTTAGTAGAGTTAGTAGAGAGTTAGTAGAGAGTTAGTAGAGAGTTAGTAGAGTTAGTAGAGAGTTAGTAGAGTTAGTAGAGAGTTAGTAGAGAGTTAGTAGAGTTAGTAGAGAGTTAGTAGAGTTAGTAGAGAGTTAGTAGAGAGTTAGTAGAGTTAGTAGAGAGTTAGTAGAGTTAGTAGAGAGTTAGTAGAGTTAGTAGAGAGTTAGTAGAGTTAGTAGAGAGTTAGTAGAGAGTTAGTAGAGAGTTAGTAGAGTTAGTAGAGAGTTAGTAGAGTTAGTAGAGAGTTAGTAGAGAGTTAGTAGAGTTAGTAGAGTTAGTAGAGTTAGTAGAGTTAGTAGAGTTAGTAGAGAGTTAGTAGAGAGTTAGTAGAGAGTTAGTAGAGAGTTAGTAGAGAGTTAGTAGAGAGTTAGTAGAGAGTTAGTAGAGTTAGTAGAGTTAGTAGAGAGTTAGTAGAGTTAGTAGAGAGTTAGTAGAGTTAGTAGAGAGTTAGTAGAGTTAGTAAGTAGAGAGTTAGTAGAGAGTTAGTAGAGAGTTAGTAGAGAGTTAGTAGAGAGTTAGTAGAGAGTTAGTAGAGAGTTAGTAGAGAGTTAGTAGAGAGTTAGTAGAGAGTTAGTAGAGAGTTAGTAGAGAGTTAGTAGAGTTAGTAGAGTTAGTAGAGAGTTAGTAGAGTTAGCAGAGAGTTAGTAGAGTTAGTAGAGAGTTAGTAGAGTTAGTAGAGAGTTGGTAGAGTTAGTAGAGAGTTAGTAGAGTTATTAGCGAGAGAGTTATTAGAGTTAGTAGAGTTAGTAGAGAGAGAGTTAGTAGAGTTAGTAGAGAGAGAGTTAGTAGAGTTAGTAGAGAGTTAGTAGAGAGTTAGTAGAGTTAGTAGAGGTAGAGTTAGTAGAGTTAGAGTTAGTAGAGTTAGTAGAGAGTTAGTAGAGTTAGTAGAGAGTTAGTAGAGAGTTAGTAGAGTTAGTAGAGAGTTAGTAGAGTTAGTAGAGAGTTAGTAGAGTTAGTAGAGAGTTAGTAGAGAGTTAGTAGAGAGTTAGTAGAGAGTTAGTAGAGAGTTAGTAGAGAGTTAGTAGAGAGTTAGTAGAGAGTTAGTAGAGTTAGTAGAGAGTTAGTAGAGAGTTAGTAGAGTTAGTAGAGAGTTAGTAGAGTTAGTAGAGAGTTAGTAGAGAGTTAGTAGAGAGTTAGTAAGTAGAGAGTTAGTAGAGAGTTAGTAGAGAGTTAGTAGAGAGTTAGTAGAGAGTTAGTAGAGAGTTAGTAGAGTTAGTAGAGTTAGTAGAGTTAGTAGAGAGTTAGTAGAGAGTTAGTAGAGAGTTAGTAGAGAGTTAGTAGAGTTAGTAGAGAGTTAGTAGAGTTAGTAGAGAGTTAGTAGAGAGTTAGTAGAGAGTTAGTAGAGAGTTAGTAGAGTTAGTAGAGAGTTAGTAGAGTTAGTAGAGAGTTAGTAGAGAGTTAGTAGAGAGTTAGTAAGTAGAGAGTTAGTAGAGAGTTAGTAGAGAGTTAGTAGAGAGTTAGTAGAGAGTTAGTAGAGTTAGTAGAGAGTTAGTAGAGCTAGTAGAGAGTTAGTAGAGAGTTAGTAGAGTGAGTAGAGAGTTAGTAGAGAGTTAGTAGAGTTAGTAGAGAGTTAGTAGAGAGTTAGTAGAGAGTTAGTAGAG